>JAJIZL010018290.1:232-63639 GCA_023969395.1 Amblyomma maculatum | reverse complement strand
GGGGGGGGGGGGCGTGCCGGATGCCGCATGGCAGAAGTAGAATGGTGGCAAAGGCTGGGCCCAAAAGCGGTTTAGCGGTACTGCAGCATAGCCACAGGTCGGGGGGCCAATCACTCAGATCAAGAAATTATACTACTACAAATTAAAAAGTAGCAATCAATATAAAAAATTGGCATTTTGATAACTTCGTTTGTGAATGAGGTAAGGTATTTCATTGAGATATTCTTAATTAGAGAAAAAAAATCTTGCAACACTCCTATCTTGCAACCCCCCCCCCCCCCCTTCCTGTTGCATCGGTCTTGACGAAACTTTTCAGGCCATGCTAGGTTCTTGCGAAGTAGGCAGCCAGAAGTAACCAAGGCAACGGAGATAACAAAGCTGACGAAGCACGAAACGGTTTTTTATCGTTCTCTCTGCTCGTCTGCTGTGGTGCGGTCCTTGGTGCGCCAAGAAAGCGTATAAATTTAGTTCGCAAGTCTGAAAACGTCTCTTTTGCGAAGATTTCGACGTCCTTGCTGGTCGCTGCTCTGTCGCCGCTTGGTGGGATTTAATATCCCCCGGCAGCCGTGTTTTTTTTGGTTTCGTCCCCTTCGTTGTGCAGCCAGTGCGAAGTCTTTTTTGCAGCATTTTATTGCGCTTAGCGTTTTATCGCTAAATGAGCCCGCACAAAGTGAGGAAGCGATGCTCTGTGGCACATTGCGACAGTGTGGACTCCAGCGTCGGTGCCTTATTACACCGCTTCCCGACTGACTTTCACCGGTGAGCAGATCTAGAGGTTGCACACAGACTCAATGTATGCTCTAATGCTCATGTGTTAAGCACGTTTGTTGATGCTAAAGCTGTCTGGACTGGTGCAACCTTGAAAATGCCTTGAAAACTGCTGTATACTTTCTGCCGAAGAATTTAAATGGGAAGAGTAATCCCAGTGCTCTGTGCTCCAAGTATATTTCGAAGCACCTAACTCTTTCTTCTGTTCATGCATGTTTCTTATCTAGTGATGCTTTGTGGCAGACACTTCAAGCCTTCTTCATACCTTGGCTGTGATCACTGAGATGATTAGCCCGCTTACACAGCGTTACTGTTGGTGCTGTCTGCGACATGCATTTTTTATTGTTGGGCTTTATTGCTGTATTTGCTTGGTTGATGCAATAAACCATAAATATGAAAAACATAATTGTTCACTTCGTACGCTTGCTACACACTGTTTTGAACTGGGCACAACAGCCCGGTTGCACCAGTGTTTCTGGAGCACACCTTACTATGCTGAAGGATAAAGTAAATGGCCACTATACTTGCATGACTTGCAGCAGTATTTGCATTATGAGTTTGCATGCTTGGTCTATGTTTGGAAGTGTTGCTGCCTTTCTATGCCGCCGCCTTTGCCAACCACTTTCATTGTACTGGGGCAACGGCTTATAAACAGGGCGTAAACAAAGTAACTCGAGTTCTTTTAGATGGCGAAGGTTGACGCGCGCTGAAAGGCAACAACCTTCAAAAAATGCAGGCACGTCAATGCAACGCGGCGGTTTTTTGAAAAAAAAAACTTCTTTATAATTCGCGCCAAAATAAACGTATGCGTGACGTCATCATACGTGACGTCATTCGACGTCACGGCCCCCCAATTTTTATTGGTCGCTGGAGCCCATGAGCCGCCATGTTTTGTACGTATGGGCGTCTATGGAGCCTTCGCTACCATAGTCATGTACCTTGGATGCCGTCTGCAGCGGTTCTGAAGTCATCAACGGAGCCGGCAGGATGCTGCTTCACGGGAGCGTTGAGTTGGCCGTGCCGTTCGTGAAGCTGTTGCTCTTGCTCGTCCATGGCGATGCGTATTGTTCGTTGTCCGGGTCAACAGATGTGGGATGTCATTTCTGTCGAAGGACGAATCCCAACATAAAAACTTCCCAGCTGTTTATTCGATTACCGGCGGCGGACGAGCATACCAACGCCACGCTCGTATCAGTAGCGGAAGGAAAAAGCCGTGCTTTCCAGCCGGGCAGCCTGTTTTTGTAGCCGGCGTCGGTGACGCATGCCTCGGGTGGCGCAGCGGTGGCACTGTGTTTTATCGATAAGGCAGTCCAGCGTGTGGCCGTGTTACGCTGGGACGGACGATAGCAAAGCGGAGGCTGCGCCGAAATATGCACAGTTTGTGTCGCCGCAGATGTAATGTAGTAAACAGCGTTGTCTCACTTTAAACAATTTCCCTCGTCATCTTGAATCCGTTCCTGCTTTCTTTGATTCTTTTGACCTAGCCAGCCTATATGTTTCCAGAATTTTCTTGGTCCGCGCCTTTAGTGGCATGGATTTCAGCTGTCCAGTGATCGGTGGACTGCTTTATTTTACTTTGGACGAGGGCCTGTACAGTCGTGAACAGCCTTGTCTAGAGCGCGCCGACGGCGCTCTGCGGAGCAAGTCAGCCACATCTAACGTTATAATCAAGGTTTGAGATATGCGTCCCGTGCGCATGCGCGTCAAGTCAGAGGTATGCCTGCTCATCAGTTCCTTCTGCAGCCCCTGCCTTGCGAGTACATTTCATGCCGCTAGGGTCGCACTGCCTGCATAAACTTAATCGGAACCGACATGTTTCTAACATATGCGCATCTTCATTTAAAACGCTATCCCTTTTGCGACACAAACTAAAGCAAGCCCCGCCTAATGTAAAGCTGTTAGCATACTCTTCAATCATAACACCCAAGCTTGAATATGCCTCCACTGTTTGGGACCCGTACACAAAAGGCAACATTCACGCACTCGAAATGATCCAACGCAAAGCTGTTCGTTTTATTTTTTCCAAGTATCGTGCAATGGATTCACCAACAGAACTAATGGAGCAACATAACATTCCAACAGTCGAATTACGAAGAAAGATTTTAAGACTCAATTTCTGTTCTTGCTGAAACACAATAAATTGTTAATTAACTCCTGGCCTTACCTGAAACCGTTAAACACCCGTCTAACAAGAAATCGTCACGAACATCAATTAACTCCATACAATTCTAGAGTAAACGCTTTTAAACATTCCTTTTTTCCTCGTACTATACAAGACTGGAACCGACTGCCACCTCACCTAACAAATAACATCGACTCGATTTACCTAATTGAGTCTTGACTACCTTAACTAACCCGTTGTTGTGTTGCTGCTTTAAATATTTGTGTGTGTTTAAAATAACAAAAAAAATGTTTTCCCTTGTACTGCCGATTTCACTGACGTTTCTCATTTGATTATTGTACCAAATGTTCGATTTTTCTACCCCTGGCTGCCATGATTATTGTGTTGTAGCTGTGTATAATTTTTTCTTTATATATGATGTAATAATATTATTGTTGCCACTCCTGCTTGGGCCCACAAAGGGCCTGCAGTATATTGTAAATAAATAATATGTGAGGCTGTGACGGCCGCCAGAGCGTCGCGATGCCGCCGTGTTTCTCGAGTGTAACGAGACGGCAAGGCAAACAAGCGCGAGTGATAGAAGATTAATACGCGTTCTTGATATGCGCCACTCACCGCCCCTGTGCTTTAGAGTGGAGGAATTCAAGTTCCTATATCTGCACGGATACAAAATTCTTCGTCTCTTATAGCTGATAACTCGGCCCAAAAATACGCCTGCAACGCGTGGCGCGTGGTCGTAACCTCATACGGACAGGACGAAAACAGACACCATACAAACAACTAGGCTCAATTCTCGAATTCTTAGCCATGGTGCTGGTTTGAAACGCGCGAACATCCTCTATCACTTTCAATTGCCTTTGAATCGAGCGATCACCCGATATCCCATCGCACTTGCCTAGCCGCTCCGTGATTCGCGCGAAACGCGTTAGTTTTCCGGCCGCTGTTACATATCATTAAGTGCGTACCTGGCGGCATGAAACGCAAGCACTGAGCCAAAATGAGGCCGAGAATCCACGAGCAGGCTCTGCTGTAATTTGGCCGCGCATGCGCACGGAACGCATAGCTCAAACCCAGAGTTTAACGTTAGACGGCTCTGACTTACTCCGCGGAGCACCGTCGGCACGCTCTAGACAAGGCTGCTCACCACTGTACATCCGGTTTGTTTTGACAATACGATTCCCATATTTGGTCTATTTTCTCCCTGGATACCTGTGCTTTGTTTGCCTCTCTGCATTCCCTTGAAGCTGTCCGTTGTTCAATGGTTTCCCTGATGTCCTTATTCCACCAGCTTCATTGCTTCCTCTTTCTATTCTAGCGGTTTGCTACATTAGCCCCCTTAATTTTTGTTCTTATGAGTAGCTCTACCTAATCAATTCTCACGATCTTCCGTGGGGCGTTTCCCTGTAGCTTCATTTATGCCTGCTGCTATTTGCGTCTACTTTTTGTCTAAATTCCATTTCTCTTTTCATCAAGGGCCCCATCTCCAGAATAGTACGTTATGACCGCTTCCTAGAGTACACTCTCCTTCATCTGCTTCCATCTTTGAGAGCTTACTATAAATTCCCTGTGACATTAGGCAGTAGAAAATGGTTCCTTGCCTCTTCCGGAACTACCACTTGATTTGGCCCTCACATTTAGTTTCTCTACAATAACTAGGTTGTGTCGCTCACAGAAATCTAGCATAAGCTTCCCGTTACAACCCATGTATCCAATTAGATCGTCGATGTCACCGTTCATGTCCCCCAGTAGAATAATATTGGCCTCATCTCCAAACTGGCCTACATCGTCACTGAGACATTTAACGAGATCCTTCTTTTCCTGCGTGCAATGTTCCCCTGTCCCTAAATAAACTAAGCCTAGCCATATCTTTATGCCGGCAATTGTTCCTGATACCCAGCAATGTCCTTTGCAAGGTTATGTTATTCTTTGCCAATTGGTTCCTTGGTGCATCACCATACCTACCGCTCCCCGTATTTTCTCCGTTGTCGTTCTGCTGCACCCTTCCCAGGCGTAGCCTTCAACAAATGGTGGGTGTTCTAGATCCCTGAGATGAGTCTCGCATAGAGCGTACACACCTATTTCGTCGTCCTTTAACTGCTGTTTCATCTCTAGCCATTTCGCTCTCTTTCTACCCCCTTGCACATTTATGTGGCTGATCCTAGTGCTAAATCTCGTTTTTTGTACTTTTCTTGCTGGACTCTTCTTTTTCATTTTGTTGGGCTCAGCCTTCATTATTACGACTCCTTCTCCTTCACTTCCAACTACCCCGCGCCCGACGCCCTAGCCAACCCTCTAAAAAAGCTACCGCCCTGCCCGCCAGATGCCAGCCGACCTCTGCTCCCTCCCTACTGTTAAAGTGGATGCCATCCCGTTGAAAAGCTTTCTCAAAACCTGCCTATCTACAGCCGACCTGATTTTTGATAATATAGCGCGAGCGTCGACCAAACTGCCGGTCAGCGCCTTACAACGGCGATAAGCGTGCAACACAGCAAGAGTTCGCGCATGCGCAGGAAGAAAGGGCGTCGTCTGCTACGCTGTTCCGATCATGAGGACACACTCCCTGTCACGATACCACTTCGCAGAAACACGCCAGGCAGTAGAGCACGTGCGCATGAATAAAATGTGACAGTGAGACGTGGTGCCCCCTCTTTTTTGCCTAATATGTTGGCCGCACTGGCGAAGTAGAGCGAAGATAAGAAAAAATAAAAAGAAGGAAACGCAGGAGTAGATGCAAACGATTGCCTAGATCACGATAAAAGAGGCACCGACCAGCAGTTTAATCGGTATTTCTAGATAGAATAACAATTGCACTGCAGCTTTCAAACGTACCCTTCCGCGGAGAATGCCTCCTTGCGAGTTATCATTTTTCGGTTTTTGTGGCTCTGGACTTGTCTGGCCCACATGTCTTAATTCAGTAAGGTTTACTCGCTCACTCCTGAACTACTTCAAGACACGGAATGGTTGCACTTTCCTGTTTTTTTTTTTTTGCAAGTTGCCGCTTCCTGCATGCGTCACGTGAGCTGGAAATGGTAGTCGCCAGGTTAGGAGCGATGAATGCATTGAGAAGCGTGGGGTGTATAAGCACGTTTCCTTGCTTTTTTTTTTTTTTTTTTGTTCAGAAGAGAAGGGGGTAGTAAGGCATAGCTGCATGTATCTGCGGAAGTTGAATACTTCTGCGTATTTTCAACAAATATCCTTTATTTGCTTAGTGCATTTTATCACTGAAACAAGGCCCTCACAGATTATGCTTAGCAGTTAATAACGATGAAATTCTCCTCCAGACTGAGCAACACCCGCGATGCGCCTGGGCAGGGAGTCGAAGAGTGCGGGTACAAGGTCCACGTCATCCTTGAGGGCATCCCATTTCCTCTTCACGGCTTCCCACAAGTCTGTGGAATACTGCGCTACTTGATATACAGAGACAAATGGAAGACGACACACGTGTCGTCTTCCATTTGTCTCTGTATATCAAGTAGCGCAGAATTCCACAGAATGATCAACCAACTGGCCCCCGTGTTTGCATTATTTCCCACAAGTCGTCTGGAGAGGCATCATTCAGACTCATTTTAGACAAGTTGGACTTGAGGATACCCCAAATACTTTCCATGATATTGAGGTCCGCTCCTTGGGGAGGCCAAGACAACGTCATGATGCCTAGTTGTTCCATATGTTCTTTCATGGCACGTGCAGCATGCACCGGTGACAGGTAATGCTGTAGGTAGAAGCAACCGTCCATGAAAGGGTCATCCAGAAGATGGGGAAGAATCTCCTCATTATAACTTCGAGGTATGCTTCAGAACAGAAGCGGCCCGATATACGACGGAGTGGACCAAGACCGTCTTTAGTTATTACACCCCAAATGTTTACGCTCGTCCTGCCACTAGACGTGACCTTCTGGACATAGTGTGAATCAAACCTGCAACAGTGGAAAAAAAAAATTATAAACATATATTGTGTGAATGGCTCCTAGACGATATTAAACAACACTCAAAGGAAATATTACAGCGACAACACCCCCATTCTTTACATGGAAGTATAATCCATCCACAATGTCAGCAAACATCTTTCAAATTTAACCAAGTATATAAGTAATTCTATTTAGGAACCAATTTACCCGCCTTTGCCGCATCATCTATTTCTTGAACAGTGATAGCTGACATTGATAATCACATGTCACCCCGTTAAGAAAATGCCATATACTTTTGTAGATGTAAGCCAAACATAGCCAAATCGAAAGAATGAGCAATGATAAATCACCAACCTCATGAGATCTGGCCGGTAAACTTTCTGTTGCTAGTTCCATTTTGTGCAAACCGTGGACTCGTCTGTGAAAACAACATTTTCCGAGTCCTCTCCACGGTCCATTCAAAATGGTCACGTGCAAACTGTAGCCTTTTCTACTTGTTAGTCGCCGAAAGCTTTGGCTTCTGGGCAGCAACTCGATTGCGAAGACCTGCTTCTCGAAGTCGGACACGCACCAAATTGTCACTCACGTCCACTCCAGCAACCTCTTTTAATTGGCCAGCAGTCATGAAGGGCGCTACACAAGCCTTAGCAACAATGGCATGATCCTCTTCTTCGGTTGTCTTGCGCTTCAAATGTCGAGGCGCGTCACGGTAAGCCTGAACTATTCGTCTCACGGTAGCCTGACTGACTCTAACGCTCTTAGCAATTTCATTTTGAGACTTTCCGCAAAGCGATATTGCGATGACGCTGTGGCGTTGTTCCAGTGGCACACGTGGAGGCATTCTCCGCCGAAGAGGACGTTTGAAAGCTGCAATGCCTTTTATACCGTCGAGACGCTGCAAGGCAGATTAAAGAGCTGGTTGGAACCCCGTCCATCGCGATCCAGGCATTAGATTCAATATGCTGCTATATTTCTTTCCTTTAATTTTTTCTTATCATAATTTTGCATCGCCAGGCTGCCTCTCGCAATAGGCAAAAAAAAAAAAAAGAGAGAAAGAAATCACGTTTCATGCAGTCTCACATAATAATCATGCGCATGCGCTCTACTGCTTGGCGGGAATTTGCGAACTGATATTTTGGCAAGGCATGTGTCCTTTTTCTCGGAACAGCGTAGCAGACGACGCTCTGCCTTCGTGCGCGCGCGCGAACTCTCACCTTGTTGCGAGCTTATCGCCGTTATAAGGCGCTGACCAGCAGTTTGGTCGACGCTCTTGCTATATTGCTAAAAATCAGGGTGGCTTTACCTCCCTGCTTACTTAAACCACTTCGAAAGATTTCTCCAGGCTTAACTTTCTTATGCGATGATTAATTGCCACCACTTCCTTTTCAAGCTTTCAGTTCGTTCCTAGCCCCTCCAGTACTGTGCACATAACGATATGCGCTTTCTGTACTATCGCGCTGATATCGTCAACCTTCTGAGCAAAACTTTCCACCACTCCCTGCAACGTCACCATTGAGGACATCATCCGGCCGGCTGCTACTATAACGATATTGCTCCCTGTGGAATTTTTCGGCAGCCTTTTCTTGGTCTCTTTCAGCACTGCTTTCATTGTCCTCAGTGGGAATGTCCCCACTGGTACTCCCTTATCATCCTTTACAAGTTCTGTGGTAGCTCGACTGAACCTGCTCCTGTTGGAACCTCCGGCGATAAGCACCCGCGCATTCTCTCTCCCTCCCAGCTGCTGGATTCCAGCGATAAGCACCCGGGCATTCTCCCTGCCTCCCAACTGCTGGCTCCTGCTTCTGGTTATCTGTGTCCTTGTCTGACAATTTTTTTGTTCCCTTCTTCCTTCTTTCCCGACTTCTTAGCAACGACTTCTGAATAGCTCTGTCGGTTCGGCCCCGCCTGACCTACTTTGCCTTCGCTGCACATGTCAATGCCGGTCCCACCCACGTGGCCCGCTTTGGAGCGTCCGTCATTGTTGCTTCCATTGTTGCTTCCGTTAGAGAAGCTGTCCCTGCAGCTTCTCATTTTCTGTTTTCAATCCCACTTCGTGATAACGCGATAGCGTAAGCTGCCAGCCAACATATAAATCCCCGCTTTAACTGAGCCGTATGAACGCGAATGCGTAGTCTAGGAATAACGTTTTGGAAGGCTGGTTTCGATGCCACCCTCCCATATGAAAAGAGAGGCCCGAGTTGGAAACTCCTGCCAAAACCAGTCCTGCCTACGTCGAGTTAGTGCTCGGCCATATCAGCTGCCAGCTACCGCCTCCCACGACCTCTTCGTCTCTCTTAGACAGGTTCTTTTGTTTCGATTTTCCTTCCGGCATCATAATAGACAATGCTTAGTACTTCATAAGCAAAGTCTTTGTCATTTCCTGTAGGGCGCTTCAAATCTACCACATGAGAACCAGTCCCTACCACGCTCATATAGTAACATCACTGAGCGAATGAATCGTAATCTGAAGAATATGCTGGTCGCGACGACCAAGCTGCACAAAGATTGGGACGCACGGTTGTCTGAACTATTATTCGCCACTAGCATAACCGTGAACAGGTCATTAGATAAGACACTCGCTTACTTGAACATTGGGAACGAGATCGCTTTTCCACTAGCAAATGCCCTATTCGACGCGGTGAAGTCCATGCCACTTCCGCTTGCGCAGCACGCGGCAAGTTCCGTGGGCGAGCGTCTTGAGGCAGCTCAGTTCGTGAAAACGTTGATGTCGAAAGCATGGAGCATGCGGATCAGTAGAGCAAAGGCCGCCTCCACGTTGTTTTCAACACGGACGACTTGGTACTGAAGAGAACGCACCCGCTTAGTAACACAGCACGTGGTTCGCCGCGTCGCTAGCGCACAAATGGACGGGACCGTACCAAGTATATGGCACGGATTACGCCGATCACCTACCAGCTGCGGTTGTTGACAAGCGGTGAAGCTGCCGGTCCGGTGCACGTTGCTGACTTGAAAGCTTACCACCTTCGCAAGGATGATAACTGCGAAGCGGTAGAAGGTAAAGCAATGCAGCGATCCCCCTCCCCCAAGTAAGGCGGTTGTACAGGTAGCAACTGTGTTCGCAGAACGAACGTCAGAACGAACTTCGGCTTCTTCGTCTCGAAGAGCACAAAGCGAGGACGAGGCCGTGCCATTGGCCCCTAGTAAATAAACATTGTCCCGATGCTGGGCGGTTGAGCTTGAGAGAAAACGAGTAGCACAGAATATAGTCGCTGGGCTCACATACGTGCACACACACACAAACACAAATGTCAACTGTTTCGGTCGTAATAGGGTTTTAGGCGGACCACGTGCACCACCTCAAGGAGCGCGGAGCGTCGATACTTTTCGAGGCCATCCGGAACGACCTCGTAATTAGGTCCCCAACTGGTCGTAGCACCTTGCACGGTCCGAAGTATCGGCAGAGGAGTTTCTCGCTGAGGCCCCGTCGGCGTATTAGAAACCAGGCCCACACACGGTCTCCAGTTGCGTACCCCGCATCACGGCGTCGGAGATTGTATCGATAGGCTTCTCGGCGTTGCTGGTTCTGAATTCGCAGCCTGACTAGCTGACGGGCCTCTTCGGCGAGGTGTAGAAAGGTAGGATCATCGTGCTGATTGTCGTCGTTTAGATGTGGCAACATGGCTTCAAGCGTTGTGGTCACTTCGCGGCCGTGTACTAGGCGGAAAGGGGGCATGTTCTTTGTTTCCTGGACCGCCATATTGTAAGCGAAGGTGATGTACGTTAGCACTTCATCCCATGTTTTGTGCTCCGCGTCGACGTATATTAAGAGCATGTCAGCAATTCTTGTTCAGCCGTTCAGTCAAGCCGTTTGTTTGAAGATGGTATGGTGTCGTCTTCCTGTATTCTGCATGACTGTCAAGAAAAATGTGCTGTAGCAATCCTGCTGTGAGTGCAGTACCCCTATCAGTGATCAGAGTATCTGGTGCGCCATGACGCAGAACAAAGCGATGGATGAAAAACTTTGCGACTTCTATGGCAGTACCCTTGAGTAGAGCAGATGCTTCCACATATCGTGTAAGGTAATCTGTAGCAACGATGACCCACCTCTTACTGGAGTGCGAAAGTGGAAATGGCCCCAGCATGTCCATGCCAATCTACTGGAAGTGCCTCGATGACGGATCTATTGGCTTCAAAAACCCAGTGGGTTTTGTCGGCGGCATCTTGCGACGTTGACAGCCACGACATGCTTTGACATAGTGTGAGACGTCCGCGTTAAGATGAGGCAATAATATTTTTCCTGGATCCTTGTAAGTAATCTGGTTACTCCTAAATGTCCAGACATTGGTTCATCGTGGCAAGCTTGCAAAATTTCATCACGTAGACTCATACGAACAACAATTAGGTATGGCGGGCGAAAAAATTTCCCTTCCCCAGCACACCGTCATGCACACACAACGATGGTAGAACCCGCTTGAAGTTTATCGATGCAGTTGTGCATGCACCGTTGGAATAGTCCATTACGGGACGAAGTTCGAGGTCGGCCGCTTGCGCTTCAGCGAGGCACTCTGCGCTGATGGCATTCAAAAGCATGGCGTCATCTGCAATATCATCGGTGGGGGACCTACAGGGACACGCGAGAGGCAATCGGCGTCCGAGTGCTGTCGGCCAGACTTGTACCTGACAGTTATGCCGAATTCCTGCAGTCGGAGGCTCCTTCTGACAAGGTGAGCTGAAGGATCCTTGAGGTATGTGAGCCAACACTGTGCATGATGGTCAGTAACTACATTGAAACGCTTCCCTTAAAAATACGGCCGGAATTTCGACATCGACCACACAGTTGCTAGACACTCTTTCTCTGTGGCAGAATAGTTTGAATCAGCTTTAGACAGGCAGCAACTAGCGTATAATTTTGTTATTGTTATTTTGTCTCATTGCGTAATGCACTTGCAGTATTATTCGACATTATTACATACATTGTATAACTGTTTGTACTTGCTGGCCATTTTGCGCTTGCTGGTGTCTGATATACTGTCACTTATGTACCCTCCCTCTCCTGCTTGGACATACGACATTTCCACAGTATTTCATAAATAAAAAAAAATAAAATAAGCAATGACACGTTCCTGGCGCCCTGGATTTGAACTAGGAAGGCCCCGTAGGGCCGGGAACAGCCACCTTAGCAGCGAACGCTGGGCTGCATGGTGTGAACGCCTCTCCTGTACACAGGGCAATCGGCCTCTTTGGCGGGTATTTCACACCACGGAGCACCCTCCTCAAGAATCCGATTACATGAAAAGCATTCGCCTGGCCTTGAATGTGGATGAAGCTTCATTTACACAAAAAGCAGTCCACCAGTTTTTCCCAAATTATGACTGTATACTCCTTCTTCGGTGTTATCAATGGCTGAGCCCCCTGATGACAATACTACAGACTTCACTATGGCAGAATTGCTGGCCTCCATAGACCGCCTCAAGACAAACGCCGCCCCTGGACATGACGGCATACCTTATGCCTTGTTTCGCAATTTGGAAGGGTCTGCTTTAGTCTCTGCTTGATACATTCAACGAGATGTAGCATTCTGGAGTAATTCCTGGAGAGTGTAAACATATTGTTGTGCCAATACTGAAATCAGGTCAACCACCAGTTTCATTAACGGCCCTCCGCCCTATTTTATTACGCCTACTATCTGCAAGCTTTACGAACACATTCTAGCAACTCGCTTGTCATGGTGGTTGGAACCAAATGCTTGTTATCCGGAATCTCAAATCTCAAATCGGGTTCAGTCCTCAAATTAGAACAAAAGAACTTATAGTTCTCGCTGCCGACGTACTTAACCATTCTCCCCAGAGTCATTTGGTTCGTACTGTGATTGCTACAGACACCGCAAAGGCGTATGAAAACGTCCTTCACTCTGAAATTCTCAGCCCCCTTCAAGATCTCAGCCTCCCGAATCGCTTTCTTCTCGCAATTCACTCCTTTTTATCAAACAGAACCCTTAGTATTCGTGTGCATGGGAAGGAATTTGGGCACTTTACCTCCAACCATGGGGTGCCCCAGGGCTCCGTTTCACCCCCCATTATTTAACGTAGCTTTTATTCTTTTTTTCCGGGCCCTAGAAAGCATGTCTTTTATACGCGTTCTTGCGTATGCCGACGACGTGACCTTGTGGTCCTGTCATCCAGATGCACAACAGTCAGCGCTCTAGCACGCACTGGGATCTTTTAACATCACGACTCCTGGCTTTGGGTCTGTCCCTATCGTGTAATCATCATCATCATCATTATCATCAGCCTGACTATACCCACTGCAGGGCGAAGGCCTCTCCCATATTTCTCCACTTAACCCGATTCTGTGCTAGCTGCATCCACTTGACCCCTGAGAACTTCTTAACCTCATCCGCCCACCTAACTTTCTGCCGCCCCCTGCTACGCTTTCCTTCCCTTGGAATCCAGTTTGTTACCCTAAGCGGCCATCGGTTATCCTCTCTTCGCACTACATGTCCTGCCCATGCCCATTTCTTCTCAATTTTCACCAGAATGTCGGTAACTTGAGTTATTTCCCTGATCCACTCTGCACGCTTCCTATCTCTTAATGTTACCCCTACCATTGTTCGTTCCATAGCCCTCTGGGTTGTCCTCAACTTAAGTAGACCTCTCTTGGTTAGCCTCCACGTTTTAGCCCAATAGGTGAGTGCAGGTAAGATGCAACTGTTGTATACTTTCCTGATACAATGACCTGCCTTGACACATCAGACATCCCGCCACCTTCCCCTCTTCCCCCGGTCCGTTCCTGTCCCATGTTTCCGAGAAAGAATCTTTGCGCCAGAGAACACGCGCTTTAATTACTCCGTGTTCGTACCCTCTCCCTCGTGATCTCACTCAGGAGGAGGAGGTATCTGTGCGCCGGATTCGGGAAGGAGCGGCTGTGACCCCTTCTGTGCGTTATCGGGGGCGTGACGAACGCTTTCAAGTGACCGACAAGTGTCCGCATTGCGGTTCTTCACCGGAACTGTGCGATTTGAAGCATCTGTTGTGGATCTGCCCAGCTACGACATCAGTGAGACAGTGCTACCTACTAAAAGTAGGCCTACGGTGAGACCTTGACGTAACTACAGGAAGTGGACGCTGGACAATCAGTTTATCAGCAATTTATGCAATTATTTAGGAAGACCTGTTTACCCTCCTTTTCTAACTTTCTCCTCTCCCCGCTTCCTTTTCACTATGCCTGATGGCAAACTTCTCGAATAAAAAAAGGGGTTAAGCCTCCGCTATTAGAAGAGACGGCTTCCAGATGACGCCATAGGTATGTGCAGCTGTAACTACAGCTTCCAGTGGCTTTGCACTATAATCGGCTCAACAGATATACATCCGCCAATTTTATCCTTAAGCCCGGTAGAGGCTTCACATAATGGTTGGGTTATGCTATGCTAAGTAGAGCTTTTTCTCTAAAATATTGCCTTTCAGCAGTTATCGGGCTGTTTCAGTGGGGCTAGAATGCCGTGTTATTAAAAAGCTAATTTATTTGTAACAGGAGGTAATATGGTTTAGCGTCGTGTAGCTCTCCTTAGGATAATTTTAAATAAATCTTTTGAAACATCCAACGCACTGTTATGATCGGGGTACCCGCCGAGGAAGTATTCAGACTTGGAATGGTAGCAATTAGGATTAAGGATAGATGGAGAATACCACAGTAATCTGCGAATGATTGATGGCCTAAATATGAAAAGTAGAAAGGTAGTCTGAAAACGTATAAACAACCTTAGATATGCGGATGATGCCACTTTAATGGCAGAAAGTGAAGTGGAACTCAAGAGCCTTCTGATGCGTGTACAAGAAGAGAGTGAGAAGTTTGGGCTTAAACTGAACAATAAAAAGACAAAGATCATGGCGTCTTGCCCTATCAAGTCCTGGAGCATCAAGGGACAAGAAGTGGAAGCTGTGACAGATTTTCTCTTCTTGGGCTCCAAGGTTACCCCTGAAGAAGACTGCAGCCATGAATTAAACAGACGGCTGCTTCTGGGAAAGAGAGCCATGGTTATCCTTGACCGCCTAGTAAAAAGCAGAGACATTAGTCTGCCAACCAAGATCCGTATAAGTCGTGCTATGGTCTTTCCAGTTGTGATGTATGGATGCGAGAGTTGGACTGTGAAGAAGGCTGACCGCCGAAGAATTGACGCGTTTGAATTGTGGTGCTGGCGGAGACTCTTGAGAGTTCCTTGGACGGCGAGAAGATCAAATCAGTCGACATTGTTGACCATAAACCCTGACTGCTCATTGGAGGGTCAAATTCTAAAGGTAAAGCTCAGCTAATTTGGTCATCTGATGAGAAGGGAGGAGTCGCTGGAGAAAGCTTTGATGTTGGGAAAGGTTGAGAATCGCCGGAGAAGGGGTAGGCAGCGAACGCGATGGTTAGATGGCATCCTCGAGGCGCTGCAGATGAAGTTATGTGATGTTAGGAAGATAGTGAGAGACCGGAAAGCGTGGCGTGATATGGTCCATAGGGTCACGCAGAGTCGGACACGACTGAACGACTGAACTGAACTCTTGAAAATCATTATTCAGAAGACTTAGGTAATAGCCTCTGGAAGGAGCAACAATTTACAATAGGTAGCGAAGCACTGGAAGCAGTAGACGAATATGTCTACTCAGAACAGGTAGTCACCGGCATAGTCACTGCAGGTCCGAACCATGAGAAGGAAATAACAAGGAGAATAAGGTTGGGATGAACCGCATTTGGCAAGCACTCACTGATGCTGACTAGCCGCTTACCAGTATAGCTCAAAAGGAAAGTATACACCAGTTGCATCTTACCTGTACTCACCTACAGGTCTGAAACGTGGAGGCTAACGGGAAGGGTTCTACTTAAAGGGGCGATGACAGGGTCGGTCGATGTATTGCCGTTTTGTACTTCTGTGAATTATATACGGGCCTGTGATTGTGCACGTAAAGTTTTAGTGTCTAGCTCGCGGCGCATATTACTAAAAAACGCGATAGCAATCGGAATCGAACTCCTCCCACCGAGAGCGACCGCCATTTTGAAATGCTCATGCGACGTCACAGAGGATAGGCGGTGGAGCGTCGTCTGCAATGCAGGCTGCAATATCAAATGATACGTCTCTCCCTCTCTCTCTTTTGTGGACGATTGACACAGTGGTCGCCCCTCATGCAGATGTGCTCGATGAAGATTAGTTACCGCACGAAAGCGATATGGAGTAAATATGTTTTCCTCAGAGGCACGGTCACAGTCAGTGGGTTGCGCGGTTAGGTTCTTTAGCTATATCGACGCATTGGTTTGTCGCATTACACCGACGACGAAGCGCGCACGACGGTTGCCTGACGCATGAGGTTTCGGCCCCGCGACGCCGACGGAACTGATCAGCGGATGGTCTCCCGACCTGTTTTGGTCGGATCAGAGGCCGAGCGAGAACTTGACACCCAATGAGTGAACGGCCTGAACAGCTGCGCTTTTCTTAGATTAACCTTGTTAGAAAGAGGAAAGCAAGAAGCTACACTATATGTTCCCTCTTCTCATCAACTATGACCTTGGCCAGAAATTTAAGTCGGCGCCTAACTGCCAGCCCGTTCCGCGACGATTAGACATAGCGCGAGTACGCGGGGCTGGGTCTAGAGTTTCGGCGATTACGGAGCGCGCATTCACAAGCTTTAGACTTCGTGCGGAAATCCTCCAGCATTATCGGCTCGAACGGTGTCTCTACCCCCCTGCACACCGGGAACTATCCTGGCGCGAGGCCGTCCATTGGCGCAAAATACAAACAGGAACCTTTCCAAACCCATTGCTATATAGCAAACGTTTCCCAAATCTTATTGCACCTATGTGCAAACACTGCTCACAACCGGCCACATTCATCCACATGGTGTGGACATGCACACGACACAACGCAGATAATTCAGCTACAGTGGATGCGTGGGAGTCCCTCCTGTGTACCACCGAGCTCGCCCAATAGCGCTAGCTCATTTTGCGCGCATTGGAGGCCGCAGAGTCCCAAGGGATCCCTGCTGACCTCTAAGCAGTGCAACCAGTCAATCGGCTGGTTCCCCTATTTTGAGAGTAAATAAAGAGCTTATCATCATCATCAAAAGCTTTAGCGCTTGCATGTGCTATCGAGTGTAGTTCTGGCAATAGGGGCCCCAAACCGACGACTGCTTGCATCACAAAGCGCGTGCACATTGAGCGACAAGCTTCGATGCGACCATGTCTGCCGAGCGCAGAGGGCAGAAGTCTGCACCGCTTGTGAGTATAACCATTGGTATAACACGCTGGGGGTCCAATCATAATTAATCCGCGAATCTGCGCATTCCTGCGGGAGTTCAGGGCTCACATACTAAATACTAAAGGGTGTATGTTTACTGTGCGTTGAAGTGCTCACGAGACGTCATTTGGCTCGGGAGTCGGTCGCAGCTAGTCACGCGCGTGGCTGCGTGGGAGGCGAGACGGAGAAAGCGGCAGATGGGAGCTCTTGTTCGGTGCGGGAAGTGCAGCGCACTCGAATGGCGTTGGGGTTGCGATGACGGGTCACGGGACTGAAACGGCGGTGGCAGCGCATGCTTTCGTGCGCTGGCCGTGGCCAGACTGAACATAATTTTGCAAATATATATACAGTAAAAGCTCGTTAATTCGGACTTCTAGGGACCGTAAGATATGTCCGAATTAACCGAATGTCCGAAATATCGAGAGAACAAAAAAAAAGACATGCACGATTTTATCTCAACATACCTTTATTAAAGTAATCACGGATGCTTGTCTGCTTTCCCGCAGAAACCAGCGCGGATACTATTTTCCTCAGTCCTTCCAGGTGCTCAGCAGCGTGCATGCCATCTGCAGTGCGCCAACAAAATTCCTCTAACACAACGAGGGCCTCTGCTGCTTCCTTCACAGTGCGAGGGGGCCGAGGCTGCTCCTCTCGTAGTCCCTCTTCCTCCTCCGAATCTTCTCCGTGCAGCACTTCCCGGACAATTTCTTCCTCAGTTAGAGAGCCGGCTGTAGCAACGCCGTCATCAATGCTGATATAATCGGCGAGTGTCACCGCATCCGGCAGCACACCTCTGAAATCCGGGCAGTCATCTGCATTGTCGTCTGGCGACACTTCTGCCACTGTGTCATTGCAGGGCTCAGTCAAAACTTAGCCACTGTGTCGAAAACATCGATGACGTGCGCAGGCGTGTTCTTCCAAACGTAGGCAAGAATGTTGACCGTGCTCAGAAGATCACGTCGTACTGCTTACCGACTTCATTGCACAGTAGCATGCGTTGCAGCACGCGCCTGCGGTATTTAGTCTTCACATACTGAATTATACCTTGGTCCATCGGTTGGAGGGCCGATGTAGCGTTGGGGGGCAAAAAAACAACTTCAATGTTGTTCAGTCCCGTGGCACTGTTATGTTCACTACAGTTGTCAAGGGCAATTAGCACCTTGCGGTTCTTCGAGGAAAACTGTCGGTCTAACTTTTGTATCCAGCCGCGAAAAATTTCCGATGTCATCCAGGCCTTTTTATTAGCCCGGTACTCCAGCGGAAGAGCAGGCACGTTCTTAAAGCACCGTGGCTTTTGTGCCTTTCCAATGACGACAAGCGGCAAGCGCTCTGTCCCTGTCATGTTTGCGGCTAAAAGAACAGTGACTCGTTCTTTACTCCTTTTTCCTCCGATGCAGGGATCTCGTTTCATTGTCACAGTCTTATCAGGCAATGCCTTAAAAAAAAGTGCAGTTTCATTAGCATTAAAAATGTCATTTGGATCATATGCTGCAATATGTTCCAGCAGCTGAGCGTTCTTCCAGTTGTTGGCAACATCTTCGTTGACGGCACCTCTTTCGGCGCACACAGTCTTCAAAACGAGACCATGTCTGTCTCTAAAGCGCGCACACCACCCTTCTGACGCTTTGAATCCATCGATATGCATCATCAGGGAAAACCTCTCGGCCTGCGCCATGATGAGGGGTCCACTCAATGGGAGGTTTGCATCACGCGAGTTGGCCACCCCCCGAAGCAAGGCTTCTTCCAACTCCGGATGAGCTGCTGTTCGCAGACGCTTTCTTGACGCTTGGAACTTCTCGCTTTCGAACGCGTGAAGAATCTGTTCTTCATTTTTTACATATGTGCTTAAAGTACTCCTTTTAACGACATATTTTTTTTTTCATTGCTTCTTGTCGGGAAAGCCCGTTCTTAAGGGCCCGCAAAATTTCCCCTTTGTTAGCCAAGTCCTTGGCCTCGTAGCTCTTCGGCCGTTTCGTCGGTGTTGCCATCGGGGAGAGTGCGGTGATACCAGCGCACACAGGAGAAGCAATGAGCCGCACTAAAGCGAGCAGTCTTCAATACAACAGCGTAGCGCACCGACAGCAGCAAAACGACTAAATGGCACCGCCAGTAACGTCGACTCGGGAAAAAGCAAAAAAAAGCGCCCATCCAGCCACAAGTCGAGCCAAGTTAATTAATTGATCTCCATGGCGATGCTGCTTTTGGGTATCGCTATTGCGCCGTGTTCGTCTTATTTTCGTTTTCGAGCCTCGGTTGCTGCCCGAAGTTGTCCGACTTATCCGTTGTGCGGTCAAATCCGTCCGAATTAACGAGAGCTTCGTCCCATAGACTCCTATACATAATTCTGGGGACCAGGCACGAAGGTCGAATTATCCGACTTTCAAAATTAACGGGAGTCGAATTAACGAGCTTTTACTATAGATATGCCTTACTAGCCGAAAATAATTAGGTTTGACTAGCACGCGCATATAACAGCAAGTCAATGTGTACCACTTCGTTCAAAACTTTGTCTTCTCTAATGTCGCACGGTATGCTCTCGCGTCAGTGTATGCTTGTTTGGTATTTCCTCTTAGTTTTGGACCGAAAGAACGACGGACAATAGCTCAGCAATGAGCAACACAAAGTACCTTCCCCCCTTTCGCACACGTCGGAAGGAAACGTTCGAGATGCGACCTTTTATATGCGGGCGCGTTTTGTTGCTAAACAAGCTAACTCTCATAACCTAAGATAATAAGCTTCCGATTGCATCCTTAAATAACACAGCATGAGGCCATCGATTTCGACCTCCTCGACAATCTCTAGACGAAGCCCAAAGCAAGTCCGAAGATAACAAAGGTCGCATATTATAGTGAAGGCTTGCCAAAGAAAAAAATATATGCGAATAAAGTCTTTTTGCTGAAGAAAGAAAGCTCTCAGTGACCACCGTCCATGGCGTGCACGCAAGAGCGCTAAGACACCACGAATAGAAGACTACATGGGGATGAGATCTCGTTGTGACGTCAGCTTCTAATGGTTGCCAGACTAGAAAGCTGCTTGCGATATTAATAAGGAAAATAATTTAAAACTATGTACTGCACCGAATGAGTTCAAATTTCGATTATTTATAATTTACACGTTTGTAGGGTGAAACGCAATAATCAATTTATGCTCAAATGGTAGCTGTCATGACCAATTCAAGTTAAGGACAACGCAGAGGGGAACGAAAAATGGTAGGCGTAAGAGAAAGTAATAAGAAGCGCGCTGAATGGGTAAGAGAAATAACTCAAGTTACCGACATTCTAGTGGAAATCAAGAAGAATAAATGGGCATGAACAGGACATGTAGTGTGAAGAGAGGATAACCGATGGTCGCTTAGGATAGCAACTGGATTCCAAGGGAAGGAAAGCGTAGCAGGGGCGGCAAAAGTTGGTGGGCGGATGAGGTTAAGAAGTTCACAGGGGCCAAGTGGAGGCAGCTAGCACAGGTCCGGTTTAATTGAAGGAATATGGCAGATGACTTCGCCCTGCAGTGGGCTGATGATGGTGATGATGACGATGATTATGATTATCATCATCACCGAAGTTGGCGCGGCTCCTCCAGCGATCAATGCCAGGAGCTGAGCGGGTGGCGGCGGCCGTCAGACGTCAAGCTTCTCCTGCTAACGCTCCTTGACAAGCCTCGCTGCTGCGCTTCATGGCAGCGGCGCACTGAGAAAAGCTTTCAGCGTCAGACAAGCCGGAAGAGGCCCTATGCTGACAGGCGCCTCTGCACGGCGATGGCACCTCCTTTCCCCTATCGGGCTGCGGCAATTTTGAAGCGGGAGACCAGTGTCGTCGCTATTCAGCTGCTACCAACTGCTGCCTCCAGATTGGATATAGCTCAAATTACAACGGTTTCCTGACCTATATAAAAAGGTTTTATTTGGTTTTGAAGAGTTTACCATCCCAAAGCAACTCAGACTGTGGGAGATTCTGTAGTAAAGGACTCTGAAAATTTCCCCCGCTTGGGTTTATATTAGGAGCGCTGCCGCTTGTAGAGAGACTGTTGAGAGCGTCCGCCGAGTCGGAGGACACGACGGAATCTACCTGGCCGTGGATGTGCGAATACACCTGTTGTCGCTGGTACTAAGACTATCATTTCACAATGGAGCATACAAATCAATACTTGCCAACCTCCACTCAATAAGCCTCGGTCCTAAGATCTTCAACTACATCCGGAATCGTCTTACAGGCCGTACAGCTGACCTAACTTTGTTTAGCCCACAAATCTGACACTATCTCCTGGCAAGAGTGGAACACCACAGGGGTCTGTGCTCCCTTCCTTTTTTACTCGTCTGTGTTATCTCTCTCGGATAAACTGAACTATAATACCCAAACTCTCCCATACTTTTACGCAGACGACATAACATTGCGGATGTCATTAAGAAGCTACATGGAAATTGAAGAAACCTTACAACTAGCCGTGGACACTCTTGCCAAATTTGCAGAGTGGGCAGGCCTGTCCTGCTTCCCCACTAATACGGAACGTCTCCTCATGCGTGGCAAACCATGCACTGGGAGCCATCCCCAAATTCAAGTGTACGCTAAGGACCACTTATACCGGAGTTGCCCGTCATACGGGTTCTTGGAATGCACATCCTGGGCAACGCCCGAAACACAGAGTACCTCAGAATAGCAGCTTGAGGGGCAAGTTGGTGCTGCACAGTACCCAGACATGTGGCGCAACAAGCACAATCACATGAGAAGAAACACAACGCAGGTGCGCCTGTGTTGTGTTTCTTCTCATGTGATTGTGTTTGTTGCACCCCATTTATGGGTACAGAGTACCTCAATCACCTCAAGGCCAGTGTCTCTCAGGCAGTGTCTCTCAGTGTCTCTTATACGTCAAATCGCCAACCTATCTCCTTCGGCTGGTTGCAATGATGACGAAAGCATGGTTCAGGCTTTTGTCATCAGTGGGAGCCTACGCACTACCGTACCTCAAGCTTGGAGTGGTAGAGACGCGTGTAAATTGTCTGATCAGGACGTCCAAGTCTGCACTCGGCCTCCGATAAATACATCCACGGCGCGCTTCAGTGCCCTGAAAGTCCACAACACTATTAGCGAGGCAATAGAGGTTCACCTCACCTGTCAATATATACGACTTCTCCCACTTCGTGAGGATGCTTTAATATTGACAACCTCTCAATTAGTTACCCCGCGGTTATCCTTATCCTGCCTCGGATAAGTATAACTGCTCATGTATCTGCGAACTCGAACACTCTACCCCTTCCAACAGAGTCTCTAACCTGAATATCATTTAGAAAAGCAGTTAGAAAGAGCCAAAGCCCTACACAAGCAATACCACTCCATACAAGACACGCTCTATGTCGATGCAGCCGCCCGCAATGCCCTCACGATTGAGGCTGTCAATTACCAAGATCGTTCAGCTCACGGCATACATAGTCGTGGCCAGTGGCCCGGAGGAAGCAGAGGAAGCAGCAGTCGCCTTCGCGACAACTTCAACTTGAAAGCTACATAATATATCAACTCAAAACTTCAGTAATGCACTACAGCAAAGGTAGAATATCCTCTATTACACTGAAATTACTGCTTGCCTTGCAAACTAAAAACCGTACCATAAGCTAATCTGGATACCAGTACATTTCCCCATTCCTGGAAATGAGGCTAACCATAATTTCGTCCGAGGACTCATCAGCCGGGCGATGGGACAACCATTCATGAAGTCGGCGAGATACCGTATGCTTTCTTACCAAGAAGTCACTCTACACTATCTTCTCTACTTTTCTACTCTGACATTTTTCGTATCTACATTAATGACTTGCCTGACCACATTAATTTGTCTACTAGCTTGTTCGTCGAAAAGTGTGTAATGACTCCAACGAACTTCAGTCTCACATTAACAGTATATCTGAATGGTGTAGCACCTGGAAAATGCTTCTTAATCCTAGTAAGTGCAAAGAAATACGAATTTCTTGGAACATATTTCTTGTTTCTACTGATGTGTTTAACTATCAGATGGAAGGTATTTCCCTAGAACACGTAACGTCTTATAAAAACCTAGGTGTTTTCATGACCAATATTCTGTCCTGGAGAACACATATTATAGTTTCCATTTGCAGCCATGCCAGTTGCACGCTCTCTATGGCACCTTTCTCCTTAAAGCTGTTACTCTTGTTAGATGAGGCTCGAAAACACTAACGGTAGCGTTGGCCTGCCTTGCGGCTCGGGGTCCAGCGGATGCCATCAGTAGTCCCGGCGAAGACGAGGCGTCGACTAACAAACATTTAGCTGGGATTTAGCTTTAGATAAACCCGGTAGGCTGCGTAAGCAATACTGCATTATATCCATTAATCCATTGGCGTTCTTCGTCCGTCTCTTGGGTCCGTTGTTGCTTCCTGGCTGCAGCAAGCCGACATAGCTTCTCTTTCTGTTTATCAGACAGCATGTCGAATAGTCGGGCAAAGCTGCTGTTGTGGCTGTAAGAAGGAAAAGAAAATGCATGGGTCTGCTACTGGCTCTGTAGCTGAGCCACCTCGGCTGCCTCGTGCGGACAGAAGAGAAAATAGAGAAGAAAGAAAAAGAGGGAGAAAAATACGCGCGCCGCAACAGCCGCCTCCACCACCGAAGCGGTGGCGGGTGCAATGACGGCCTACAACAGATAAAAATTCAGTGGCAGACAAGCCATCGCCGCAAGTGGCGGTGACCCACCTATCCCAACCCCATCAGGGCCAGAGCCAGCCACCCTCCCGGTCGAGCAAACCAAGCGGACACGCATTTTTTTATACTCAGTTCCCACCTCCTCTTCACATCCTGAAACATGTGGCTAGGGTGCCTCGATGGCGCTGGCACCCTACATCTGGCGAGAGCGCAGCGCCTCCCCCTCAGCTGTAGGTGCGGCGAGACGTGGCTACCGACTGGGTTTACCCGACGGCTTGAAGAGGGGGCCCATCTGCGGTCGCTCTTGCTGCTTTGGCAACGACGCGCCATCTAAGGCGCGGCGTGGCTACCGACCTGGTTTACGCTAAAGCTCTAACAGTCCAACGTGGCTACCGGCCCGGTTTACGCGACGGGCTGAAACCTAGCGTAGTATTACGGGAAAAAAATTTGAGGGTCTCTTAGATGTATAGTGGGTGGAACAGCGCGAAAAGACGAAACCCACAAGAAGAGATGCACAACAGACGAGCGCTTCTTCAATGTATCTCTTAGATGTCTCTTAAGAGAAGATTGACAAGGACCTACCCATCCTCTCTATATTATTTGCCTCTTGCCTTTTATCGGCGTTCGTTGCAGTGCAACATATATTTATAATTTGTTTACAGGAAAGGAAATGCGCAATATCTATCACACTTTCTCCGACAAGTGTGCGTTTGGGCGGTACACTATCTCTCCTATCGTGGGGCGTTCCTTGGCGCGCGTTCAAGTGTGGGATTGCAGATGGCAGGAATGCTAGACAAGATGAGACTTCTGGTTGGTCACTTCGAATTTGGCTGCTCGTGACGTCACTTTCCTGTCGACCAATCAGGTGCGCCGCTTGCGCGGACAATTTTTGTCGACGACAGTAGGGCCAGTTCTTTTTCCCTAGGCCACCTACACCAGTACAAAAAAATCCATTGCAGGAATAGGCGAATTTCTACACTCGTGCAGCTTGAGTAAGTTAAGCGAATTAGAACCATTAGGTGGTCGGAGGTTGGCTGGGCCTGGCCCTGATGGGGCTGGGATAGGTAGGTCTCCCCGCTTACGGCGGAGGCTAGCCTGCCATCGAAATTTTATCTGTTGTAGGCCGTTATTGCAACCGCCATCGCTTAGGTGGTGGAGGGCGGATTTTACGGCGTGCGTATTTCTCTCTTTCTTCTTTTTCTTTCCTTCTCTACTTTCTCTCTTCTGTCCGCACGAGGCAGCGAAGGTGGCTCAGCTACAAAGCCAGTAGCAGGCCCGTGCATATTATTTTCCTTCGTCCTACAGCCACAACAACAGCAATATGAGCTGTTGTGACTGGCACTCCGCTTGAAGTTTGGAGCAGATTCTCAAGCATCTGAAGACAGAGGCGGGTCTAGCGGACGCCGGCGTGCGACCACTGCCAAATGCGTTGAAGCGGCAGCGACTACGGGGGAGTGACCCTTTATCTTCTTCGGCGGCGGCCAACCCTTCCCGTCTCCCTCCCGGATAGAGACGGGCTGCCTTTCCGGCCTTAATTCTCTTGGCGCCCGCGGTGGCGACAGCAGGCAACCTGTCCTTGTGTTGAATGGACCAGAGGCGCGTCACTGGGCAGCATTGACCACGCTGGCCGAAGTCTTAAAGCAGGCAGGTGACCGTGGATTTACGATGGGGAAATGACCACCGCCATATGGTGACTTCTCGGAATGTTTCGCCTTGGTACAGAAACTCCATCGCCCGCACAAAACTGTCATGGACATCGAAGAAGGCTGCCCTCGCCGCCGAAAGATGTGCGAGGAGGTTCGAGCACTACCCTCGGCACTGGGCGGCACACCGAGTGATCTCTTGTGCCCCACCGATTGGGCTGTACCAATTCAACTTTGTTTCCCTAGATAGGGACGTGGGGATAACCAACTGTATTTAAGCGGAGGAAATTGCCTCCACCGAGAGCTCCGTTGTCCTCTCGACCTGTAAATATCCCATTATATAAAAAGTTGTATACAAACGCTATTCTTTGCCCCTCCGTCCTGGCTGCTTCTGCTCCGTCGTCTCGACTCCTGGTGGTTCCACTGCGGTGAAGCCTAGGCCCCCAAACCTCAGCCACATCAACTGGATGGCAGCTGTTGGATTGTCCACGCTTGGTCCTGGCATCGGCAATATGGTGAGCGCTTGACTTTCTTTGAGAATCTGCCAGGTTTGATAACTCAAGAATTTTATCAAAGCCAGTAGATTTTGTTTCTGTGTAGCGTGCTTGGTGAAGCGGTTATCACGCTACAATTTGTTTGGGAAAGTCCTCATTCGAAAGTGGCCATAAATCTCAGCAAATTAGAGAAAGCAGTGTATATTTTGCTTTGTAAAGAATTGGGAATTTAATTCGAGGAAAGCCTTAGAGAGCCGCAACTTGTGAGGGCAATTCAGGAGTGTGGAGTTGAGGATGATGAAACTTCCAAGACCTAAGAGAGAAGTTCAGGGATGCTAGGGAAGAGGCCCTCATGATTAAGAGAGAAAAGAAAGAGAACTAGAGCTCAAGAGATTGGATTTACTAATCGCAGAGATAAAACGCTCCGAGAATAATGCGTCTAGTAATCAGGAAAGCTCGGTAGACGACAAAATTGAAATCAGAGATCAGCAACTGAAACAAAAAGGATCGGAGCACGAGCGCGTACGATTCGGATCGAAGGTGGGTAGGCATAGTAAGGCGCAGTTTAATGCAAATGAGGAAGCGAAGACTGGCACGAGAAACACCTCGGCTATTGCCCCGCCTGGAGAGAAAAGTGCTACAGGTAGCAAAGAGAAAGAGACGATGAAGGAGAGGGATTTTAAAGCTATAAACCGGTCGTCTCCGTTGCCTAGAGCCTGGCCATATGGCGACCGGTTTTCGTCTCAGTCTAATGGCGACAAGTCGCGAGTCAAGCAGCCCTCTCGGGAAGAACGAGCGGGAAAAGGAAAACCGCGTGAAGCTCTCCATAACTTGGCAGCTAAAAAGGACGTTGTCCGAACAATAAACGTTAGGCCTGTGGAGTTACCAGGTGAGCGTGCCTGCGAAAGGCAGTTGGTTAGGGAGAGTAGTGTACGTTTGCCCATTGCCCGTGACGAGATCGGGGAGACATTTGGAGTTCATCAGACAGAGGCAGCCGTCTCGCAAAACCTCCCCGAGCATTATCCGTATGGGGCTTCTGATCACTCGGATATTTTGCTTAAAGAAAAACGCCTTTGTTTTGGAGACGACGAAGTTCGGGATCTCACGCGCTTGCGGCCTCAGGATAGCACAGTGCAAGCGTGGTGCGGAGATGAAGAGGGCAGAAAGGAACCTGAAAGCGAAAAGGACTTGCATTGCCAGGTTAAAGAGCAGGAGGTGCGAAAAATTGACCCTGCGAGGGAGGCTGGTAGCTTAGCCCGTGAGGGCTATGCGAGAACTAGTGACGCGCCAGTGGAAGTTTCAGAAGGGCGGCATCACATGGCGAAGGCCACGCAAAAGGGCTTCAGGGCTGAGAAGAAAGTTCAGGTCACTTTCAAAGCCGAGTTTAAAACCAAGAAGCTACGTAAGCGAAAGGAATCGACATCTCAGCGCTCTAGGTTGTGCACGCGTCTCGTGACAACACAGTACATTTGCAGATCAGAGTGTTCAAGACCCCTCAGCATTTCGAGTATGTCTTCCCCTAACATGAGATACGCAGATAGCTGTCCTTTGTCGGATGGCATGTATCGTTTGCTGAGGAGGGTGCGTGGCTGTCGCGCGAAAAGAGCACAGGATAGGCGCGCAAAGCAGGTATCAAAGCCAGCTACGGTGCTAGCGGAGTCAGTCCATAGCGGCCTTTGTGGAACTAAACGTTCAAAGAAAAGGTCTACTTGTGTGTACAGACACCACAGTAGCCTAATGAGAGGTGGCATGAGGAGGCTGCGACAAAGGGTGCTTAGTTGTCGCGTGAAAAGAAAGGAAGCTAAGCGCGCGCAGCAGAGGCTAAGGCCAACTACGGTGCTATCGATGTCAGGCCGTAGACGCCTTTCTAAACGCTCGAGACCTCTGAGCCCTTCAAGCATGTCTTCTAGCATGGGACACACAGGTCGTTGTCCCTTTAGAAGATACATGTGTCGCTTCCTACGGAGGGTGCGTAGCTGCCGCATGAAAGGCGCCCAAGCAAAGTGCACGCAGCATCGACGGAAACCACCTACGGCATCATTTGCGTCAGACCGTGTAGGCTTTTGCAGACCTAAACGTGCAAGGCTCCTTGATATTTTGAACATGGCTGCCTTTATCTCAAGACACTCAGTTCGTTGTCTCTTGGCACGTTGCATGTGTCGCTTGGTACGCAGGGCAGGCAGAGCTCGCGTGAAAGGAGCCCCGACAAAGTACGCGCAGCGAAGGCTAAAGTCAAATGGGGCACAATCGAAATTCGGCCGCAAAGTCTTTAGCAGAACAAAAAGTACAAGGCTCCGTGGTATTTCGAAAATATCCATCCTTTCCATCGACACACCGAGGTAATTGTTTCGTGAGGGGTGACACGTGCGGTCATCTGATGAGGAGAAAGGAGTCACTGGAGAAAGCTTTGACGTTGGGAAAGGTTGAGGGTCACCGGAGAAGGGGTAGGCAGCGAACGCGATGGTTAGATGACATCCTTGAGGCGCTGCAGATGAAGTTATGTGATGTTAGGAAGATAGTGAAAGACCGGAAAGCGTGGCGTGAATGGTTTCTAGGGTCACGAATAGTTGGAGATGACTGAACTGAACTGACACGTGCGGTGATTGATTGATTGATTGATTGATTGATTTATAGGAAGGGAAAGGCGCGGTAACACCTCAACCGCGCCATAGGGAAGAGAGGAAGGTGGGAGAGAAAGTAGAAAGAGAGTAAGAGGAGCCGTAGTGGAGGGCTACGGAGGAATTTCGACCACCTGGGGATCTTAAACGTGCGCTGACCTTGCACAGCACACGAACGCCTCTTCGTTTCGCCTCCATCAAAACGCAGCCGCTGGGGTCGGGTCCGAAACCGGCTACTCCGGCACAGTAATCGGGCGCCCACGTGCGGTGAGCTGGGAAGGGACCATAACTGTCGCGTGAAAGGAAAACAGGCTAAATGCGCGCAGAGAGGGTCAAAGCCAGTAAGATCACCGGCAAAGCTCGAGGGTTTTATGCGAAGCATATTAACGTAGGTTTCGGGCCTTCGCGCGACGCCTGGCGGTGGCCACCATTGACCCTGAAGTGGGGTCACGTGACATGACGTCACGTGATGACGTCACACCGGCTGCAGATGGGGCCGCATATCGCGCCGTCGGTCGCCTCCCGGCTGTGGCCACCATTGACCTTGAAGTGAGATCACATGATGTGACGTCACGTGATGACGTCACACCTGCTGTAGATGGGGCCTCATATCGCGCCGTCGGACGTCGCCCGGCGGAGGCCTCCGCGCTTCGGTTCGCGCCGTCGCGCGCGACGCGGCGGCGGCACTACTATCGCTGCATCACGTGATATGTGACGTCACGCCAGGGATGAAGCGGCGCGCGCCCGCCGTCGCGTCAGTCTCTGTGCCCGCAACCGCGCCAGCGTCTTTGCGCCGGGCGTGTATGCGGTCAAGATGGGGAAACAGTTTAGACTTGGTGTTGTGTAGAAATGCTCAAAAAAATACAGAATAAGTGACGTGCAAACCAAGAGTCATGCATTTACGGACCATAAGAATGTGTTTGTCGGGCTGCAAAGAATAAAGTACGACGATTAACCTAAAACCACGTCTCCGTTACTTAGCTCCATCCACACTGAGGCAGCTGCTTAACATGCTTCGCATCCACTGGGCTTAACCTTGATAAGCCTCCAATTTTTATTTTAAATCCAAATGTTCTAGACCCTCCTGTCGCTCGAGACAGTGCAGTAATCGTCGAGTGACAAGTGACCAGAGTAGCTTAATACGAAAGGAAAGTCATGGCCGCGTAAAATGGCACTGCAGAATGCGCGGCAGCAAGAAAGGGACGCAGCATGAAAATGGGATCTAAGACAGAAGGACCAGCAAGCAACGCGTTCGCAGTCGCTCGCCCCAATCTCGCGTCCGGCTTTCCAAGCGCAGGCTACTCTTCGGAAGCGTACTGTTTGGACGCGAAAAAGGCGAGGTTCGTGAGCTGAGACCTTCAAAGCATCCCCGGATAGTCAGGCTAGTTGAAGGTTCCTGACTACGATCACCCTTCTGTGCTACAGAGAAAGAAAAAAAAACGAGTGACCGCGGTGGGTGGGTCGTCCTCACTTGGCAGTTAGCAATGGAGGGGAGCACCCCGCGGTGTCTGTGACCGAGCAAGCAGTGTGTCCAAGAAGGAACGCGCTTGTCTTGTTTGAGCTACTCGGAAATATTAATGTCGTCTAGGAGAGTCGCGCTCGCTTGTAGAAATGGGCTGCCATTTTAACGTGTATGCTTCATTGGAGCCTAACTTTGCAGGAGTTCGCATCTGGCATGCATTAAAGGAAAAGGCGTGATAATGCCAACGCTGATGGCCTCAGCCAGTTTCCCTGGGCAATGCCCTATTGCTTGGCCTCCAGACATTAACTCCCTTGGCATATCCCATTTATCCCTTTTTTGGCATTACTTTCTTTTTGCATTGTCCTTTCGTCACCTGCAGCTCCACCTTGTGATATGCTCTCGCATGAAGTGCCTTTCTACGGCATCTTACATGTTAGACATGGGTCAAAATCATATCTAGCGTATTCGCTTTCGAAAGGAAATCGCTCTGTCGTTTCTTATTTTTTTCTAACATGGTTTCTTTTGGAAGAGGACTCGAAATTACCGGAGCAAAATTATTTTTGTTTCTTTTTTTGTTTTGTAAAGGCAATCTTGGCTAGAAAGCAATCTGGCAGTTTTCAAAGTTGGTTTTGCGCTTTCTATTTGCTGTGTTTTGGACCTCGCGTGGCTGAGACTGCTAGCGCCATCCAATGGGGCAGCACGAATAGCCACCGACCAGTGTGGCTTGTGGCTGGACCGAAGAGGCTTCAGGTCACTTCGGGGAGCAACAAAGGCTGCAGCCCCTGCGAGACTTCTTCGGGCGGCGGACGTGCTGTTGTGACGGGGGCTCCGCTTGAAGTTTGGAGCAGATTCGCAAGCATCAGATGACAGAGACGGGTCTAGCGGACGCCGGCGTGCGATCGCTGCCAAATGCGTTGAAGCGGCGGCGACTGCGGGGGAGTGACCCTTTATCTTCTTCGGCGGCGGCCAACCCTTCCCGCCTCCCTCCCGGATAGAGACGGGCTGCTTTACCGGCCTTAATTCTCTTGGTGCCCACGGTGGCGACAGCAGGGAACCTGTCCTTGTGTTGAATGGACCAGAGGCGCGTCACCGGGCATCATTGACCACGCTGGCCGAATTCTCGAAGCAGGCAGGTGACCGTGGATTTGCGAGGGGAAATGACCACCGCCATACAGCCACTTCTCGGAATATTTCGCCTTGGTACAAGAACTCCATCGCCAGCACAAAGTCGTCATGGACATCGAAGAAGTTTCCTTTGCCACCGGAAGATGTGACAGGCGGTTCGAGCACCACCCTCGGCAGTGGGCGGCACACCAAGTGATCTCTTGTGCCCCACCGATTGGACTGTACCAATTGAACTTTGTTTCCCCAGATAGGGAAGTGGGGATAACCAACCGTATTTAAGCGGTGGAAAATGTCTTCACCGAGAGCTCCGTTTTCCTCTCGACCGGTAAATATCCCATCATGTAAAGAGTTGTATAAAACGCTATTCTTTGCCTCTCCTCCCTGGCTGCTTCAGCTCCGGCATCTCGACTCAAGATGGTTCCACTGCGGCGAAGCCTAAGCCCCCGAACCCCAGCTACATCAGAGCCATTAGTCTTCCGCCTTAAAACATAGGAATGGCCAGAGAAGCAGGCCCGAAGAGAAACATGAACGATGGCTTAGCTCTCCTATGCGTAGATATACGTAGCGAAAAGCTGTGACTACCTCGGGATCAGAATAAGTTAATTTCTCCAGTCTTCTGCGCCATTCGCAAGCAGCTAAACTCTCCTTGGCTTCCATGTCGAGCGCGTCTAAGTTCACCGGCGTTCTGTAATTCGTTTACAGGAAAGGAAAGGCGCAGCATCTGTCACGCGGAAGGCAAGAAGTGCCACCCGGCGGCATTGGAGCGCACTCGTTCCCGCTTGGTCCTCATAGCTGACGGCAGATGGGTGATGTCACGTCCTTGACGTCATCCTAATTGAGTGACTTTATTTCTTAGTCTACTTCTATATATGTTTTGTGGTGCGGCGTTCGAGGAAGCCCAAATGAAAGGCGCCGCACGGACACAGACCGGATGGAACGCCCGGCGGGGTAAGCTTCGTATATGCGTGATGATGATGATGATGATGATGATGATGATGATGATGATGATGATGATGATGATGATGATGATAACAACTTTATTTTCTACCAGATTAGGAGGCCCCCAATTCCCGCTCCGGCACGCAGGCCTAAGGGACAGGAGCAGAGACCTCCGCGATCAGTGGCTCTACGCGGCTTCTTCCGCCAGGCGGATGGCTTCTAGCTGTAGAGCAGGGACCTCGCTCCGCAGCAGGGCTTCCCAGGCTTCTCTACAATTTATATTTGTTTTAGCCCCTGGGGAGCTAGTACATTCCTAGATTATATGGTCGAGGGTCCCTCTCTCCCCACAGTGCTTGCATTTATCGTTTCTCCTATCTTCCATTTGGACATAATATGCCCTGACCGGGTTTACAAAGTTCCCAGCTTGCAGGCGCCGCCGTGCGACTGCCTCCCTATTGTTCAGACTTTTATCCGGAGGTTGCACCAGTCTCCTGCTTAACCTGTAATTTTGAAGAATCTCCGTATAATTTTGCAGACGCTCGTCCATGTTCCGGCAATCGGGTGGCTCCACAGTTACCCGGAAGTAGAGAGCTCGGGCTAACTCGTGGGCCGCTTCGTTTCCAGGAATGGACGTGTGTGCAGGGGTCCAAATTAGGCGAATTTTCCTGTTTAGTCGTCTACTGGCCAGAATCCTTGCCGCTTCCGGCGAGACCTTACCCTTTCCGAAATTCCAAATAGCCATTTTGCTATCGCTGATTATGAAATTGGCTTGTGTTCCGACGCAAGCGAGCGCTATTGCAACTTCTTCAGCCGTTTCGGCGTTGCGGCTTCTAATGGTGGCGGCTGATACCGGGGCACCTCGGCCGTCGACCACCGAGGCGACCGCCGCCCCCGTTTTGCCACTTGCCGCATCCACGTACGCAACCGACTTGCTGTCCATCGAATCGAAGCGTCTGATTAGTGCTTCTGCTCTCTTCTCCCTCCTCTCTGTGTTGAATATGGGATGCATGTTACGAGGGAGGGGGCAATGATTAGATTTTCTCGGCAGTCCTATGGGATACTTGATTTTTCTCGTAGTCCCGTATCTGTCTGCAGGCCTACCATTTCGAGTATAGTTCTGCCGGTGGTCGTTCGACTTAATCTTTCCAGCTGCGAAACTCTGACAGCCTCCGCTATTTCGTCCCAGCCATTGTGCACTCCCATAGAAAGGAGCTTCTCTGTGGATGTGGTAATTGGTAAGCCCAGGGCCCCCTTTATGCACCGTCGAATGAGAGAGTCTAACCTCTTCTTCTCCTCCGACCTGATATTTCAGAACGGCGTGGCATACTCACGCGACTTATTACGTAAGCTTGGATGAGTTTAAGCAAGCTTTTCTTCAGGCCTCGTCATTTCAACGCGATTCTTCTGAATATTCCAATGGCTTGTGTGGCGAATCCCTCTAGCTTTCTGATTGTTCCATCATTATATCCATTTTCCAGAATGAATAGTCCTAAGATTCTGATTTGATCTACCTTTGGAACTGGTTTTTCTTCTACTTTAATGTCAAATTCCCAGCTGCGCTTGCATCGGAGTGCCTTTGGGTTATAGACGAACAATTCTGATTTTTGCGGCGAGCATGATAGACCCCTACTGGCAGCGTAGTCTACGACAGTGTCCGCCACCGCCTGCAGGCGCTCCTCAATGCTCGCATGACTACCCTGGTTAACCCAGAGATTGATGTCATCCGCATAAATACTGACATTTAGCCCCTTTATGCTCCTCAGAGCTTCTGGGAGGCCCCTCATCGCCACGTTGAAAAGGAACGGGAAGAGAACCGAGCCCTGCGGCGCCCCCTGCTCCCTAACTTCACTGTGGGGGACTGAATGTCTTGAAACTTTATGCAGGCATGTTTATGTTTGACAAGAAGTCCTTGATGTACTCATATGGTCATTCACCTACTCCGTTTTCTTTGAGACCGTGGAGGATCGCTTCGTGTTTAACTTTGTCAAAAGCATTTGTCAAGTCAATATCCTGGTGACGTCACCACCAGTCATGATGTCATGACCGGACGTGGCGTCATGATGACATGTCACACGCCATGATGACGTCACATCCGGTCATGACGTCACCTTATGACGGCTATGAACGTCTCGAAACGTGTGACCATTACTATTGGTTAGTGGTAGTTAACCATGACTTGCACTTTCTTAGTACTAGTTAATGTCATATTAGTGTCAGTTAAACACTGTTAACTAGTAAGTGATGGTTAGTGACAGTTACGATGAAAGGGGGCAGACGCTTCATCAGGTACTTATTAGCCTTTTGGTCTGTCTCCTAGCAGGGCAGACGCTAGTAGAGTTTTGTCAAGAAAACAACCTGACCATAGCGAATACTCATTTTCAACAACACAGGTGGCGCCTGTACACATGGACTTCACCGGACGGTCTGTACAGGAATCAGATTGATTATATTCTTTTCCGGCAGACATGAAGAAGCGCTATGCAAGCAATAAAAACAAGGCCTGGGGCCGATTGTGGCACCGATCATCAGCTTCTTGTTGGCACATTTAGGCTTCGATTGAGGAAAACGCAGAAAACTATAAGGCCTTTCAGGTATGATCTGGATCAAATTCCATTAGAATATGCTGTGGATGTGAGGAATCGATTTCAAGAATCAGATCAAGAAGACAGAGCCTGAAGAGATGTGGACTGATGTTCGTGATTGCTACTAAGTTGCTACTAAGTTGCACGAAGTTGCTACTAAGGTAGTTCCAAAGCAAAAGAAATGCAAGAAAGCAAACTAGTTATCTGAAGAGGCTTTGCAAATATCTGAGGAGAGGAGGATGGCAAAAGTTATGGGGAAAAGAGAAAGATACAAAGTTATCAATGCAGATTTTCAGAAAATAACAAGAAGAGAAGAATGCCTTCCTGAACATACAGTGCCAAGCAGTTGCGGACAACAGCCAATTAAGGAACACAAACGCTCTGTATAAGACAACCAAAGGTATCAAATTAAGCTTCTGTGCTAATCTGGGCGTGGTAAAAGACAAAGGAGGCAGGGACCTCACTGAAGCCTCAGATATAAAGAAGAGGTGGCAGGAATACACAGAAGAACTGTACAAGAAGGACCCGGATAGGCAAACCCAACATAACACGGTTGTGATTTCTATCTCCAGCCGGGCATGCTGATGAGTGAAGTTGAATGGGCCTTAGCCAGCCTTGATAAGAACAAAGCTAGCGGAATTGATGGCATTCAACTGAGTTGCTTCAAACCTCAACCATGACGACGCTGTTAACATTCTGCATACATTATGTCAGCAAATTTGGACAACCCTGCAGTGGCCACAGGATTAGAGGAGGTCAGTTTACATCCCCATTCCAAAGAAAGGCAATGCCAAAGATTGTTCAAACTACCGCACGATCGCACTTATGTCGCATGCTAGCAAGGTGATGTTCAAAATTCTCCAAGGTAGGCTGCAGCAGTATGTGGATCGGGAGCTTCCGGACGCGCAAGCTGGGTTTCGCAAGGGCAGAGGAACTAGAGACCAGATTGCCAACCTTCGTTTGATCATGGAAAAAGCAAGAGAGTTCCAGAAACCCATCTACTTCTGCTTTATTGATTATGCGAAAGCGTTTGACTGCGTAGATCACAGCAGATTGTGGCAAGCTCTCCAAGAGATGGGAGTTCCAATTCACCTCATCGGTCTCCTCAGGAAACTGTATGAAAGGCAAGAGGCCACAGTCAGAACTGGGCATAGTCTTACTGATTGGTTTCCGATTGAGAAAGGAGTGAGGTAAGGCTGCATACTGTCGCCCTGCCTATTTAACCTATATGCAGAGTGCATCATGAGGAAGGCCGGCCTGGACGAGTCTTCAGCTGGAGTGAAGATTGCTGGAAAATATATGAACAACCTTAGATATGCGGATGATACCACTTTAATGGCAGAAAGTGAGGTGGAACTCGAGATTTCTGATGCGCGTACAAGAAGAGGGTGAGAGGTTTGGGCTTAAACTGAACATTAAAAAGACACAGATCATGGCGTCTTGACTTGGAGCATCAAGGGACAAGAAGTGGAAGCTGTGACAGATTTTCTCTTCTTGGGCTCCAAGATTACCCCGGAAGGACACTGCAGCCATGAAATTAGGAGACGCCTGCTTCTGGGAAAGAGAGCCATGGCCAGCCCTGACCGCCTAGTAAAGAGCAGAGACATTACACGGCCAACCAAGATCCGTATAACTTGTGCTATGGTCGTTTCAGTTCTGATGTATGGATGCGAGAGTTGGACTATGAAGAAGGCTGACCGCCGAAGAATTGACGCGTTTGAATTGTGGTGCTGGCGGAGACTCTTGAGAGTTCCTTGGACGGCCAGAAGATCAAATTAGTCGATATTGTCGACCATAAACCCTGACTGCTCATTGGTGGGTCAAATTCTAAAGTTCAAGCTCAGCTACTTTGGTCATCTGATGAGAAGAGAGGAGTCGCTGGAGAAAGATTTGATGTTGGGAAAAGTTGAGGGCCATCGGAGAAGGGGTAGGCAGCGAACGCGATGGTTAGATGGCATCCTCGAGGCGCTGCAGATGAAGTTATGTGATTTTAGGAAGGTAGTGAGAGACCGGAAAGCGTGGCGTGATATGGTCCATAGAGTCACGAAGAGTCAGACACGACTGAACGACTGAACTGAACTGTCTCCTAGACAGCTGTCTGCTGTCTGAAATAAAACTTTGACACTGACACCTCCAAATGCATGGGCTCCTATGGGCATCTGCAATGCCGTCGGAGCTTTTACTATTGGTTAGTGATAGTTACCCATCACTTGCACTTTCTGAGTACTGGTTAATGTCTGATTAGTGTTAGTTAAACACGTACCCCTTAACAAGTAAGTGATGGTTAGTGATAGTTACGATGCCCTCCAAGTGCATGGGTTCCTATGGAAATCTGCAACATCGGCGGAGCTTGGTGAGGGGGCTGCGCATCATCATCATCATCATCGAAACTTTTTATTTTCATCGAAATGAGACTCCTTTTTGGACCCCCGGCACGCAGGCCTAAGGGAGCCCTACTCAGGAGTCTCGCAAACTAAGGTCTGGTGAAGATACATTGTTGCTTCACGGCCTCAGTCGCCAGGTGGATGGCTTGTTGCTGTTGAGCGGTGTTCTCGCTCCGCAGCAAGGTCTCTCAGGCTTCTCTATCTATATTTTGCTCGGCGCCCGAGCTGACAGCACATTCCCAAATTACGTGGTCGAGAGTGCCCCTCTCCCTGCATGTTCTGCAATACTGGTGTTTCTCCTCTTTAGAAATTGTCATGTATACACAGAAGAGGCTTATATGATTTCCCCCTTGTAATCTTCTCCACGCAATTTCCTCCTCGTTTTTGAGGGAACGGTCGGGCGGCGGATAAACCCTCCTGCTCAGCTTATAATGTTCCGTGATCTCGTTGTATGAAATCAATCTATCTTTCATGTCTATGCGAGGGGGCTGCTCTACGACCGCCCGGTGATATAGAGCTCGGGCAAGGTAGTGTGCAGCCTCATTTCCTGCAATAGACGCGAGCGCTGAAATTCATATTATTTCTATATTACGTTCTATCGGCCACGCCCCGAGGACGCGATTGGCCTCTTCCGAGGTTCTTCCTTTCTCAATGTTCCTCACTACATTTTCGCTGTGAAACAAAATTGTCCTGGCCTTGGTACCGACGCAAGCGAGCGCTATCGCCATCTCTTCCGCCGCGCTGGCATTTCTCGTGCGGCTCAAAGCCGCTGCCATTGATGCTCCTGTCCCGTCAACCACCGAGAATACAGCCGCCCCGTGCTGTCCGCATGCCGCATCTACATAAGCCACCTGGTCTGTCGGTCGCTTCCTCGTCTTCTTCTCGTAGGCCTTAGCCCTATGCTCTCGCCTTTCTTTGTTGTACTCGGGGTGCGTGTTTCGCGGCATAGGTGGGACACGTACCTTGGCCATGATTCTTGGCGGGATGTTTACCATCTTGTGCGTGCTACTTTCTGGCCAGATTCCTACCCATTCGAGTATTGTTCTGCCAATTTCAGACTGGCCGAGCCGTTCCAATTGGGATATTCTCACCCCCTCTGCAAGCTCAACTCATCTGTTGTGAACTCCCATTTCTCAAGCCGCTCCGTTGACGTGGATATTGGGAGTCCCAGAGACCGCTTGACGCATTGCCTCAATATTCTGTCTATCTTCTCTATTTCTGTATTGTTCATGTTTAGGTACGGCGACGCGTAGCAGATCTGACTTATTACGTACGACTGTGACATTTTCAGGAGATTCCTTTATTTTAGTCCTCTCCCGTTTACTCCTACCCTCCTGAATATGCCTACTACTTGGTCTGCATATGTGGTTAATTTCTTTATGGTGTTGGTGTTGTTGCTCTTCTTGCTGATATACATGCCTAGGATCCTCATTTCCTCGACCCTGGGCACTTCCATGCCTTCCAACACCACTTTAATTTCTACATCTCTTGTTCCTGCCATTGCTATTATATACAAAAAGCTCTGACTTTTGCGGTGAACACGCCAGGCCTCTTTCGGCCGCATATTTCACCACTACGCCTGCTGCCCTTTGCAGACTCCACTCCATTCCCGCGTCGCTTCCGCTATGCATCCAAATGGTTATGACGTCGGCGTGCATGCTGAATTTTATATCAGGGATCTTGTTCAGCATGACCAGGAGACCTCTCATCGCTATGTTAAATATGAAAGGAGACAGTGTGACTCCTTGCGGGGTACCTTTGCTACCCAGCCTTATGCTGGAGGACTCTGCGTCCTGGAATTTAATCACCATCTTCCAATCTCGTAGGAATTCTTTGATATACTCGCGTGTTCTCTTGCCCACGTTTACCTCCCCTAGACCTCTGAGCACCGCCTCAAGTCGGACGTTTTCGAAGGGCTTCGTGAGGTCACGACCTAGGATCACTTTGGCATCTAATCCTTTCTTGTCTGTAATGTCATGTTTTAGTCTGAGCATTACATCCTGCGTGCTGAGCTCAGGTCTAAATCCCACCATCTCGTGCGGCCACATGTTTTCTTCTTTCATGTATCTCGTTAGCCTCGTCTGAACAACGTGCTCCATAACTTTTCCCACGCACGACGTCAGCAAGATCGGTCTTAGGTTTTCCAATTTTGGTTCCTTCCCGGGCTTCCTCTACCTGTTTCCATTCCTCCGGCAATTTACCTACCTTTCATACTTTGTTTATGTATCGTGCAATCGCCTTTATCGAGTTGTCGTCTATGTTTCTGAGCCTGTCATTAGATATTTTATCCGGGCCAGGGGCCGAGCGAGTTCTTTGCCCAGCAATAGCTGCTCTGATATCCGCTACGTAATGTCCGCGTCCAGCTCTTCATTTTCCGCTCCTCCATCTTCTGGCTGTCGCACTTCCGTCGCGTCCCCTATGTAAATGTCCCTGAGCTTGTCCATCAGCTGTTTCTCCGTCCCTTGTAATGCGTGTCTTGCTTTCACCTGGTTGACGCTCGCTACCTGTTTGGATTTGCTCGGGTCGAGGAGATGCCTTAGTATATTCCACAGCTTTGCTAGACTCATGTTCCTTTTCATCTCGCCGCACCTGCCGTATCAATTTTGCTCGTGCAGTTTGATCGCATACCTTTCCATTTCTTTCATGTGTCTGGCTAACGAGCGCCTTCAGTTTCTGTTCCATTCTTGAGATTTCAACCTCTTCTCGATCCTTTCCTTCTCCTTCCACATGCTCATTAGTTCCCCTTCGACTGTCGCTTCTGCGTCCCTGGCATCTTCCATCAGCTGTTTTGCCCAGCCTCCTATGTCTCCAATTTCCTTAGCTTCGTGGCTTCTGCGAATTGCCCGGAATTTGTCCCACTTACAGTTCTCGCCTGTTTGAGTTTCCTCATCTTGACGCCTTCTCCCAGCTTCGTGGCTACAATGAAGTGGTCACTGCCAGATTTTCCATGGTGTTTGCCCATTCTATTCTACCAGTATTTTTACTGAAGGAGAGGCCCGGCGCGGTGTCTCTGCTCATACTGCTACCTACTCTAGTAGGCGCACACGGGTCGGTATGTGCAAGGTTAGTCCGAGGTTTTGGGACTCCTCAAGGAGAAGTCTACCCTTCGGATCTTGCCTCGCGTACCCCCGTTCCTGGTGTGCCGCACTGAAGCCCCCCATGATCACCAACGGGCTTGGCCCGGCCAGTTTGATGGCTTTTCTAAATATCGTTCCGAATTTCATTTTCCTCTGCCTCGGGTTGCTTTAGATTTTAAACTGGAATGGGCTTTTTGTTCTCTTGCGTCCGGTGATCATTTCTATTACAACCGCTTCTATGTCTCCCGTGCTCACGTCGGGCTCTAGTGTTGCTATATTCCTTTTGACCAGCGTGGCCACTCTGCATTTTTCCCCCCTATCGCTACAGAAGCTTTGGTATCCGGCCAGTTTGACCCGATTTCCTCCGGCTTCCTGCAGCACTATAGCAATTGGTTTGTCCTCTGCATGTTCCAAGTGCTGCTGTAATGGCGCTCGCTTCCGTTGGTACCCACAGCAATTCGATTGCCAAATTGTGGCATTTTCTTCCTTGATTCCTGTTCATCATTGGGGTAGATTACGCGGTCCTTTTTTGCCATCCTATCGGTGAGGCCGCTTAATACTGCTATAATCTGGTCCATTGAACCTTTCATTTCTCCTAGAGCGTTTAACCTTACATTCACTTCCTGCATCGGCGTTTTCAGCCTATCAAATTTGCTTCCAAATTTACTGGTTAGCTTCCTCTCAAGCGTCACAAGGAGGTCGGCCACGCTTGCCTATAGTTTTATCGAAGGGTTTTATCGATAGTTTTATCGAACCACCTCCGTGTCCATTTTTTCCTCTGCATCTTCTGTCACCGGTTTTGCCTCCGGCGGTTTTTGCGCTACCGCTTGCGTGAGAGGCACTACCGGCCTCGCCTTGTTGTTTACTAATTCTGCTATCCTTTTCCTCAACTCCACAATTTGTGTTCCTTGCCTTTTTAGTTCTGCCTCTTGTTTCCCTATCTTCGCTTTCAACTCTGCATTTTCATTCTTCAGCGCTACTCTTTCTGGGCTAGTCTGGGGGACCTTACTCGCGAAGCTTACCGATTCCTGGAATCCCGTCTTGGGTAGTCCCGGATCCTCCCTGGAGGGCAGATTCGGAAACACTTTCTGATCCGTTAATTCCGCCCCAGTCCGGTATCTCGAAAGCTTCCCGGAACTGGACTTGGTCCCAGATATGGGCCTTCCCTTGGACCCGTCCTTGGGGTGCGCTGCTCCCACTTTCCGATCTTCTCGTCTATTTGCATCTTTCGTCGCCACGTACAGCTTCCTATATATATTTCTACACTTGCTGTCGCCCAGCATATGGGGTCCCCGACACAGCTGGCATACGGGGGTGCACGTGTGTCCCTGCTCCGAGTTCTCTTTGCCACAGCCACGTGCGGCGCTTTATTTTCGTCGGGTCCAGGCACACATCGGCTCTGTGTCCCAGTCGGCGGCACGCCACGCACACTTCCAGCTTCTTCGTGTATAACCAGCTTTTCTTGAATGATCCCAGACACTTCACCAGCCCTGGCACCTCGCTTCCCTCGAATAGAATCAGCAGCAAGCCGGAGTCCCCGAGTCTCCGTGCGCCCAATATCGGCGAGTTCGCGTCGCAGACCAATGTTTCCCTGATTAGTTCCATGCTTATGGTCATAGGAAGTCCGTGTATGACTCCCTTGCCCGCGCCGTCCGGCATTGGTGCGCGGTTTTCCACTTCTACTGTCTTCCCTCTGATTGCCAGTTTCTTGGCGTCTTGGTACTTCACAGCCCTGTCCTCGCTCGCTGATACAACGAGAGTTGTTTGTTCCGTCATGTTTATCGAGACCACGTCTTCCTTCATAAGCACCTTCGGGCCACCCCTGCTTCTTGCGCTAGTGCGTCTGCAACTTCCGCTTCTTCCACGTCCCCCCCCCCTCTCGCCGTTATGCCACCTCTCGGTCTGAGGAGTAGCTTTATAGCGCCTTTCGGTAGGTCGATCATTTTCTTTTCCACCGCTTTCTCCGCCAACTTCTTCCCTAGTGAGGGCCTGAATTTCATTAGGCTAGGTTGCTACTGCGCACTTCCATCGCCGCTATCTTCTTCCGGCACGTACCTTTTGCCTTCTCGTCTATACCAGCCGGTTTGAAAACCTGACTTTTCTGCTTCACCTTCTGGCGCCATCATGTCGACGCAATTCTACTCTCATCCCTTCTCGTCAATAGTCATCTCGGCCAGTTCCGGCCTCTTGCGTGCGTCGGGGAGTCCACGACCACGCTGCGATGTTATGCATAACGTAGGCAGAACCCTCGGCTACCACGAGGCGGCACACAAATAGCGATAAAAACCATAAAATGGGCCTACCGTCAAAACCCGGTATCCCTCCGAAGCTCCGTTACTCTGGCGATCGTCTCTTGAAGTCTGAGAGTCGTCCGCCTTCAATATTGTTACGTGGAAACTCGATGTATTTACTGTGCATTTACAACAGCCTCAACTGGCATAGAAGCAAGCAGCAACGCCACACCTTCTTCTTCTTCTCTCTCGTTATAGTGGCACATACTCACATTGGCCAGAATTCGTTGTATGTGACATAATATAATTGATAATGTCGATTTGACTGTATGATAGATAACCTAATAATTAGGAGTAGTGCTGCTGAAATAATTTAAAATTTTGAGGCGAAAGTCATGGAAAACAATAAAATAAGGATTAAAATTGTAAAATAATGCAAATAATTAAAAAACAGTGCAATTCAGACAGATCAGCGCTAACAAACAAATCTTCCAGTAGCAATATTATAATTATGAAGTAACTCACACACCGGTTTTAGGGCATACCCTTTGACGGTTTTACCAAAGGAGAGGAGGACAGGAACTGCAAATGGCAATCGTAGACGAGCAAAAGGTATTTCTAAATAATTTCTTCTCTGAGTAGCATACCTGCGGCAGGAGAGGATGTAATGCCCAATTGTTTCCACGTCATCACATGACGCACAAAGATTCGACGGCGTGAATCCAGAGCGACATAAATAAAGATTGAGGGAAAGAATTCTACAATGCATGAGTGTCGTGGAGACCTCACATTGCCTCTAGGTACAACATCGGACATTCCAATGGAAATTTAAATGGTTAAAAATCGTAGTCGCAAGGAGTGGCTCATAGCTCAAGGAGTTTAATGTTTGAAACCGTTCAAAACGGGATATATTTAGCAAAATAATATTGGGTACAACATCGGCAACAGGCCCATTGAGAGCTGAATTCCCTAAATAATCCGCCATTCTATTAGAAGCGATGCCGCAGTGTCCCGGAACCCACTGAAAACGTACTTCCTGTAAATGTAACGGAAGGAAAAACATCAGGGTTTCTTTTAAAAGACGCATTTTTGGGCTTTCTAATGCTGCTAAGACTGAAAGGCAGTCAGAGAGTGTGATTACGTGAGTAACGTTACCGGGAACTTTTTGAAGGGCCAAACCAATTGCAAGCAGTTCAGCAGTAAATACTGGTGTGTAATCAGGGCTCCGTACAGAAAAACTCCAATTAAGTGCTTGCTGCTCTATTGCTGCTTTTTCATTCCGTTGTGAGGCATCTTAGCTACGTGTCGTGGTTACTGTAATAGATAATCTTCAAGGTGCTCATTTATTACAGTGGTAGTAAAGTGTTTTGCATTAGGTGGCAACGACTGGTCAAAGCACAGCGCAGAAGTAGCTTGAACATTGCCAACACGTCTTAGTGACATAAGCGAAACTGCAATTTCGGACAGCAAGGACTGCGTAAATACAAATTGTGGTTGCTTATATTGCGGCCAATGATAATCAAGAAACTGTGTTTGGTGTATAATAAAAATGGGAGAAACCACTTCAGACAGAAATTCCAGTGCTCGTAAAAATTTCGCACAGTGAGGAGCTCAAATCGAACGTTCAAGTACCGTACACGGGTTATGGGAACCCCAAACATACCTAGTCGTAAAGCGCGCCTCTCCAGTAGCAACAAAGGTCGTAGTTTGTGTTTAGGACTGCCCGAGAAAAGAAGACAGCCGAACCCCAGAATTGGTCTCAAATAAGTTTTATAGAGAAACAAGAGTATCTCTACGCATACCAAATTTCTTATGACAAATTCGAATCAGGCGACCAAGGGCTCGCTCACCTTACAGGCAATTACTTTTGATATGAGGCCGCCAGTCTAATTGGGAGTTGTATAATAGACCCAAGTACTTTAAGGATTCAACCTGTGGGGTTTGTGAACCGCAATACGCATGAGAGATATAAAGAGGGTGTGCCAGTGGAAAAACGAGTACTGAGGATTTCTTCACGTTAAGAATTAATTTTACTTTACCCAGCCAAACTTCAAGGGCATTCAAGTAGGCTTGCAATAACTGATAAAAAGAATGAATTTCTCGTGCAAAAGAGAAAAAGACAATATCATCCGCATAGACGTACACTTTTATATTTGGATGAACAGGAATATCCCTCATTAATATTGTGACATATATGCCCTGCATCGCTGGACGTTGATGAAGACAGCGATCAGCGACAGTGACACAAAAGAAGACAAAGAGGTAGCAACGTTTAGTGCTAGAAGACGGTTAACGCTGCTGTGATTCTGCGCTTTGTGTGCTGCGTCATCCTGGACTAACCTTCGTGCACTAACCTTACCACGTATCATCTTGGTGGAGGTGACTAAAGATCCCCGTGTGCACACATAAATCCATTTAAGCAGCCGAAAGCTGGATTTGCGCAGTGGCCACCACCTACCTGGGATCGCAACGTCAACACCGCCACTATGACCTCTGAGGCAGCTCCTACCACCGCAACAACATCGGCGCAACCACTCGTCCTCACAAAAATCCGCCGCCCTCCCATCTTCAATGGCGAAGACAAGACAGATGACGACTAGCTGGATGAATACGAGCGATGCAGCCGGAACAATCATTGGGACGCGACCATCATGCTGGCCAATATGATATTCTATTTGGCGGGAACCGCTCGCACATGGTTTCAAAATCACGAGCACGAGCTGGTGACCTGGGAAATTTGCACACCAAAACTTCACGACTTGTTCGGGAAGCCCATTGGACGGGCTCTCGCAGCCAATACCGAACTTTCGTCTCGCGCCCAATCCACCACGGAGTCCTACCTGGCCTACATTCAAGACGTGCTCGCGTTGTGTCGCAAGGCAAACAGCTTCATGCTGGAAAGTGAACAGGTAGGACACATCCTCAAGGGCATCGCAGATGACGCGTTCAACATCCTCTTCTGCATGGATTGCTCTACCGTCGAGTCGGTGCCTCAAGTTTGCCGAAGATTCGAGCAGGCTAAACAACGACGCCTGGTACATCGCTTTGAGCGCTTTCCGAACACGGCAGCCATATCATCCTGCGATGATCAGGCTCCTCTGCAACAGCCTTCTCAGTCCGCAACAATGACTCGGATCGTCAGGCGAGAACTCGAGGCATTAGCGCCTGCACCATTCCCATCTCCAGTGCCTGACACCGTGGCCATGATACAGGCTGTTGTCCGACAGGAACTTGCCAGCGTCGGTCTTTCCTCCAACCACGTACCGCCCTCGTCACCATCGCATCCTGTTCCTGTAGTGGCTGCTGCAACCACTAGCCAAGCTTCCCCACGTCGCTGCGTTAATCGCAGTCCTGCAGAGTGGCGCACCTCAGATGGCAGGCCAATTTGTTTTATTTGCTGTCGAGCCGGCCACACTTCCCGTTATTGCCGCAGTCGTACATTTCCCACAACTCGTTCCTATTAAACGCTAACCGTCGGTACTAATACGGACATCGACGCCTCCCTGCCCAACCTGAACAGCTCCGCCCCGCAAATGAGGGACATGGACACTTTTCTGCTCACCCAGATGAACCTCACACCGAAAACCATCTCAAGTGTCCGTCACTCCAGCCGATCTCCATCTCCACGGTCTCGTCGATCTCGTTCACCGCTGCCTCGTCGCAACTCCTCCCCATCATACGCCGGCGCCCACTCGGGAAACTAGCGAGGGCAGCGCCCGGGAGTGACGCTGCATTACCGACCCGGACTTCAACTCGGAACTGACCCTCGCGCCCAAACGTAACCTCATTGACATTTTTGTGGATGGAGTCTCAGTTTCTGCCCTTATTGACACTGGCGCCAACATTTCCGTCCTCAGTTCTTCGCTCCGTCAAGGCCTCAACAAAGTCCTCACACCCGCTTCCTCATCTACCGTTCGTGTTGCTGATGGCAATACAGCTACTGTGATTGGTATGTGTACTGCGAGAATTACCATTGCCGACCGCCATATCCCTGTCCTATCTACAGTCCTCACCAGTTGCCCTCACGACGTTATATTAGGACTCGACTTTTTAACTGCACATTCCGCGCTCATTGACTGTTCTTATGGACAGCTTCATCTGGACCTGCCACTGTCCTGACAAACAGGCCTCTGATACTTCAACGCTCCGTCTCCGCTCCTCTACATTTACTCGTCTGCCACCAGAAGCTGCAGTGTATGTGCTCTCGTCGCCTTTCCCCTCCGTTCCTGATGGCGACTACGTTGTTTGCCCCATAACCGACGTGACACTGCAGCGTAGAATCGCTCTCCCTCATAACATCGTGCACGTAGAAAATAACAACGCTTATATTCCAGTCTTGAACTTCGGCCTTTTTGTGCACGTTCTTCCTGAGGGCATTACTCTCGCCGAACTAACCCCACTGTCTGACGTCACAGTTGCCGCTCTTTTGCCTGACCCTACTGCTAAAGTGTCGACACGACCTGCACCATCCCCACCTCCGGAGGCCCGCATATCAGGAATGGTTGCACCTAATTTGCGCCCTGACCGTGCTACAGCACTTACGAGTCTTCTGAATTCGTACAGCGATATTTTCGATTTTGGTGACCGCCCCTTAGGACAAACGTCCCTCGTTACACATCGTACCGACACCGGAGACGCCCGCCCAATTCACAGAAGACCATATTGAGTCGTCATTTCTGAACGACGCGTCATACAAGATGAAGTGGACAAGATGTTAGCAAAAAACATTGTAGAGCCTTCGAGCAGTCCCTGGGCGTCGCCTGTCGTGCTTGTTAAAAAGAAGGCCAATACCTGGAGATTCTGCGTTGATTACCGACACCTCAACAAAATTACAAAGACGTTTACCCGCTCCCCAGGATAGATGATGCCCTCGACTGCTTGCACGGTGCCAGCTATTTCTCTTCCTTTGATCTTCGTTCCGGTTATTGGCAGATCGTAGTCGACGAACGGGACCGGGAGAAGACCGCCTTCGTCACTCCCGATGGCCTGTATCAATTCAAGGTGATGCCTTTCGGCTTGTGTAATGCGCCCGCAACATTCGAGCGCATGATGGACTCTCTCCTGCGCGGCTTGAAATGGACGACGTGCTTGTGCTATCTCGATGACGTCATTGTATTTTCTACATTCGAGAGCCACCTCCATCGCCTTGATGCCATTCTTGGCGTCTTCCGGAGAGCTGGCCTTCAGCTGAACTCGAAGAATTATAGCTTCGGCCGACGTGAACTCAAGGTGCTCTGTCACGTGTTCGACGCCCGTGGCTTTCAACCCCATCCAGACAAAATACGAGCTGTCCCACGGCGGTAAGGCGGCTCCTGGCGAGCATGGAAAACGCCAACCAGCAACGCGGCTACGACCCGGAAGGCATAACATGGACAACCTTGCCGCAGACCAACCGAGAGCAAGCCTCCAGTGAAAATGTGATCCGGGCTTTTGAAAAGCGAGCCCGAAACTCCAAGCCAGCGCGCAAAGGAAGGCCACGTCAGCACACGGAGGCCGCCACGCGCAACCCGACTCAGAACCCGGTGAGCGCATAACCGGAGGCCTAACGCAAGTCAGAGCTTCATGGAAGCCCAAGTTTCTGTGCAGATTCAGACCAGACGACATGGTGCTAATCATCAAACCACTAACGGCCACAAACTTGAAGAACTTGCAACACGGCGAGTTGGGCCTAGCTCTACGACAGCGAGTCGGGGAGGCCGAAGCAGACAATTTTTACTTCACAGTGTCCCCGGACCAAAACCAGATAATTGTGGGCACGTCGAGCATCCATGCGGCAGACAGACTGCTCGGCGAGTTTGCAATCCGAACGCAAGGGCAAGACCTCTATCTGCGTGGACACGTAAAACAAAGTGAGGACAACGTGATACACGGAGTCATCACTGTGGCCAATCTGGAGACCACCGAATCCCTGCGAGGGAAGGTGAGAAGCTTTCGCGGAGAGAGCAAAATACTGGAGATCCGAAAGTTCGGCACTTCGAACAAAGCAAGGGTCACCTTCGAAGGGAAGTACAAGCCCAGAGCTGTGCTGTATAACGCGGAAATTATACCGGTAGCCACTTACCGTCGCATCATACCAGCGTGTAACCTGTGTGGCACGGTGGGACATAGGGCAGACGCCTGCCCGACACCGAGGCAAGAAAACTGCGGACTGCGGAACGCAAGCTCCGTTTGTGGAGGGGGTGCGGGCCCCTCATAAGTGCAATCCAAAATGTGCGGTATGTGGCGGGGAACACGCCACGAACACTGAAGACTGCACTGCGATATTCCGAAGGAACGAGCAGCAACAATCCAGTAACAAGAAAAAGAAAAGAGGGAGCGAGAATCTCCCGCCCCCTTCGATTAACATGGAGCCAAATTCTAAACACCACAATCAAGAGAGGAACTGGGCCAGCATGGTCAAGAACGGGAAGCAGCAGGTGAGTGGGGTCGCCCCTCCTTTTCCCAATTCTACCTCTCCACCTACAGCAAACTTGGTAAAGATTGAATTAAGAAAACAGATAACAGCCCTAAAAGCTCAAATAAAGCTACTAACCAGCAAACTAGAAACTGCACTAGCTAAATCTCAGCCGCCACAGCACCAGGAGGCGATGGAAAGCGACGCAGAGCCTAGCATGGAAAACAAACTAGAAGCTATGATGAGGAAGATACAGGAATCCATTCCCTCCATAGTATCACGACAGATAGCGAAAGCGATGACGATTCGAAAGTATGCTAAAACAAGGAGACCCACGAATCCCGTAACTCACAAGATGCGTAGGGTGATCAGTGAGGGTGAGAAGCTGCAGCAGCTCCCCCTCCAGAATAACAATCTTCAGGCACAACATGGCGGGACGAACTAAGGAGAGTCCTATTATTTTAACACAGTGTAATAGTCGAGGCTTTAAATCAAAGACTAAGAGAGCGGAAATAGGATGCACCTTTCCACGTACGAGCATACTCCGACAGTAGTGGCCGTACAGGAGCCAGGCGGGTACGGAAGCCTCACAAACTACAAAACGTTCCAACTCGAATATAATGTTAGTTCTATCCAGGAGCAGGGATACCGAGCCTGGACCCAACAGCTGCTGACCAGTCTCCGTTCGACGGAAACGCGGGTAAAGCTCTCTGAGGCGGTGACGGATGTGGACACCCACCTCCTCAACCTCTGGGAACCCAGACGCAGCATGTTTAAAAGATGGCGCAGGCAGAAACATAACCGCAAGGTAAAAACCCGGATCGCGGCGATAACAAAAAAGGCGGCAGAATACGCGACGCAACTCGCGGACGCTAACTGGGTAGAGAGATGCAACGCGGCAGCTAGGCAGATGTCTGGCAAAAACACATGGCGTCTCTTCCAAGCTCTCATAGATCCAAACCAGACGCGCACCGAGTCGCAGAAACACCTGCAGAGAGCAATGCACGCGTTTCAAGGAAATACGGCCCAGTTAGCGCTGAAGCTCCGAGACCAGTACTTGAGCACCACCCAAGACCCAAAGGGAGAAGCTTACAGGTACAGTGGAGACGAAAATGTTGAGCTAGATGAACCTTTCAAACTATAAGAGCTCAAGGCAGCCCTAGCGAGAATGAAACGCGGGACCGCGCCAGGAAGGAATGGGATCACGGTAAAAATCCTAGCAAACCTACCAGACCACGCATACCAATCCCTTCTAGAACACTTCAATTCGATCTGGACGGGCGAAGTTCCTCTTCCAACCGAATGAAAGACGGCACTCATAACTTTCATCCCAAAGGCAGGCAAAGCCATAGATACGGACAACCTCAGGCCAATTTCTCTCACGTCGTGCGTAGGCAAATTGATGGAAACAATGGTCAGAGACAGACTTTCCGAGTATCTTGAAAATAAGCGAGTCTTCGCCGACTCGATGTATGGCTTCAGGCCACGTAAATCGGCTCAAGACGTCCTGCTACAGCTTAGCAGAGAAATATTAAATCCAATAGAACATCCGAACGGGGATAAGATAGTGCTGGCCCTAGATCTGAAGGGAGCCTTCGAAATGTGACGCACGAGGCCATCCTGACACACCTTTCGGAGACGGGGTGTGGAAAGAACGCGTTCGAGTATATAAAACGCTTCCTCTCAGACAGACAGGCCTACGTGAGGATCCAGAACGCAGACTACGGTTCCTTTCTATTAGGCACGAGAGGCACACCACAGGGGGTGGTGCTATCCCCGCTTCATTTCAACATGGCAATTAAAAATCTCCCGGTCCACCTGAATAAAGTCTCGGGTGTACAGGACGCGCTGTACGCCGACGACATCTCCATATGGGCCACGCGGGGCTCTCTGGGAGAAATGGAGGCCAGCTTGCAGGAGGCAGCCACCGCTGTGAATGAGTACGCGAAAAATTCGGCCTTCAGTGTCCACCAAAAAAATCTGAATTCGTCCATATTCATCCCTCCAAAAAATGCACAGACAAGATGGAATTGCAACTTGGATCAGAACCAATACCCGAGAGAGAGGAAATTAGAGTACTGGGCCTTTTCATTCACCAGCGTAAGCTAGCGACGACCACGCTCGACAAGCTAAAAAAGGTGGGCCGAATGGTCCGCAGAGTCTCAAACAGGAAAGGGGACTGAGAAGCAAATATGCTCTACGGCTGGCCAATGCCTTTGTAACAATCAGAATCCTGTACTCGACCCCCTATCTCCACCTCAAGAAACACGACGAGATCATCATCGAGGTGATCACGCGCAAAATAGCGAAGAAGGCCCTCGACCTCCCTAGCCCCGCCGGGGTGGTGCAGTGGTAAGACGCCTGACTACTGTGCCGGAGTTCCCGGGTTCGAACCCGACCGCGGCGGCTGCGTTTCGATGGAGGCGAAACGAAGTGGCGTCCGTGTGCTGTGCGATGTCAGCGCACGTTAAAGATCCCCAGGTGGTCGAAACTACTCCGTAGCCCTCCACTACGGCTCCCCTTTCTCTCTTTCCACTTTCACTCCCACCTTCCTCCCTTCCCTTACGGCGCGGTTCGGGTGTCCACAGAGCAAGTGTGACAGTTACTACGCCTTTCCCTTCCTGTGAACCAATTTAACTTAACTTTAACCTCCCTACAACCACGTCGAACCTGAGACTCCAAGGTCTGGGCATTACGAACTCGTTCGAGGAGCTGAGATAAGCCCACCTCACGAGCCAATACACGCGACTATCGCAGACACCGTCGGGGCGTCGCCTATTGACCCGTCTACACATACAACACACGACTGTAACCGAGGAAAGAGTAAGGCTTCCCCGGGAGTGGCGATACGCCCTGCACGTAAAACCACTCCCCACTAATATGTCCAAGGACGACCACGAGGGTAGGCGCATGGCCAGGGCAGAGGCCTTAGCTCATCACTACGAAGGGAAACCCGGAGTGTACTATGTGGACGCGTACGGCCCGCACCAAGGCGGGTGGTACACGGCGGCAGTGATCCACGAGTCCAAAACGGTAAACGGGCTCACATTTAAAGCCCGAAGCGTAACACAGGCAGAGGAGGTCGTCATCGCGTTAGCAGCAACACACTCCAAAACAATCATAACGGACTCGCGAGGGGCGTGTAGGAACTTTCAACAGGGCTGGGTCCCGTACCTGGCCTACCGGCTACTAAGAAACAGCTCGGACCTGGCCTACCGACTACTGCAAAACAGCTCGTACGTGGAAAGTCCATCCCGCCGCTTCATAGTCTGGGCGCCGGCCCATTCTGGGCTAGGAGGAAACGAGGCAGCAGATGCCGCCGCCCGCGCGCTTTCTAACCGGGCAAACTCGTCTCCTTCCTCCTCAGAAGAATTCACACCAGCCTACACTTTCAGAGAAATTACGCAGCAGTACCAAAACAGACACAATATTTACCCCCACCCGTGTAAAGGGTTAACTAGAGCGGAGTAACGCGTGTTTCTTCGCCTCCTTACGAATACCATGATGTGCCCGGCATGACTTAAACACTTTGACAGTGCCTTCTCCGGGGAGTGCCTGCACTGCGGGGAAATGTCCTCGGACCTTTTCCACATGGTGTGGGCGTGCCCCTCCAACCCTGTCTTTGCACCTAACCAAAACACCACCCGGGAGGAATGGGAGGCAGGCGACCCTACTCGCCTGCTCCGACCTGAAAGCCCAAAAGGCCATGGTCAAAAGAGCAATGGCGGCAGCGGAAGCCACTGGGGTCCCGTACTAGGGACTCCACCTAGTATTTGTGAGGGGAAGGGCACTAAGCCTGACCCCAGAGCAACCTTCATATAACTCTATATTTTATTAAACGTTTTCACCACCACCACCTGTAAGTGCATTTCCTACACCCCGTTGTACCAGTGACGTGCGTAGTTTTCTTGGGCTTTGCTCCTATTTTCGGCGGTTTGTACCTAACTTTGCGGACACGGCTCGTTCACTCACCAATCTTTTGAAGAACGACGCTCCATTTTGCTGGGACCAAGAACAATCCCAAGCCTTTTCTGCGCTCATTGCAGCTCTCACCAACCCGCCCGTCCTGGCACACTTCAATCCTTCGGAACCAACGGAGGTACGCACCGACGCCAGTGGTCACGGTATTGGTGCCATACTCGCCCAGCAGCAGATGGCTCGCACTCGCGTCATTGCTTATGCCAGTCGCCTCCTTTCTGCGGCTGAACGAAATTACTCGATCACAGAACGTAAGTGTTTAGCCCTCGTGTGGGCCATTACAAAGTTTCGCCCTTACTCGTTTGGCCGCCCGTTCTCCGTCATCACCGACCACCATGCCTTATGCTGACTTTCTATGCTGAAGGACCCTACTGGTCGCCTGGGTCGTTGGGCCCTCCGCCTTCAGGAATACACTTTTTCTGTCGTCCACAAGTCTGGCCGGCTGCACGCTGACGCCGATTGCCTGTCCCGCAACCCGGTAGATCCCCCACCTGCGAGCGAGTGCGACGATGACACATATGTATTGGCCATCTCTGACCTTTCAAACATTCCCCATGAGCAGCGCTTAGATCCGAAGCTTTGCAGCATAATCAATCGCCTCAGCACTGAACACCTTGATGCTACCCTTGCTCTGTTTGTGCTCAACAACGGCACCTTATACCGACGGAATATGCGACCAGATGGCGCCGAGCTTCTGCTCGTAGTCCCCGAACACCTGCGTACAACCGTTCTTCAACAGCTGCACGACGCACCCACAGCGGGTCATCTTGGCGTGTCTCGTACGTACGATAGCGTCCGCCGCCGCTTCTTTTGGCCAGGCCTCTATCGCTCTGTTCGTCGTTACGTTGCTTCTTGTGACCGGTGTCAGCGACGGAAGAAGCCCTCGGCTATGCCTGCTGGATCCCTGCAGCCGATCGACATCCCAGTAGACCCATTTTCCCGAGTTGGCCTTGACCTCCTCGGGCCTTTCCCACTTTCTGCGTCGGGGAATAAATGGATTGCAGTGACCACGGATTATACTAGGCGCTACGCTGTCACCCGAGCGATACCCACTAGCTGTGCAACTGATGTGGCTGCGTTTCTTCTCCACGACGTCATCCTGCTCCATGGTGCTCCACGCCAGCTGCTCACTGACCGTGGCCGTTGCTTTCTTGCTCGAGAAGTCGACGAAATTCTTCGGTACTGCTCCATTAAGCACTATTTTACCACCGCTTACCATCCACAAACGAACGGCCTCACCGAACGCCTCAACCGCACGCTCACGGACATGCTTTCTATGTATGTCTCGGATGATCACCGTGACTGGGATATTAATTTGCCGTGTGTAACGTTCGCGTACAATTCCTCCCGTCACGACACAATGGGCTACTCACCGTTTTATCTTCTATACGGCCGCGACCATCCCCTTCCTTTTGACAGCGTATTGCCTCCCACCGCTAACGCCAGTTGCTACGTTCCTGACGCCTTCCCCCAAGCTGACGCCGCCCGTGTTATTGCTCGCCGACGACTGGCCTCATCCCAAAATTCTCAAAAACGGCGCCATGATTCTCGCCACCGTGATGTCGACTACTCTCCGGGCTCTCTCGTCTTGCTCTGGACTCCTGCTCGTAAAGTTGGGCTGTGTGAGAAGCTCTTGCCACGCTACGCAGGACCCTACCGTGTTTTACGGCCAGTCACTCCTGTGACATACGAGGTCGCCCCTGTACATCCGCCGCGACAGTCCTCTATACCACGCATCGAGATTGTTCATGTCGCCAGAATGAAGCCGTACACTACACCTGCAGTAGTTCGTCCTAGTGCGCACCGGGACTGTGCTTTTCGTGGGGGGGGTAATGTGACATATATTCCCTGCATCGCTGAACGTTAAAGAAGACAACGATCAGAAACAGTGACACAGAAGACGACAAAGTGGTAGCAACGTTTAGTGCTAGAAGAAGGTTAACGCTGCTGTGATTCTGTGCTTTGTGTGCTGCGTCATCCTGGACTAACCTTCGTGCACTAACCTTGCCACGTGTCAATATATTAAATAGCAATGGAGATAGTACCGATCCCTGAGGCACGCCTCTAGTTTGATAATAAGTTTCAGAAGTTACAGAACATCTAGAGCAGAAAAATTTCCTATTGCTTAAGAATTATTTTAGTCATGCAAAAATGTAAAAAGGTGGCCTAATTTCGTTTATCTTATTCAACAGTATAGAGTGTTCTACACTATCATATGCTGTGGCAATATCCAAAGGGACCAATGCCGACACTTCTTTCTTCTTCATTGCTAACCTAATTTTACTCTCCAAATCCGTATGAGCCGTCCAAATCGAGCACCCTTGACGAAACCCAATTTGTGCTTCACTAAATGCATTCAGGGTCAAATAATGGTTTGTGAGACGCAGGTGAACTATACGTTCAATAAGTTTCACTAGATTTGAAGTTACAGAAATTGGCCCAATATTATCCAAATCAAAACCTTTTTTTTTTATCTTTGAGGATAAGTATAATTTCATCAGGTAACCAAGCAGTTTCCGGGGAAAAATTTACAATATTCAACACTTCTGAGTTGTGGTCTTGCACTAAAGCTTTCAGCATAGCGACTGTAATAACGTCACACCCAGGAGCTGCAGGTTTCAGAGCAGCCGCTATACAATGCAATTCCGATGGCTCAACTGCATTGAAATCAGCACGCGGTATAGGTCGAAGTAACGGAACCACCGTTTGCGCTTGAAAACGAATAGCAAGACCGTTCGCAATTTATTCAAGTTCATCGTTTGCTTCATTGAGTAATAACACCTCTGACTCGGTTACATGTGGTGGAGAAGAACTTTGATTGCATTCCATGAACCTATGCAATGCCTCCCGATTCATTGGATTACAGAGCTAATTATTCATATTAGCATATACTCATCCTTTGCTATACGAATAGTGTTCTTTTAAATGAAGCCGCATAAAATTTATAATTTATTCACTTTAGGGGACACTGGTTATGGGAAAGGTTCCTCCATGCAGGTTTTCTACGACGGAATGCTTTTTCACATTCTTCGTTCCACCATTGGCACGACATTTTGTTAGGGACAGACGATTTCACAGTTAACACTGAACGTTCAGTGGCATCTAACAGAGAAGAGTGTGCTTGTTGAGCACGTTCAGTATGCTCTGATGATGCTATGGAGGAAAAAGAAGAAATCACAAACTTTTTAAAGAGTTCATGGTTGATAAATAATTGTTCACGCGTAATTACTCTAAGGGGAGCAGATACTATATTAAACGTAACTGGGAAGTGGTAGCTAGATGTACCCCAATCCACCGTTGCCCATGATGAGACCCTTAATCCATTTTCTGCCAACGTTAAATCAATTACTGACCTAGAAGCTGCTCGCATGTAGGTTATGCCTGGACTATTACAACAACGCACATAATTTACAGACACCCAGTTCCAAAGCCGCTGCCCACATATATCTGAACGGTAACCCTAAATAACATGGTGTGAATTAAAATCGCCAGCAGTAATCAGTCTGTGTGTTGAACTCAATAGATCACTTAATCTGTTGTACGACACCTGTTGGGAAGTAGACATTTGCAATAGTGCGAGGAGCACACTCTGGAATTGCGATAACAACTGCAAGCAGTTCGCAGTCTTGTCATAGAGTTTTTGTGACACCTTCGCCCGATGAAATGGTTTGGCAAAATTAATGTTAGCAAGCACCACCCCGGCCGCTTGTGCGAAAAGTTCTAAAATATTTGAGAGAAAATGGTTGATTTGGCAAAAGTCAAATTTCTTGTAATAAAATTATGTCTGGATTGAAATTTGAGATAAGATTCTTTAATTCGTGAAACGAAGATAAAATTGAACGACAATTCCACTGTAGTACTTTTAACCCCGCCATGATTATTGTAGAATCCGGAAGGCTGTAACAGCTTCTTTTAAGACATCAGTGTTATTCTGAAGATTAGGGGAACCTTTTTTACTTTCATTGTTAGAATGGGCGGATTTTGAGGGAGAGGAAGAAGCGTGGCGCTTCTGGGATGGACAAGTCATCTCTACATCCAATGGGTAAACGGTGGACACGTGGGTATCCACAGGACCCTGACCCTGTACTTTCATTGACGAAAAAGGAGTAGGCGTCGTTTGGGTAGAACCTCCATCAAAAGAGGCCCTAGCAACCATAGGAGCATGGCATTCAGCTATACCAGGGTTGCCAACTTGCAAAGCTGCAATATTGGTAGAACCAACCTTTGTAGCTATGACCTGTGACACAGCTTCAGTAAACGTGCTTAACATACGCTCGAAAAAAAACCTCAAGTGATTTCTCTGCAGCTGAGACAACCGATTTTGTCATGCCTGTTTCCACATCCGGAGCTAGTATTTTTTTCCCAAGCTGCATACGAATTCCTCTTATGGTGAATAACCCGTCGTGTCGTGCTTGAAAGAATTTTAAGCAAAGGTCACATATGGCAGAACGAGATCCCAGTCTTGGTGATCATGTGATACATACATGTATAACATGTCCGTAAGTGTGCGGTTGAAGCACTCGGTAAGGCCGTTGGTTTGGGGATGGTACGCGGTCGCGAGCTTATGCTTCGTAGAACATGAGCGCAGGATGTCTTCAACAACTCGGGACAAAAAGTAGCGACCGTGGTCGCTGATTAATTGACGAGGAACGCCGTGATGGAGAATGACGCTGTGTAGAAGAAAGTCAGCGACATCCGTAGTGCAGCTCGTGGGTAAAGCTCGTGTGATGGCATAACGTGTTGCATAATCGGTTTCCACTGCGATCCATTTGTGACCCGACCGACACGTCGAGAAGGGGCCAAGAAGTTCAAGCCCAACGCGATAAAATGCTTCCAGGGGCACGTCAATAGGTTGGAGAAGGCCAGCTGGTTGCCGTGATGGTTTTTTCATACGCTGACACGTGTCGCAGGCTTCGATGTAGTGCTGGATGCTGCGGTATAGTCCCGGCCAAAAAAAAAAAAAAGACGCCGTACCCGGTCGTAAGTGCGAGACACACCGAGATGGCCAGGTGTGGGCAGGTCGTGCAGTTCTTCAATAACAGAGCAGCGGAGCTTTTTGGTAATCACCAAGAGGAGGGGAGAACCGTTGTTATGAAAGTTACAGCGGTAGAGGACTCCATTCTGTACAACAAAAAGTTGCAGAGAAGAATCTGTCCTTCCAGATGTCAGGCCTTCAATGATGGATCTTAAAGATGGATCGTTGCGCTGCTCGCATGCTATGTTCGCGACATTGGAGAGGGCGAAGACACAGGGAATTGCCTCTGTGTCACTGAGATCAGGGGGCTCTACAGGATAGCGAGACAAACAGTCAGCATCTTGATGAAGGCGCCCCGACTTGTAGACGACGTTGTAGGAGTATTCTTGAAGGTGCAAAGCCCAGCGACCAAGACGGCCGGAGGGATCTCTCAGAGATGACAACCAACAAAGCGCATGATGGTCGGTTACAACTGAGAATGGAAGGCCGAATAAGTAAGGTCGGAATTTAGCGACAGCCCATAGAAGGGCGAGACACTCGCGCTCAGTAATAGAATAATAGCGTTCGGCGTTGGAGAGAAGGCGGCTAGCATATCCGATGACGCGGTCATTGCCATGTTGGCGTTAAGCCAGCGCTTCAGCGATCCCATATCCGCAGGCATCTGTTCGAACTTCAGTTGAAGCAGAGGGATCGAAATGAGCCATGACAGGGGGAGACGTTAGTAAGCTTATAAGCGTTGAAAACGCACCTTGCTGGCCAGGGCTCCACGTGAAAGCGGTGTCTTTCTTAAGTAGGTCGGTGTGAGGACGAGCGATACGGGCAAAACCTTTGATAAAGCGGCGAAAGTAAGAGCAGAGGCCGACAAAGCTGCGCACATTTTCGAAGACTGGGGACGCGGAAAGTCTTTGACAGCGTGAATTTTTGACGGATCAGGTCGTACTCCGGATGCGTTAACCATGTGTCCAAGAATGGTGAGCTGGCTGCGACCAAACTGGCATTTCGATGAATGGATCTGGAGGCCGGCTGTACGGAATACATTAAGAATACTGGTGAGGCGTTCATGGTGCGAAGAAAAGGTCGGCGAGAAAACGACGACATCATCGAGGTAGCACAGGCAGGTGGTTGTCCACCTAAATCCGTGCAGAAGGAAGTGCATCATACGTTCAAAGGTCGCCGGTGCATTGCAGAGACCAAACGGCATGACTTTAAAGTGATATAAGCCGTCTGGTGTGACAAAGGCGGTTTGTTCACGGTCCTGCTCGTCAACAGCGATCTGCCAACGCCCGGACCGTAAATCGATGGAAGAAAAGTATTTAGCTCCATGGAGGCAATCTAAGGCATCATCGATTCTGGGAAGAGGGTAGACGCCTTTTTTAGGGGTACTGTTGAGATGGCGATAATCGACGCAAAAGCGCCAGCTTCCGTCGTTCGTTTTAACCAGAACGACTGGGGACGCCCACGGGCTCGTCGAGGGTTCGATGATGTCTTGAGCGAGCATCTTGTCAACCTCCTTTTGGATTACCTGGCGTTCTGCACCTGGTACGCGATAAGGACGGCGATGAATAGCAGCAGCACCGCCGGTATTTGTGCGATGTTGCACAAGAACGGTTCGAGACCATGGGCGTTGATCAAAATCAAAAATGACTCTGAAAGAGTGCCAGCAGACGGCAGAGTGCATGAGCTTGTGGAAGATAAAGGTCCGGATTCATCATCTTGGCGTAGTCTTGGAAACTGGAAACTTCAGATAAAGAGCAGTCAGAGGAGGGCGTTAAACCAGTGGCCACCAACAGAGAGATCATGTTCATTTACAGGACACAGAGTGGCGAGGAGGGGCTGGATTTGCGACGCAAAGTTAGAACAGGGAGGCATGTTTGTGACGACGGTATGAGCAAGGGCAACGCTTCGAGTTAGGGGAGCATCAAGGGTTGGGGTAACGATATTGTCCAACGGGAATAGAGGGTACAGAGCAGAATATAACATAGGTTGCGGCTTCAGGTGGCAGGCGGACAAAGTCGACACTACAAAGGCGGTGCAGAACAGGAGAGAGGGTGGGTCGAAAGGAGAGGGGAGGTCAAGTTCAACGGCGCTTGTAGCACAGTCTATGATGGCTGCATGGTCAGAAAGTCGAGGCCAAGAATAGTGTCATGAGGACAATGCTGCAAAACTGTGAAGAGGACGGTAGTATGGCCGCCAGAAATCGTTACGCGGACAGAGCACAAGCCAATGACCTTTGATGTTGCTCCATCTGCAACACGCACAACCTGTATAGGGGCAGGCGTCAGCACTTTGCGCAAGCGAGAACGGAGTTCTGGGCTCATGACGGAAACTTGTGCATCGGTATCAAAGAGGGCTTGAACGGCTGTGCCATCCACGAGCACTGTGAGCAAATACGGCACGTACGAAGAGCTAGACGAGGATTTGAGATCGTGGTCTCTCTAGACGCTGCAGCACCTAGTTTTCCGTCGGGGAGCGGTCACATGGATTGGGAGATGAAAAGCGACGGCGTTGGGGCGAACGGGACTGACGGCGGTGGGAGGAGAGTGATCGGTTGAGGCATGAAGACTCAGTATCAGCGGTTGTACTTGAATGGTCGTGGCGAGGTGAGAAGGGACGAGAGCGGTCATCGTAGATAGAGAGCGGAAGGCGGGACCTTTGTGGCTGGAACCAACGATTTCAGCAATGACGGGCGATATGGCGGACGCAGGAGCATGCAAAACAAATAGGTCGGTTATTGGATGTGCGCCATTCGCCTGTATTACGTCGACACAAGGCAGCATAGGCAGGTCGGCCAGAAATAAAGGTTTTGAACGTCGGCGTTATAAGCAAGCCGGCCAGGATAAGCTCTGAGAACGTCGATGGCATAAGGAGGGCGGCCAGGATAAACTGCGCGAACATCGGTGACAGGGGGCGGGCTGTCGGCAGCAACGGAGTTGAGTCCCAAGGTGGCGAGCTCTTGGCGGGCAACGGCCTGAATTAGGGGAACGTCCGGGTAGTGACCGTCGGTCAAATGTGGCGGCCAGGTAGCGGGAGTGATGGCCTCGTGTTCGCGGCGGACGATACAGGTTGCATTTTCGGTCGACGTTGGCTGGTGCTGGGACGGCAAACCTTGACATGAAGAAGTCGGAACAGTATTTGGAAGGCGGGCAAATTAGGGGGCTATGCGACGACTTTTGGCGTCTACAAAACGGCGGCATTCTTTGATAATGGCATCAACTGTGTTGCAGTATTCGTACACAAGCAGATTGAATGCATCGTCTGCGATGCCCTTCACGATGACCAACTTTGGCGGACTCCGACATGTTGGGATCTACTTTGTGGCAAAAGCGAGGCCATCCTGGATGTTGGCCACATATGATTCGGTAACTGTCTGGAGGCCGGTCTTGAGGGTTCGCTGTTTGGTAAGCTCTCGACCAAGGGGTTTTCCAAAGAGTTCACACGGCTTCTCTTTACAAGTATCCCAACTGGTCACCTGGCCTTCTGAGTCTCAAAGCAGGCTAGCGCAGTGCCCTCGAGGTAAAAAACAACATTCGCTAGCATGAGGGTCGGGTCCAAGCGATTATAGGTGCTCACACGTTCGTACTTGCGTATCCATGCGTCCACGTCCGTAGTGCCGGTACCAGTGAAACTGCCAGGATTATGCGGGTGAGTGAGGATGACCGATGGCAAGGCCCCCGTTGGTGTGGGGACGGTATCTTGAGGCATCGTAGGGCAGGAAAGCAGGCGGCCGCTGCGGAGTTCCGTCGTGCGGCCGCTGCAGAGTTCCGTCGTGCGGAGGCTGACGCCGAGATCAACAGCCGCACCTCCACCAAGATGTTACGAGGAAACTCGATGTATTTACACTGTATTTATAACAGCCTCAACTGACATAGCAGCAAGCAGCAACACGAAACCAGTCCCATTTCTCCGTCATCACCTTATCCCTTCCGCGAGGCAAGAGAAGGAAACACTTCGTCTTCGTCATCGCGTAGCAATATATTCCATCGTCGATCAAGTTCGCAGAAGCCCAAGCGGAGCACATCCGCCGGCGTCCGATGTCAACGCTCAGGGGGCTGAGCAGCTGGCCTTGGCTGTGACGCCACTCGGTCGCGGCATACCACATACGGCATATGACATACGGCATACGGCATATGGCATACGACATACGGCTTACGACGTACACGAAGGTCAGTTCTGACCCTCGTAGTGAAGCTTTCGCTTCAGAACTGACGCGCTCACAAAGCAGGTATATCAGGTCGTCTCTCTCAGCAGTTGTTGTTGTTGTTGTGGCTGTAGGAAGAAGGAAAAGAAAATGCACGGGCCTGTTACTGGCTCTCTAGATGAGGCACCTCCGCTGCCTCGTGTGGACAGAAGAGAAAATAGGGAGGAAAGAAAGCAATTACAATGGTTCAACGCTACTGAACCAAATATTGAGTGAAAGCATTAGCTGCGGGTGACCGAGCGATCTTCTTCTCTTTTTCGTCTTCCTCAGCCCACATATAAAGCCCCACTTTAACCACGCCGTATGAACGTGTCTTAGTGGCCTATAGGGGTAACGTGAATGCCAGGGTCCTAGCCGGCTGATTGTGACATAATCGTCCCATGTGAAATGAGACCCATGTTGGCAGCTCCCGCCAGCCCACACCCTAGTGTCACGTGGGGTGTGACGTCACAGCATCACGTGGGTAAGACGTACGTGGCTACCGCCGTGCTACGCTGAAGGCTCGAAACATGGAGTAGTATTGCTTTCGCAATAAAAAAGAGCAACAGAAAGACGCGCGCCGCAACAGCAGTTATCCACCACCGAAGCGGTGACGGGTGCAATGACGGCCTACAACAGATAAAATTCGGTGGCAAGCGGCAATGATCTACCTATCCCAGCCCCATTAGGGCCAGGACCCACTACCCTCCTCCGCCGATCCCGCCCTCTCTGCTGCATTTTATACACTCGGCAGTTCAGAAGGAACGAGAGAAGGATTCATGTTCGAGCAAGCTCGCTGATCCAGTCACGATGACCCTGCCGGGGTGACACTCTCTTCCTCAATCGCTGGACTTGGCAAGCATTTGCACACACATGACGACACGTGTACCTCTAATTTGTAGAAACACGCCAGCGGGAGGAAGCGTTGAGCATCCATATGCACGGCGCTAAAATGGCCGAAATACCCGCTACTTTGACTGATGCTCTTACCTTTACTGCATTTCGCTGCGGCCGCATCGGCTGTCGCACATGTCGGTGGCGAATCGTAACACTTAGTAGTAGTATGAAAGAACACTGAACAAGGGTAGAGGGAGGGGGGACCCCAGCTTGCAGGTCGAGCCAACGTTTCGACAAGTGGACTTTTCGTCTGGGCAAAGCGATCATCATTGGCAAGGGTTTAAATAGGCTTTTGCTTCCGAAGAAGAAAAGCTCGGGAAAGGCATAAAAGCGGCGGTACCGGGAAAAACTACAATGCGGATTTTCGTTTTTGTTTCTTTTTCAGACTACATGATCATGGGTTCCAGACTGAGAAATACATACTAAAGAAACTTTTTTTTTACTCCTTGACCTCCTTTATTCTCACCCATCCTCCACACTCTCTGGCCCAATTTTTTCACACCCACTCTCCCCTTCCCCAGCTTTCCTTCTTCCGAAGCAAAAGCATATTTAAACCCCTGCCAGTGATGATCGCTTTCCCCAGACAAAGACAAGTCCACTTGTCGAAACGTTGGCTCGACGCCCGAACTGAGGTTTCCTCTCTCCTCTACTCTTGTTCAGTGTTCTTTCATACCATGTAAGCCGTCTTCCTTTCGTTCTACCTGGACCTGCTAGTAGCAGTAGTAGTAGTAGTAGTAGTAGTAGTAGTAGTAGTAGTAGTAGTAG
>JAJIZL010018288.1:19841-64499 GCA_023969395.1 Amblyomma maculatum | reverse complement strand
ATCATGGCAAGACAACAGCAACTAAATATTTGGCAGTGGAACTGCAGGGGGTACAGGAAAAAACAGGGCCTCCTGCAGCAGTACATAAACTCCAGGGGGAAACAGCCAGACATAATCCTCTTGCCAGGAAGGCGGGAAAAGAGCCGCAACCCTCATCAGCAGCAAAATAGCCACCATAGCACACAAAGAGATCGAGGGAACGAATATAGAACACGTAATCACCGAAATAATTCCAAAGAAGAAATTTGGGGCAAAAAGCACCTTCATAGTAAACCTATACAGCCCCCCGAGACAAAAGGACGGCGATTCTGGAAGGTTGTTTACCGAAGCAAACAAATTAGCCAAAACAAACGCCCTTGTGATAGCGGGAGACTTTAATGCCAAAAGTCCAAACTGGGGATACCCAACGTCTGACCGAAAAGGCCAAAGCATCTGGGACACTGCGGCAGGCTTCGAACTATTAACGGACGAAGACCAACCCACAAGAATGGGCAACAGCGTAAGTGCAGACACAAGTCCAGACCTCACTTTCGTAAAGGGTACAAATCAAACAGAGTGGGAAAACACCCTAGAGAATCTAGGAAGCGACCACTACATAGTCCAGCTCACAATGACGGCAGAGTCCACCAGACGGAAGCTTGGGAAAGCCCGCCTCACAGACTGGGACGCATTCAGACAAGGGAGCAGGGACCTAACAGGACAGATTACGAGCATCCAAGAATGGTGCCAGCAGCTCAAACAAATACAGGAAACGTATACGAAGGAAGTAGACAGAACCGAGCGAGCACCAGAGGTGGACAAGCGCCTGCTTAGGCTATGGGAGGCAAGGCGCAGTCTCACCAAGCGATGGCGGAAACAAAAGCTAAACAGAAAGCTAAAGAAAAAGATTGCAGAAATCACAGCCAAGGCAGAAGAATACGCCACAGAACTAGCAAGGCAAAACTGGCAGGAATTCAGCAACTCGCTAAACGGCACACTGAGCACGGCTAAGACATGGCGTATCCTGAAAGCCATGATGGATCCGGGAAAAACGAGGACCGAAATCAACAAGACAATACAAAGACTAATCCACCAGTATGAAGGAACCCAGGACCAAATGATTGAGGACCTAAAGGCCAAATGTTACGGGAAAGACCCAGAAGAATACAAAGGAAGTTATCAGGGCAAAGAGAATCCTGAGATGGACAGGCCGATCACGCTGGCAGAAGTGCACGAGGCGATGGGGGCCCTCACTAAAAACACGGCAGCCGGGGGAGATAAGATACGAAACTCCCTCATACGCAACCTCAGCGAGGGGGCAGTAAACCAGCTGACAAACTACCTCAACCAACTCTGGGCCGAGGGCACAATCCCGGCCGAATGGAAACATGCAGGGGTGGTAATGATTCCCAAACCGGGCAAAAAATTGCAAATCGAGAATCTGCGGCCAATCTCCCTTACCTCATGCTTGGGAAAGCTGTATGAAAGAATAATTACGAAAAGAATCCAGCGGTGGATGGAACGAGAGCAAATCTATCCACACAGCATGTTTGGATTCAGGTCTAAGCTATCTACGCAGGACGTTCTCCTACAACTCAAGGAGGACATCCTAACCAACATCCCAAAAACGGGAAAACGTGGTCATGGCCCTAGACATCAAAGGGGCCTTTGACAACGTCAGCCACCCGGCCATAATGGATAGACTCCAAAATATAAACTGCGGGGAAAGAACTCACAACTATGTAAGAGCCTTCCTAGCAGGCAGAACAGCCACCATAGGGCTGGGGGAGGTGAGAAGTCAGCCTTTCAGCACCCCCCACAAGGGAACCCCACAGGGGTCGGTGATCTCGCCCGTGCTCTTTAACCTAGCCATGATTGGCTTGGCCAAAAGACTGGAAGAAATCGAAGACATACAGCATGCCATCTATGCGGACGACATCACGGTTTGGACCAACAGGGGCGCGCTAGAAGAGAAGCTGGAAAGCCTACAGAGAGCCGCAACATGCGTAGAAGAATACGTAAGGGCAAGAGGCCTAGCGTGTTCAACAGACAAGTCGGAGCTACTCAGGGTGGCGAAGAAACCTACGAAGGCGAACCTGGAAATCAAGCTCAAAGGCCAAAACATACCGGAAAAAACGTCATAAGGATATTAGGCATGTGGCTGCAGAGTAGCGGAAAGTGCAGCCACACGATCAGCGTACTGCACAAAACAACCGAACAAGTCAGCAGAATGATTAAAAGAGTCTCCAATAGAAGGCATGGCATGAAGGAAGACGACACCCTTAAACTAGTCAGCAGGGTGACATACTCCCTTCCCTACCACCCGGCAATCAAGAAAGAAAAAGAACAGGCCGAAGCTCTGATAAGGAAAGCCTACAAAACGGCCCTAAACCTACCAAGAAACACCCCAAACAACAAGCTACTAGAACTGGGAGTTCACAACACCTTTGAGGAGCTGGCGACGGCCCAACTGGAAGCACAGCTAGAAAGGCTAGAACTCACGGAAACAGGCAGAAGACTACTGAGAAGACTAGGCTACCAGGCGGAAAACACGCCAGACCCACACGAAAACATTCCAGACGAAATCCGGCGAAACCTCAGAATTCGCCCGATACCACGAAATATGGACCCCAACCTACACGCGACCAGAAGACAGGCAAGAGCAGAATACGTGGAGAACCACCTAGCTAAAAAGGCATATACAGTATATACAGACGCAGGGCTATATCCGAGAGACAGATACAGCACCAACACGAGGATAGCAGCAGCGGTGGTTGACTGCTCAGGCAACACGATCAGCTGCGCATCCGCGAGAGGAAGATCGGTAGTAGACGGAGGGGAGATCGCTGTGGCACTCGCAGCGGCCGAGGGCTATCGAAGAAACGAATCACAGGTTATAATAACAGACTCCAAGACAGCCTGCAGAAGGTTCCAACAAGGAAGGATCTGCAGGGAGGCCCTACGCATTCTCCTCGGCGCAGGAGCCTCGGGCTATAAAGCAACACAAGTAGTTTTCTGGGCACCGGCGCACACCAACATAGAGGGCAACATGAGGGCAGACAGCCTGGTTCGCGAAATCACGCACCGAGCCTTGCTGCCAGAAGACCTCGTGGACCCCGTGATGGTGGACCCAACGTACGCAGATATTTTAAATCACTACAGAGGCAGCAGGTTAAAATACCCTCCGCCCCACAAGCGACTCACACAAGAAGAAGCGACCAGCTGGAGAAGACTGCAGACTGGCACCTTCCACAACTTATACATTCTAAACAAAATGTTTCCCACACAGTATAGAGATAGCTGCCCCTGGTGCGGAGACAGTCCGACCCTATACCACGTCACATGGGAATGTAAACACAACTACACTTTCCACAAACAAACTAACCTGAGTGCGGAGCAATGGGAGGGCCTGCTAACCAGCTGCGAGCTCACCGCCCAAAGGGCATTGGTGCAGCACGCATGCGAGGTAGCCAGGACCAGTGGAGCCCTGGAATGAGGGAACCACCCGTGCTAAGGAGTCTCCAACGGTGGCGAAGAAGCGGCTGCAGGAAGACTCTCCGAGACTAACAACCAAAAGACTTCAATAAAGTTTTTTCACTCACTCACCGTCCTCAACCAGTGCCCTCACAATGTGATCCTCGGCCTTGACTTTTTAACGGCCCACTCTGCCCTTATCGACTGCTCCAGCGGCCTTCTTCGTTTGGACCTACCTGTCTGCACCCCGCCTTCGCTCCACTGAGTTCGCTCGCCTGCCCCCTGACTCTGCTGTTTACCTACCTCTGTCACCTTTCCCGCCTGTGCCTGACGGTGACTATCTTGCTTGCCCTATCACCGAGGTCTTTCTTGACCGCAACGTCGTTCTTCCTCATCTCATCGTACGCGTTACACAGAACAGCACTTACCTTCCTATCCTGAACTTCAGTCTGTCACCCCAAGTTCTCCCCGAAGGAATATCCCTTGCTACCTTGTCTCCTCTCACAGACTGCACCATTTGTGCACTCACTCCAGGCCCACATTCAAGCGTCCTTCCAACACCCGTACTCTCCACCACAATTACCGACCCTATTTCCGCAGTGATTGCCTCTGCCCTCAGCCTCGAACACGCTCAGGACCTGCACAACCTTTTGTTATCCTTCTCCGACATTTTTGACTTTGCTGCCGGTTCTCTGGGCCAAACATCAGTTGTGACTCACCGCATTGACACCGGCGATTCAAAGCCTGTACATGGGAGGCCTTATCGTGTGTCCCTTTCTGAGCGCCAAGTCATCCAGCAGGAGGTCGACAAGATGTTGGGCAACGATATCATCGAACCTTCGAACAGCCCCTGGGCTTCTCCTGTCGTGCTCGTTAGAAAGAAAGACAATACTTGGCGCTTTTGTGTCGACTATCGACATCTGAACAAGATTACAAGGAAAGATGTTTACCCGCTGCCGCGAATAGACGATGCCTTGGACTGTTTACAGGGAGCCCGCTACTTTTCCTCCATCGACCTTCGTAGTGGCTACTGGCAAATCTCTGTTGACGAACAAGACCGCGAGAAGACAGCTTTTGTCACACCCGATGGACTTTACCAATTTAAGGTTATGCCTTTTGGACTTTGCAACGCCCCTGCTACGTTTGAACGAATGATGGACTCCTTACTCCGCGGCTTCAAATGGACGACTGGTCTATGTTACTTGGATGACGTGATTGTCTTCTCGCCCTCGTTCGAAAGCCATCTTCGTCGCCTTTCTTCCATCTTGGCACTTTTCCGCCGTGCCGGACTTCAACTGAACTCAAAGAAGTGCAGTTTTGGTCGCCGCGAACTTAAAGTGCTTGGCCATTTGGTGAATGCCACCGGAGTGCAACCCGATCCCGACAAAGTTCGCGCTGTCAGTGCGTTTCCATGTCCCCGTTCACCCCATGATGTCCGCAGCTTTATAGGACTGTGTTCTTATTTTCGCCGGTTCGTCCCAAACTTTGCCGCTGTTGCTCGTCCTCTCACCAATCTGCTGAAGAAAGGCGTTCCTTTCTCATGGGGACCAGAGCAGGCTAACGCATTCTCCACCCTCATCGCTATTCTCACCAATCCTCCTGTTTTGGCCGATTTCAACCCGTCTGCCCCAACGGAACTTCGCATCGACGCCAGTGGCCACGGGATTGGTGCCATTCTTGCACAGCGACAACGCGGCCAACGTTGCGTTATTGCCTACGCCAGTCGTCTCCTGTCACCAGCAGAACAGAACTATTCTATTACGGAACGGGAGTGCCTGGCTCTCGTTTGGGCTGTTGGAAAATTCAGACCCTACTTGTTTGGCCGACCCTTCACTGTAATTACCGATCACCACGCCTTATGTTGGCTCTCTTCCCTCAAGGATCCTGCTGGTCTCCTCGGCCGCTGGGCACTGCGCTTGCAGGAGTATACCTTTTCCGTTGTGTACAAATCCGGTCGGCTTCACCAGGATGCAGACTGTCTGTCCCGTTATCCCATCGATCCCCCTTCCTCTACTGACCATGAGTCGGACCCCTGTGCCTTCTCTATATCGGACTTTTCCCACATAGCCGACGAACAGTGGTTGGACCCAACCCTCAGTTCTCTTATCGACCGCCTCCGCACACACAGCCGTGACTCTTCCCTCGCCCTGTTCTTCCTTCATGGGAATACGCTATACCGCCGCAACATGCGACCTGATGGCGCTGAGCACTTGCTGGTTGTTCCCCAACACCTACGCTCTGCCGTTCTCGAACAAATGCACGACGCTCCTACAGCTGGTCATCTTGGCCTCTCACGCACATACGACCGCGTGCGCCGGCCTTTCTTCTGGCCTGGACTCAACCGCTCTGTCCAACGCTATGTACCCCGCAGGGGGCATCTGCTAAAGCAGATGTTTGCGTGTACTGTGCGACACCACGGACCCCGAGCACCCACGCTTAGCCGTGCGTGGCATCGCCGTGTCTGGGGAAAAGGGGATCCTGGTGGTTGAGCCGATGCCGAGTGTTTGGACCTTTAAGGCCCCTCGGCGGAGGCAACACACCACTTTGGCCCACGCTTCCCACAGACGGCACCTTCGGGCTGACCCACCCGGGGGAAATCGGCAGTCGCCTTTTCCTATCCTCCCCTTCATCTTTCACGTTCCTATCTTCTACCCTACAACTCTCCTGTCCTCTACTCTCTTCCGGTTTTTCCTTACTTCCAGGTGGCGAGGGTTAACCTTGTGTGGCTGACTACCCTGAGTTACGCCATATTGGGTTATAGTTACGGTGTACAGCTGACGTGGACAGGACTTGCCTGCCAATTCCTGCCCCGTCCCCTCGTTGGGCTCCATGGTGGGTGGCTGGCGCCGCGGCCGAACATCATACATTATTTATGGCTTCTTCCTCCAAACAAACTGATCGCCTTTCCAAGAAAAGGCGGACCGATGTATCAGCCCAGTTCTTTTCAGCAAAGCATGACACTTTCCCTAAATATCATGTGATCCACAGTGAAAGCCCTGCCAAACAAGCTCGGCTAATATCCCCCTTTGCAGTATCTAGGTCTCTCACAACCATACTAGGCCCAGGATACAAAGTTAGTAAACTGGCTAGCGGGGATCTCCTGCTTGAGCTGCAAAGCAAACTCCAGTACAGCAACCTTCAGCAACTTACAACATTTGGGGATATCCCAATAACGGTCAGTGCTCACAGATCCTTGAACACAGTCCAAGGCGTGATATCAGAGAATGACTTCCTGTCACTCACCGAAGAAGAACTTCTTGAAGGTCTTTCTGAGCAAAATGTGATCGGTGTACACAGGATCAAAATCCGGAAGAACAACCAAGAAATACCAACAAAGCACATAGTTCTGACTTTCAACTCCAGCAAACTCCCTGAATCCATTGAAGTCGGTTACATCAAAGTAGACATCCGGCCCTACATTCCAAACCCTAGACGTTGTTTCAACTGCCAAAGATTCGGTCATGGCTCCCAGAGCTGCCGTGGCCGACAAACATGTGCAAAATGTGCCTCAAATGAACACAAATCTGACGAGTGTGAAGCTGCGCCACACTGCGCAAACTGTGCAGGTGAACACGCCGCATACTCACGGTCATGTCCTTCTTGGAAGAAGGAGAAGGACATCATTACCATAAAAGTCAAGGAAAACATAACGTTTAAAGAGGCACGACAGCGATATCTTGTTAAACAGGGCACTTTTTTGTTCACAGCCAAACCGAACTATTCCAATGTGGTGGAGCATGGGGGCAGCACACCACAACAGGATTTGGTCTCCGCCGAGGGTAAGCCTCAGGCAGGGCCATCCTTGCCCCAGGCAGAAGCAGCGAAAGCTGCCCTGCCATCGCAGAAACAGGGCACACTGGCCCCAGAGCCAACAGCCCAAAAGGCTTCTCCCCCAGAAGGGAAGCCTGCAACCAACACTCCTAACTCTCCCCAAACGTCCAAAGCCCCTGAGGCAATGGACACAACCCCTTCCTCGTCCACGCTGCAGCGGCGGCATAACTCTCTAGAAAGAAAACGGAGAGAAAAACCTCGTATAACAGGACCAGAAAAACCTGAAACCTAAATTCAGGTACATTCCAAAAAAAAAAAAAATGGCGTTCCTCATACACTGGAACTGCCGAGGTCTCATAAACAACTACAACGATATAAAAGACATTTTACATTCATTTTCTCCTGTAGCCCTTTGCCTACAGGAAACTAACTTAGGACCACACCAAAACATTTTAAAAGGACACAACGTTTTTCGCTGCGACCGAAAAGAAGCAAATAGGTTATCTGGAGGTGTCGCTATTGTAGTGCAGAATGGAGTAGCAACACGTGAAATTAGCCTCAAAACCAAGTTCGAAGCTGTTGCTGTCTCTATCATTCATTATAAAACAATAACTATATGCTCACTGTATCTCCAACCGCACCTAACTGTAACCCTTCATGATCTGGAAGAGCTTTTAGAACAACTGCCAGAACCATATCTGGTTGTTGGAGATTTTAATGCGCACTCCACTTTTTGGAGAAGCGATCAGACAGACATTAGAGGTCGTATATTAGAGGATTTTATATTATACAATGATGTCTGCCTGCTAAATACAGGAAAGCATACATACTGCTCCCCAAGCACGGGGAAAATGAGCATTTTAGATTTATCATTTAGCTCCCCATCAATTTTTACTGATTTTAAATGGGACGTCTTTGACAATCCTCTAGGAAGTGATCATTTGCCTGTCATTATCAGCCTAACACCCTCACCCTCCATCACTCTAAACAAACCCAAGCGGTGGAAGCTGCACCTTGCGAACTGGGCTCTATTCCAGTCTGAAGCCAGCCTGGAAAAGGTCTTTTCCGAAAAACTCAGTGTTGACGAGATAAATGAAAAATTTACGGCCTGCATCATTGACGCAGCACTTGTAGCTATACCACAGTCTTCAGGAGTGGTACTGAAAAATCGCTAAGTCTGGTATTCTCAGGAGTGCAGAGATGCAAAGAAGAAACAAAACAAAGCTTGGGGAACCTTTCGCAGGTACCCTACAAACGAAAACCTCGTAAAATTCAAACAGGCGAAAGCTAGGGCACGGTACATCCGCCGAAACGCTGAGAAGGCTTCTTGGCAAAAATACATATCATCAATAAATAGCTCAATCACATCAAAAAAAATGTGGGAGCTTGTTCACAAACTGGATGGCAACTTCTCCCCGTACACAGTCCCCTTTCTAACATCTCCTGGCACCCAAACAAACTTACAGGAGCAGGCAGATATTCTAGGCGATCATTTTTCTGCAATTTCAAGCTCACTACACTACCCAAAATCTTTTATAACATACAAAAACAAGGCCGAAAAACAAAAACTACCAACAAGTGGAAGTACTAATGAAACATATAACAAGTTAATAACACTACAAGAAATAAACACTGTTCTATCTGCCGGCAAGAAGACTGCACCTGGCCCAGATCAAATTCACTATGAGATGCTAGCACATCTTTCTACACCTGCATTAGAAGCACTTCTGAAATTTTTCAACAAAGTATGGGTATCCGGGAGTATTCCTGAGGCCTGGAAAAAAGCTATTATTGTGCCTTTCCTGAAACCAGGAAAGCCACCAACGGCCCCCAGCAGTTATAGACCCATAGCTCTCACAAGTTGCCTAGCAAAGTCTTTTGAAAGTGTTCTTAATACCAGATTAGCCTTTGTCCTTCATTCCCAAGAACTTCTAGACATACACCAATGTGGGTTCAAAACAGCATGTTCTACCACGGACCATCTAGTCCGCCTTGAAAACACTGTTCGTGAAGCATTTATTCACAAACAGCACTGCCTTGCCGTCTTCTTTGATATGGAAAAGGCGTATGATACTACATGGAGGTTTGGCATCCTCCGTGACCTAGCATATTTAGGCATACGTGGTAGGATGTTAAACTGTCTAAAGGACTTCTTGTCAAATCGCTCATTCCGTGTGCGTTTGGGCTCAACTTTTTCAAAGAACTTTGTACAGGAGAATGGTGTACCACAGGGATGCGTCTTAAGCACAACTCTCTTTATAGTAAAAATGAATTCCATAAGCACAGTTATCCCGAAATCCGTAATGTATTCAGCTTATGTTGACGATCTACAGATTGCATACACATCCTCTAACGTATCTACATGTGAGAGACAGGTGCAGTTGACCATAAATAAACTAGCAGCATGGGCAGACACAAACGGATTTCAGTTTTCTCCTCAAAAAACAGTGGCTCTCCTATTCTCTCTCAAACGAGGCTTACAAACAGATCCTACACTACACCTGAACAAAACGAAATTACCGGTGAAAAACGAACACAAATTTCTAGGCGTAACTTTTGACAAAAAACTCACCTTTCTTCCTCATATAAATGTCCTGAAGAAAAAGGCTTCCAAATCTCTAAACATACTAAAAGTTCTTTCCCGTAAACACTGGGGCGCTGACAGGACATGCCTTAAACACATTTACAGATCTGTCGTACGCTCCACCTTAGACTATGGCTGCATAGTGTATGGGTCAGCTAGACCATCATATTTAAAAAAACTAGACCCGGTACATAACACAGGACTTCGACTCTCATGTGGAGCATACCGAACTTCTCCTATATCCAGTCTGCTTGTGGAAACAAATGAACCTCCTCTTGAAATCAGAAGAACTTCACTTACATGTGCCTATATATTTAAAATCAGATCTCTGCCAAAGCATATCTGCTATTCTCTAGTAACTAAATGCCCTTCTAGAACACTATTCACCAACAAACCCAATGCAGTGAGACCACTGCTCCTAAGATTTGAGCAAATGTGTCAAGAGGTTGAGCTACCGGATTGTTTACCTAGCATTGCCAAAAGACCTAACCCTCTGCCTCCTTGGTACCTGGTCCCTGAAGTTTGCGACCTCTCTCTTACACAGTTCCAAAAAACAATAACCCCACAAGAGCACTTCATACAAGAATTCCTTCAGCTGAAAGAAAAATACAGTAACTTCACAGACTTTTACACGGATGGCTCGAAAACAGATCATTATGTCGGAAGCGCAGTTGTTCAAGGCGAATGGGAGGAAATAATGAGACTTCCACAGTGCGCGTCCATCTTTACTGCTGAATGCTATGCTGTCTCTGTTGCCATAGAGAAAATAATGAAAGAAAACCTCAGGAGAAGTATTATTTACACAGATTCCCTAAGTGTAGTCACAGCCCTTCACACAAGAAATGCAGTTATACCAATACTTGGAAACATCATACACAGCATAGCAACACTTACAGATGAAGGACGAAGCATAAAAATTTGCTGGGTACCCAGTCATGTAGGAATCCGAGGTAATGAAAAAGCAGATATGTGCGCTGCCAAAGCTCGAGACAAGAAAATAAAACAAGTGCAGATACCATCTCAAGACTGCATGAAATTGGTACAGAGTAGACCGATACAAAAATGGCAGTCCACTTGGAACACTGAAACAAATAACAAGCTACACCTCATAAAGCCTGTAATAGAAGAGTGGAAATCGAGCACCCATCTTGAACGTTCCAAAGAAGTGGCTCTATGCCGTCTTCGCATAGGACACACACATTTAACACATAGTTTCATTTTAACTAAACAGGATAAGCCCCTGTGTGATTCATGCGGACACGAGCTAACAGTCATCCACATTTTAATCTCATGCAGACAACTTGAACAACTGAGGAAAAAACATTTTACACAGTTTTACAAACAACACATTCCTCTTCATCCAGCTTTGCTTTTAGGTGAAAATGCGCTTGTTGATTTGCCCTGTGTTTTCAGGTTTTTAATAGAAGCAAACGTCCTAAACAGAATGTAAGATTAAATTACATAAATACAACACTCTTAACCATGAAATTGGCGCATGATAGCCTAAGTTGCTTATGCGCCACTAAACCCAACACAACACACAAACACAACGCTATGTAGCCGCTTGCGACCTCTGTCAACGCCGGAAGAAACCCCCTGTGCTACCACCTGGACACCTGCAGCCGATTGCTATCCCGACTGAGCAATCTTCTCGTGTTGGCCTTGACCTCCTAGGGCCCTTCCCCGAGTCAGGAAACAAATAGATCGCTGTGGTCACCGATTATGCCATGCAGTACGTGATCACTCGCGCCATTCCAACTAGCTGCGCCACAGACGTTGCTGACTTCCTTTTGTACGACGTCATACTACACCATGGTGCTCCCCGTCAACTACTTACCGACCGTGGCCGCTGTTTCCTTTCCTGAGTTGTTGAAGAAATACTTCGTTCTTGCTCCGTTCGGCACAAGTTCACCACTGCGTATCACCCTCAGACGAACGGCCTTACGAAGCGTCTTAACCGCACACTCACCGACATGCTCGCAATGTACGTATCCGACAGTCATCGCGACTGGGATATTAGTCTGCCATTTGTCACCTTTGCATATAACTCTTCGCGTCATGACACTGCTGGGTACTCTCCATTCTATCTTTTCTTTGGAAGAGACCCCTTACTGCCTTTCGACACTTTGCTTTCCGCCGCTGGCCCCGTCACAACCTATGCCCGCGATACCATCGCCCGAGCTGACGCTGCTCGCCAGATTGCTCGTCACAATCTCACCATCTCTCAAGAAGCTCAAAGACGCCGCTACGACGCTCACCACCGCGATGTGCACTATCCTCCCGGATCTCTGGTGTTGCTCTGGCTTCCGTGCCGTCGTGTGGGGTTGTGTCAAAAACTTCTGCCCCACTACACAGGTCCTTACCGTGTACTACGCCCAGTGACCGACGTGATCTATGAGATTTCACCGCTCCACCCAAAGTCACCGACTGCTGCACCCACTTCCGAAATCGTACATGTCGCCCGCCTAAAGCCATATTACTCCCCCTCCACATCGCACGCCTAATACGCACCGGGACGTTGCCTTTTGCTGAGGGGGGTAGTGTTACCTGGAAACGCGGGAACCTGACGAAGACGACGACCGAGAAACACGGGCACAACAAAGCGTTGAAAAAGAGGACGACGCTCTGACAGAGTGGACACTGCACGGCTACTGAAGTCTCAGCGTCAAGTTCAGCCCATCTCACGGTGCTGTTACATTAAGTACATCCCCGTAACAATATCATTAATGGTATTGTGACTGGCCATAGGGTTTTCTTGGCAGGAAATACTGGAGTGGGTTGCCATTACCTTCTCCAGTGAATCACATTTTGTCAGAACTCTCTGCCGTGACCTGTCTATCTTGGGTGGCCCTACACAGCAGAGCTCACGACAAGGCAGTGATCCATGAAGGGGGTACTTTGCACACCCGTTGGTTAAAATTCCAGACTTTCCTTTCGCGCTAGCTTGATGCTTTTCGCAGTGTTGCAGGCATTCCGAAAATGCCAACTTGCTTCTTTTCAGCACGTTGCGCTGTCGCAAAGGCCCATTACAAAGTAGCCTCAAAGAACCTCGTCGAGAAATTCGCCGCATGAAGCTGCCTCAACTCCACTGCATATATTCAGCATCTAGTATTCAGCAAAGTATTCAGCATCTAGTAAGCATTCTTGCCTATCACCGTTATAAACATTGAGACCTTTAGACCGTCGCTCACATTGGAGGCCTTCAGTCGAACCTTTTCCTGTAGGAACCTTTTCCTGTAGGATTCAGCATCTAAGCATCTAGTAAGACTTCTTGCCTATCACCGTTATAAACATTGAGACCTTTAGACCATCGGTCACATTGGAGGCCTTCAGTCGAACCTTTTCCTGTAGGAACCAAAATCCTCGATGAACCGGTCAAATCTTCTAAGCTGCTGGAGCACCATCCCATCCTCGTAGCCAATTAAGTTGTAACCGCGGTGAGCGGAGGCAGAACGACTAAGCAACATGTTTATTCAACAAGCTGGGCCGTACAAAGTGCCTTTTTAACAAGAGGGCCCTCAGTCGATCATAATGCGATCACATGACACTTGAAATGCACTTGGTGCAGGACTATCAGGGCTGCTAGCACTAACACGAGAGGGGACACACTGTGTTCGTCAGTGCTGCATGCTTGAACAAAAAAGAAAAGGGAAGATAGACAAGCCCAAGATAAAAACGTGGCAGAACGTGGCTGAAATGTTGCTGGCGCCGAGCATAAACCGAACGAAAGGACTTTAAACTCATACGATCTGTCGGGAGTGATGAATGCTGTCTTCTCCCGATCCCTCTCATCCACTTCACTTCACTTTATTCACCTTAAAGGCCCCATTCCAGGGGTATTACATAAGGGGTGGGTTAATATATACAACAATAATAAATACATGTCATTGCCTTACGATAAAAGTAGTTATAGCATGTAAAAAAGAAGATGGGCACATGATAGTGGCGACGTTGGTGGGGAGGGCATTCCAGTCCACAGCAGTGCGGGGGAAAAAGGAACCTGAAAAAGTTGCAGTACGAGATAGGGGCCGGGCAATCTGAAACGGATGTGCAGTGCGGTGAGATATGCGGGTCGGATGAGTAACGTAAGGTGTTTGATTCAGAGTGCTGTGGTACAACTTATGGAGTAAACAAAGGCTCGCGATGCGGCGGCGAGCTTCGAGGCTTTCGAGACCGGAAATATTCTTCAGAGATGAAACGCTGATGGTATACGAATATGCAGAATGAACGAAGCGGATGGCGCGGTTTTGGACTGATTCAAGTGCATTTGTTAGGTACATTTGGTGAGGGTTCCAGATGGGACTAGCGTACTCAAGTTTAGGTTTAGTTTAGCCAGAAGTTTAACGTGCTGCGGTGCATGACGAAGATGATGTTTTAGGAAACCTAGAGATCTGTTGGCAGAGGATATGATTGTGGTGATGTGTGTTCGCCAAGAAAGATCGCTAGACAGGGTTACACCGAGGTACTTGAAGGATTGAATGCTTTCTATGGGTGAATTAGCAACTGTATAGGAAAAGATAAGGGGGTTGTGATGACGTTGGAATGAGACGAGTTTGCATTTTTTGGCGTTTAGCGTCATTAACCAGTTGTTACACCATTCATGGACACAGGTAAGGTCATTCTGAAGGGCCATTTGATCACAAATGTTAGTAACGGTACGATAAATTACACAGTCATCGGCGAAAATGCGAATATTACATGATACTTGTAGTGCCAAATCATTAATGGAAATTAAAAACAAAAGCGGGCCGAGCACAGATCCCTGCGGAACGCCGGATGTTACAGGCAGGGTGCCTGAGCTGTGATTGTTAATAGAAACGAACTGAGATCGGTTAGCAAGGAATTCTTTATTCCACTCTAGAACATTGGGGTTTAAATTTAAAAGGGCAAGCTTTAGTAATAGGCGTTGGTGTGGTACCTTGTCAAATGCCTTTGCGAAATCTAAGAATAATGCATCGGTCTGCAGGTTGCGGTCAAGGTTACTATGCAAGTCAAAAGTGAAAATTGCCAATTGGGTTTCGCAGGAGAGACCCTTGCGAAACCCATGTTGAGCCGGGTGAAGGAAGTTGTGGCAATCTAGAAAATTTATTACATGAGAATAGATGACATGTTCCATGATTTAACAAGGTACGCTTGTTAAGGAGATGGGGCGATAATTTAGTGGAGAGTACCTGACTTGTAGGCCGGAATGACCTTCCAGTCGGCCGGTAGGGTTCCTGTTGAAAGCGATTGAGAAAACAACAATGAAAGATAAATGGCTGAGGTGTGTTTCGCGTTTTTAAGCACTTTAGAGTTTATTTCGTCCACTCCTGCGGCTGATGAAAGTTTAATTCTGTCAATATGGTTTATGATGCCTTGCACAGTAATTTCGATGGGTGACATTGCTGGTAATGATACGCTAGGCGGGGTAGGCAATGAGGAATCAGTTTCATCTGTGAAGACGGAAACAAACGCACGGTTATATATGTCAGCACATTCGTCATCAGTGGCTTCCTCGCCCGCGGCACTTGTAAGAGCGGTGGGGCACGTTGCTCCCTCTCATCCACTTCGATTTGCCAATATCCATTTTTCAAGTCCATCGACGAGAAGTAACGTGCATTTCGTAGGCGATCCAAGGAGTCGTCGATGCGAGGGAGAGGGTACACGTCTTTTTTAGTCGCTTGGTTGAGCTTGCGATAGTCTATGCAAAATCGTAAGCTGCCGTCTTTCTTTTTAACAAGTACCACGGGGGAAGCCCAGGGACTCCGTGACGGCTGGATAACGTCGTCTCTAAGCATTTCGGCCACCTGGCACTGAATGGCTTCACATTCTTTCGGAGCCACACGGTAAGGATTTTGTCGAATCGGGCGAATAGAGTCATCCGTGATAATCCGATGTTTTGTCAAAGGCGTTTGGCCGATCCGCGATTCTGAAGCAAAACAGTCTCGAAATTGATCTATGAGATCCAAAAGGCGGTCCCGCTGTGAAGAAGACAAATTTGGGCTCATATCAACGAATGTTATGGGTGTCTTGCACACTGATCCTCTCTGTTGCAGTAAGCAGCAGCAGTGCTGCGCATTTGGGAGGCTGTCGAAAAAGGCCACAGTTGTGCCTTTCGGAATTTGCTGGCGCTCGTCGCTGAAGTTTGTCAGCAGCAGTTCGGTATGCCCATTGGTCAAGTTGACCAGCCCTCGAGCTATAGAAGCACCTCGGCCGAGTACCAGGGTAACTGCCCGTTCGGCGACGCCATCGCCTGTATGCGCCACGTCGCATTTCACTTCAACAAGAGAGCATGATCGCGGAGGTAATGTCACCATCTCATTGGCGACGCGTAAGGGCAATAGTGGTACTGCGCATAACCAAGGTCTTCATGGTTATTGGTGAAGGCAACGATGCTGTCATGGATGCTGATTACAGCCCCATGAAGACGCAGAAAGTCCATGCCCAAGATGAGGTCTTTGCAGCAGTCAGGGAGAATAACGAAGCTGCCAACAAACACCGCGTTGCTCGCCCTCTATTTTTAACGATTTTAAATGGAATGTTTTAAATAATCCATATGGGAGTGATCACCTACCTGCACTAATCAGTTTATCATCTTCATCTTCAACATCTGTCATACCGACCAAACCACTAAGTTGGAAACTCCATTTAGCAGACTGGGATTTTTTTAGAACAGAAGCAGACTTGGAAACAATTTTTTCAGAGGAGCATAGCGTAGATAAAACTAATAAACTCATCACAGATTGCATTATAAATGCCGCGCGCCTTGCCATTCCACAAACCTCAGCAATGGTACAACAAAATAGCAAAATCTGGTGGACACGGGAATGTAGGGAGGCAAAAAAACAACAAAATAAAGCCTGGGGTAAGTTTCGAAGATACCCAACATATGAAAATTTGACAGCTTATAAAAAAGTTAAAGCTAAAGCACGTTATATTCGTCGCAACGCCGAAAAACAATCTTGGCAGAAATTCGTGAGATCTATAAACAGCTCAACACCATCTAAAAGAATGTGGGAACAAGTCCACGAACTAAATGGCAGCTTCTCCTCGTATACAATTCCGATTCTCACAGCACCTGGTATGCAAACGAGCATCGAAGAGCAGGCAAATATATTAGGGGAAAATTTTCATAAGGTTTCAAATTCTACACACTACACAGAAACATTCCTAAAATATAAGAGCACAGCTGAAAAACAAAAAAACAGCGCTCTTTTCACTCTGTCTGTCGTCGTCCCTTCTTGTGGTTCGCGCTGTAATACAAGTTAGATATGAACCAACTAGCCCGCCAAGCAACCGTTCTGAAAAACAAAAGCTTCCAACAAGTGGCAGCACGAACAAACCATACAAAATTTGGGTTCTAGGGAAATTGCCGGAAGCTTGGAAAAGAGCCATTATTGTACCATTCTTAAAACCAGGAAAACTGCCAACTTCTCCTAACAGTTATAGACCTATTGCTCTCACCAGTTGTCTAGCGAAATCTTTTGAAAGTATTTTAAATACTAGATTAACCTTTGTTTTAGAATCTCATGAACTTATTAACATTCATCAGTGCGGTTTTAAGAAAGGGTGCTCAACAACTGACCACATAATACGCCTTGAAAACACTGTCTGAGAGGCTTTTATACATAAACAGCATTGCCTCTCAGTTTTCTTCGATCTAGAGAAAGCCTATGATACAACTTGGAGGTACGCGATCCTACGGGATTTAGCAGATCTAGGCATCCGAGGCCGAATGCTAAATGTCTTAAATAACTTTCTCTCACACCGTTTTTTCCAAGTTCGCCTCGGCGCCACCCTGTCTAGAAGCTTTGTTCAGCAAAACGGGGTGCCACAAGGGTGAATTCTAAGCACAACCCTGTTTGTTGTAAAAATGAATTCCATTTGCAGAGAAATCCCAAATTCTGTTATGTTTTCGCTCTATGTAGATGACCTTCAGATAGCCTGCACATCCTCAAACATACAAACACGTGAGAGGCAAATACAAATAACAATTAATAAACTAGCGAAATGGGCCGCCAAAAATGGATTTCAGTTTTCCCCTCAGAAGACGGTGGCAGTTATGTTTTCGCTCAAGCGAGGCATTCAGAACAGCCCTGTCCTCCACTTACGTTTCTACCACACATAAATACACTGAAAAAGAAAGCTTCCAAATTTCTTAACATACTGAAAGTTCTTTCGCGGAAACGTTGGGGATCCGACAGCGCATGTCTTCTACATAAATACCGCTCTGTTATACGCTCACGCTTAGACTATGGGAGCATAGTATATGGTTCAGCTAGACCTTCATACCTTAAAAAATTAGACCCGGTACATAACTTAGGCCTTCGCCTTGCGTGCGGAGCGTACAGAACATCCCCAATAAATAGTCTTTATGTGGAAATGAATGAGCCTTCACTGAAAGACAGATAAAATGCATTCACATGCGCTTACATTCTCAAAATAAGGACACGAAAAAAAACTCATCTGTTATCCGATTGTCACAACTTGCCCCTCCCGAACAATATTCACAAATAAGCCTCAGACAACAAGACCATTCCCCGCAAGAGGCACCTGTTAAAGCAGGTGTTTGCGTGTACTGTGCGACACCGCGGACCCCAGCACCCACGCTTAGCCGTGCGTGGCATCGCCGTGTCCGGGGAAAAGGGGATCCTGGTGGTTGAGCCGATGCCGAGAGTTCGGACCTTTAAGGCCCCTCGGCGGAGGCAACACACCACTTTGGCCCCAGCTTCACGTGGACGGCACCTCCGGGCTGACCCACCCGGGGGAAATCGGCAGTCGTCTTTTCCTGTCCTCCCCTCCATCTTTCACTTTCCTATCTCCTTTCCTACAACTGTCCTGTCCTCTCCTCTCTTCTTGGCTTTTCTTTTTCCAGGCGGCTAGGGTTAACCTTGTGTGGCGTACCACCCTGAGTACCGCCATATTTGGTTATAGCTGGGGTGTACAGCTGGCATGGACTGGACTTGGTTGCAAGTTTCTGTCCTGCCCCCTTGTTGGGCTCCATGGTGGGCGGCTGGCACCTTGGCCGAACAACACACATATTACATGGCTTCTTCTACTGTAAAAACTGATCGCCTAAACAAAAAAAGGCGCACCGAAGAAATTGCAGAATTCCTGCAAAAACCTAAAAGCCTCCCCAAATATCACGTCGTGCACTCCGAAGTTGAAGGAAAGCCGGCCCGAACTTTGTCCCCATTTCTAGTGTCAAAATGTTTCTCAGCTGTCCTTGGTCCGAAATGCAAAGTCACAAAAATAGCAAACGGAGACCTACTGCTTGAATTAAACGACGAAACACAGTATGCAAAGCTTCCAAACCTCCACTGCATTGGGGATGTCAATGTGACCATCACCGCCTATAGATCTTTGAACACCGTGCGTGGTGTAATCTCCGATAATGACTTCCTCCACATAAGCGAGCAAGAAATGCTAGAAGGTCTTGCAGAACAAAATGTTGTAAATGTGCACAGGATAACAATCCCAAGAGATGATAAAGAGATACCTAATAAACATCTCATTCTCACATTCAGCTCAAGCGTACTGCCAGAAAAGATCGAAGTAGGATACCTGAAAGTTGAAGTCCGACATTATATACCGAACCCCCGAAGATGTTTTAACCGCCAACGATACGGCCACGGATCACAAAGTTGTCACAGTCGCAAAACATGCGCAAAATGTGCTTCGAAAGAACACCAGTCTGAAAACTGTGATGCCTCATCGCCACACTGCGTGAACTGCGAGGGGGATCATCCTGCCTATTTCTATTCACTGGAAAACCAGACTATGCGGTTGTAGCGTCCAAGGGCGAGGCACTACACCGCAATCAGGCGTCTGCCAAGGTGTCTTCGGAACCTGAGGCAGGGCCATCCTGCTCGCCCCAGGCAGAAGCAGCAAAGGCTGCTCTGCCAGTTCCAAAAGAGGGCTTGCCGACCACGGAGTCGGGAGCCCGCAAGGTTTCCCCTACTAGGGGGAGACCTAAGAATCGGTCGTCCGTGCCTTCACCACGGACCTCCAGCGCCTCGGGTGAGGCGATGGACTCCTCCCCCAGCGCTTCTGGGCTGCAGGGGAGGAGGCACTCACTTGAAAAAAAGCGAAAACCACGTATAACCCCTCCTGAAGTAAAGTAACTTTTCTTAATCCCCAACATATCATAATGGCTTACATAGTACAGTGGAATTGTAGAGGTTTATTGAGAAATTACGCAGACATTACAGATATCCTCACAACCATGACACCCACAGCTGTGTGTCTTCAAGAAACAAACCTTGGGCCTCAGCACACAAATATTTTTAAAAAGTTCAAAAGTTTCCGAAAAGATCGAACGCATGCTGGTAGGCTGTCAGGAGGAGTCGCCATAATAATGCAACCTGATGTCCCTGCCAGACAAATACCACTCAAAACAAACCTTGAAGCAGTGGCCGTAACCATCATAAGCCACAAAACGATAACAATATGTTCCCTCTACATACCACCACAACTCTCAATTACACTACATGAATTAGAAGACTTGACTGAGCAGTTGACAGAACCATTCTTGATTGTTGGGGATTTAAATGGGCACTCCCACTTCTGGGGGAGTGACCATACTGATACCAGAGGACAGATCTTAGAAGACTTTATACTTTCAAATAATATATGCCTTTTAAACACCGGGAAGCCGACGAAAACGGTGGGGGTCCGACCGAGCATGCCTTCTGCAAATCTACCGCTCCGTGGTGCGCTCTAAGTTAGATTACGGTTGTATAGTATATGGTTCAGCTAGGACATCCTATTTAAAACGACTAGACCCGATACACAATCTTGGATTACGGTTAGCAGCTGGCGCGTACAGAACATCCCCAATAACCAGCCTCTATGTAGAAACAGATGAACCTGCATTAAAGGACAGACGATGCGCCCTAACATGTGCATACATCCTGAAACTTCGTTCTCAACCAAAACATCTATGTCATTCAGTAGTCACGGAATGTCCCTCTAGGACAGTCTTCAACAACAAGCCCGGGTTGATTAAGCCGCTTCTCATGCGCTTCGAACAAATGTGCCATTTAGACATTAGTGAATTGCCAAGTATTGCCCCAAGAAATAAACGACTCCCACCATGGTACACCCTCCCAGAAGTTTCCGACCTCACACTAACGCAGTTTCAAAAAACACGCACACCACATGAGCATATATCACAAGAATACCTTGCATTAAAAGAAAAATATAAAAATTGCATTGAATTTTTTACAGACGGCTCAAAAACTAAAGACTATGTTGGCAGTGCAATAGTACAAAATAACACAGAGAAAATAACACGACTACCCCAGTGTGCATCAGTTTTTACAGCCGAATGCTACGCTGTCTGTGTTGCTGTGGAGAAAATATTGGATAAGAACATCAAAAACAGCATCATCTACACAGATTCATTAAGCGTCATCAGTGCAATAAACTCCAAAAATGCTGTTCAACCACTGATAGGAAACATTATACACAACATAGTAAATATCACAAGAAGAAAACATACTATCAAATTCTGCTGGGTACCCAGTCATGTTGGGATAAAGGGTAATGAACGAGCAGATATATGCGCAGCAAGTGCGAAAAATTTACAAATAAAGCAAATCAACATGCCACACAGAGACGGAATGAAGTTAGTACGTACGAAATTACGAGCTAAATGACAGGCTGATTGGGAAAGCGAAGCAGAGAACAAGCTTCACTCCATAAAGCCCATATTAGGAGAATGGCAATCATGTGAACATCGGAAACGTTTCATTGAGGTAATTTTATGTCGTCTGCGCATCCATACACACATAACACATAACTTCCTACTAACGAAAAAAGGCAAACCTGTATGTGAAATGTGTGGACATGAGCTAACAGTAAATCATATTTTAATCTCATGCTCACAACTCGAGGAGCACAGGAAAAAATATTTTACTGTATTTTACAAAGAACGCATCCCATTTCATCCCGCATTGCTTTTAGGCCAAGAAGCACTTGTTGATTTTTCACTTGTTTACGGATTTTTAAAGGAAGCCAATGTTTTAAACCAAATCTGAGCATCATGACTGTAGCCACTTGATCGTCTAACCTTGCGGTTGGCGCATGATAGCCACAGTTGCTTATGCGCCATAAAACTCCATATAACTAACTAACTAACAAGACCATTGATAATGCGATTTGAAGACATCTGCCGTGAGCTCCATATTCTGGACACCTTGCCTGATGTCGCTCAAGAAAATAGGCCCCTGGCCCCATGGTACAACTTTCCAACAGTCTGTGACCTCACTCTTACACAGTACAAAAAGAGCGAAACTCCTACAGAATATATATTACAAGAATATCGCGCACTAAAAGAGAAATACAGAAAATGCACAGAGTTTTACACGGATGGATCAAAAACTGCCTCCTATGTTGGCAGCGCTGTAGTGGATCCGAACTCCGAAAAAATTATTCGACTTCCACAATGTACATCAGTATTTGCAGCCGAGTGTTATGCTGTCCGGGTAGCGGTAGCAAAAATTGTGTACGAGGGCATCGAGAACAGCGTTATCTATACAGAAACTGCCTCCTATGTTGGCAGCGCTGTAGTGGATCCGAACTCCGAAAAAATTATCCGACTTCCACAATGTACATCAGTATTTGCAGCCGAGTGTTATGCTGTCCGGGTAGCGGTAGCAAAAATTGTGTACGAGGGCATCGAGAACAGCGTTATCTATACAGATTCACTGAGTGTGCTCACAGCTCTAAACTCCAGAAATGCAGTCATGCCATTACTCGGTAACATAATACACGATGTAATAAAGATATCAGCCCAAGGACATAACATAATATTCTGTTGGGTTCCAAGCCACATGAGCATTGAAGGAAATGAGAGAGCGGACGTGTGTGCTGCTCAAGCAGGCAGGAAAGAAATAGAGAAAGTAAACATACCTTGTAAGGATTGCATAAAGTTAATTAAACGAAAACAAAAGGATATATGGCAGTCTATATGGAATAACCAAGAAAGTAATAAATTGCACCTTGTAAAGCCCAAAATAGAAAAATGGGAAAGAAGCACTCATCAAGAACGCTTCATGGAGGTTACAGTATGCCGTCTGCGTATCGGGCACACACATCTCACACATAATTTTTTACTAATGAAACAAGATAAGCCTACGTGTGGAGAATGCGGAGAAGTACTCACAGTCAACCACATCCTGATTACATGCCCAAAACTAGAGACACTACGGAGAAAGCATTTCACTATTTTTTATGATCGTGCCATCCCTTTCCATCCCAAATTACTTTTAGGAGAAAGAGCAATAATAAACTTAACATGTGTTCTTAGTTTTTTAAAAGAAGCAGACGTTCTGAATAAACTGTAAACTTTAACGAACCTTCTTCCCCTTTTCAAATAAGCACAGATTTTAACCTTGCTCTTGGCGCATGTAGCCTGAGTTGCTTATGCGCCAAAAAAACCCCAATACAATACAATACAATACAATTTATTCGCAGAGTGGCTGGGCGAGTTTGACCGCGACATGCAGAGGCAAAGCAGGCGCGTGCTGCTGTTGCTCGACAATTGCTCAGCGCACTCAGATGAAGATGAAACGTCTGAGCCAGCACCCGTAAGCACATCTGTAGCAATGGGCTATATAGAGGGCCTCAGACAACTTGTCTATGCCAAGGGACTCGGCGAAGAGCACGCTAGTGCTTTAAATAAACTGGAGACCGCCCTCATCACTGCAGAAACAGACGAGCATCACAGACTTTTTTGCTAAGAAATAAATTTCGTGTTTTGACCGCCAACTTTTTCTTTTTCTCTTTTTTAGTTTGTGGTCCAGTTACTACGAACTTCGGGACATAACGAACGGACGCCGCGTGACGCTCAGGTTCGTTATAAGCGGGCTCGACTGTAGTGGCTGCACAGCAACCATAGAAAGTAACAAAATTCCCATAAAGAAAGGTGTTAGACAAGGATACATAATCTCCCCAGCACTCTTCACAGCTTGCTTAGAGGAAGTATTCAGGGACTTGGAATGGGAGCAGTTAGGGATAAGGGTAGATGGAGAATGCCTCAGTAATCTGCGATTTGCTGATGACATCGCCTTGCTAGGCAACTCGGGGGATGAACTGCAAATAATGATTGATGACCTAGAGAGGAAAAGTTCAAAGGTAGGCTTGAAAATCAATATGCAGAAGACTAAGGAAATGTTCAACAGCCTCGGGAAGGAACAGCAGTTTACATTAGGCAGCGAAGTACTGGAAGTAGTAGGCGAGTATGTCTACTTAGTACAGGTAGTAACCGCAGATCCGGACCATGAAAAGGAAATAACAAGAAGAATACGATTGGGATGGAGCGCATTTGGCAAGCACTCGCAGATTATGACTAGCAGCTTACCGGTATCGCTCAAGAGGAAAGTATACAACAGTTGCATCTTGCCTGTACTCACCTATGGGGCTGAAACGTGGAGGCTAACCAAGAGAGTTCTACTTAAGTTGAGGACAACCCAGAGGGCTATGGAAAGAAAAATGGTAGGGGTAACATTAAGAGATAGAAAGAGTGCAGAGAGGGTCAGAGAAATAACTCAAGTTACCGACATTCTAGTGGAAATTAAGAAGAAGAAATGGGCATGGGCGGGACATGTAGTGCAAAGAGAGGATAACTGATTGTCGCTTAGGGAAGGAAAGCGTAGCAGGGGGCGGCAGAAAGTTAGGTGGGCGAATGAGGTTAAGAAGTTTGCAGGGGCATTTTGCAATTGGAACCATTTCAAGCTCTTCAGTAGCCTAAAATGTTAACCAGCCTCATTCAGCGGACTGCCCTAGAAGTACAAGCGGCAATTCTTTGCTGTACATTCTCAATGCATAAAATGCAATGTGCAATGTGAAATGCACCTATAAGGTTGTCCTGAGAGCACTCCCGACTGAAGTGCTCTGTGAACAGCAGAGAATGCGCTTTCAGAACACATCCAAAGCAATAAATTCGTTCACATCCCTGGAGTGCTTTCTTCACAAAGATGGGCACTTTCAGGAAAGCTGCATTCAATGTCATGTGGGCACAGAGAACTGGCTAAAGAGTAGGCTCCCCTGTTGGTTCTGTCCAAGAAGCATAGTAGGAATGGCCTTGTCTTTAATTCAGCTCCAAGCTTTCCTGCTGGTGACAACAAACTCTCCACATCTGTTGCTTCCTCTAGGAAGGCGCGAAAGCTATGCTCGTCTTGTATCCTCCCAAGGATTTCTTCACACTTTTGGCTATTGCAATACTTCTGAAGGAACTGTTTAGATCTCAAATTTTTTTTCCTCTGTTAAGACCTCGCATACCGTAAAAAACCCACGTATATTAAGGACCCGCATATAATAAGAGGTGTAATTTCGGAATAGCAAAAGCAGAAAAAAAGTTTGCCGGCGCGTATAATGCAAGCAAGGAAAGATCAGCAGAAGTATTTATTGCACTACATTTCGCAGTTGCAACCCAAATCATACGTGTTCCACACTGTTGCGTCTAACAGAATCCCGCACAGGACGTCAATAGCGTCACGAACCAGTCACACCATTCACGTGTTGCTGCTGTATCGCTCCTGCCCCGAGAGGTGTGATTGGAGAATTTGACGCACTGTGAAGAGCACCTCACGTTTGCTAATTGGTCCTCCGGCTGTTCTAAAACCAGTTACATGGCAGCGCATGACCAACCAATCACCATGCGCCACGAGTCTAGCATGTGTGCAACTGTTCTCACATTCAGAGTTTTCGCAATCGTCATCGTCCGGTACACGTATCGTCTGCCGAGAGACCCTTGCTAGAGACAGCTTTCTGTATAAACTCGTTTTCGATACCCAATGCATTCGCAGGGGTGGAAGCAGGCTTGAGCATTCTGGAGCAGCTCAGGGAGCAGTAATAATGCCATTTTGGAGCAGCTTTGGAGCACTAAAACAAGAGTTTTGGAGCATGCTAATTATGTTTTGGAGCATATTTTAAGGATCAGACACTTTTAATAATTACAATTTTCTATTCCTGACATACAAAAAAATTCATCTTGATTCCTTTATAGCTGAATGCTCTGCTGACTACACATGCATCTCTAACAAGACAGGACAAACAGCCAAAATATGTATAGTAACTTAAGGTTTACTCAATCTGGCTGCACTAGTTGATTGAGTGCAGCACCTCTCTATTTCTTTTGGAAACGTGCAGTTCAGCGTGAGTTGACCGAATCTCTGAAATGGCCGGATGCCAAATGCAGCGAGTGCAGCAGCACCTGAACTAGCGCTCTCGGCACCCCCTTGGATCCTGGTGCAGAAAAGTGCAGCCAAATCGAGTAGACCCAGCTCACACGAGTGTGGAACAGACCAGCAGCAAATGGAATGTCCACATTTCATGCTTCACTTTGCGACTATTTTGACGTGATAGATTCAAAGGGGGAGCCAACCACTTTAATGCACCACCACTTTGTTGGAGTTGACATCAATGAGCAGCATATTTCTGCTGCTGTCCTATCCCAGGTGAAAATTTTGTGCTGGTTTCCTGCTGGGATCCTGCTGGTTCCAGCAGTGCTGGGTTATTAGCACATTCCCAGCAGCTGCTGGAACCAGCAGCTGCTGGGAATGTGCTAATAACCCAGCACTGCTGGAACCAGTAGCTGCTGGGACCAGTAGCTGCTGGAACCAGTAGCTGCTGGGACCAGCAGCCACTGGGACCAGCGGCTATTGGAACCATTGGCTGCTAGGTTTCAACCGAGGGCTGCATATAGTCAGAATTTGGTGGATTGGTTCTCTGGGGGCTTGTCAGCCTACGAGAATTTGGTGCAGCGACTGCCTTGGACTGCACAAAGAAAATAATGGCAACAGCAGAGGTTTCAGTCATGACTCATAGTTTAATTTTATTTTCCATGCCCGTATAAATTCTGCAATCTGCATGGACACATTTTCCCTTCGAGACTGTGGTACTGCAGCAGGTGTGCTCCAGCTCCAACTCGGATGGTGCCATGAAGGCAGCTGCATGAAAAAAAAACAGACCAGAAAAATATGCTACCAAAACCATGCTACTGCACATAAAATATGAATAATGGAAATTGAAAGCATCTACCCAAGAACCACATATTTGGTGCAAATCCACATGAGAACTGGTCAAGTGTGATGCAAACCACGTTTAGAGAAAATTTTCAATGAGCAGTGCTTCTACTAATGTGTGGATGGCTAGCTTTTGCATGTGCCTGTGCAGACTGCACCAATGCCCACACGCACTCATGGTGTTTCATTCATTCAACCATGAGAATGCCACTCCTAGGAAAGTGTCTGCATTGCTTTAGGCAGATGCAACGTAACAACTGGTGTGGTATTACCAGAAAGGTTAGATGAAATGAGGGGCTCGTTATGTTACAATTTAAAGGAGCAAACAGTCTAGAAGTCCAAGGTAAACATTGGGGATAATTTTTCTTTTTAGGTTTGTTGTCCATGTTGACAAGAATGAGTGTTAAGATGATTTAGGGAGAAAGAATATTAAATGAAAAGTGGAAGGAAAAACAATGCCGCTTTTCATGCAATATTATTTCTCCCTAAATCATAAGACTCATTCTTGTTAATAAAAACAAACCTAAAAAAAAAAATTATCCCCAACTTTTACATTGGACTCGTAGACTGTTCGCTCCTTTAAATTAAATCATAGAGGTTAGAGGTATACCCATTGCTAGCCAGACATGACTGTTTAGCGGTATATTCTTTTAACCTTGTTTGGTATGCCACTCGTCATACACCCATACCCTGCAAATGGATTGGCATGGAAAGACAGTCAAGTTAGTCTATTTGCAACGAACCGTATCGAATGTGTGTTAACTTGCACAGTGTGTTAACTTGCGATTAGAATCCTTGGCTGTTCACCATTGTTCGTACAAAGCGAAAAACAATCAGGCGACAAATATATTTTACTTGCCGAAAATAGCACCAATGATACTTCGGCAAAATGATATGGCCTATTTTAAACTAGGGACGACAAAATTACCAGCTCACTTACTAGTCAATTACTAGTCACTCGACTAGTAAGCAGCTCTCATCACTGCCGAACTGCGCTGGTAGTGGTGCGCGCTTGAGTCACTGTTCCCGCTTGCTGCACTGTTCTTTTCCTCCGTGCCTATAACAAGCTCTCGCCAATCCACTAGACGTTACACAACGCAAGGACTACAAAAAAAAAAAAAGAAAAAAAAAGAAATGAGATGCACTTTTTTACTTACCAAACACACGCAGGTCCTAGGCCTTGCAGATGTCACATCACATTTCTCAGTCTTGACAGAAGTTGTCACACCACCTTGACCGGTTCAAACTTACGTAGATGTTTCAGATAAAATGCCTTAAATAATTCATACTGACGACGACGTTTAAATATTCTAAAACGCACAATATACTCCTGCATTCGCAAACACGAGCCGGCACAGAACAGCTCACTACGTAAATGTCTAAACTTCGGAACGGCTTCTTTTGGCTTGTTGAGCTTCAACCGGAGACTGGTTACGATAGTGTCGTAAGCGCTGAAAATGCGCGTTTGTCAAACGTTACAAAAAAATACTCCTTAAATATTTCAAATTGTGCTAATATTACTATTTGTATACCATCTTACACGTAATTGTATTCGCTCTGCTTTGATCGTTGCACCAGATCGTTCGAAGGCGCGTCGTCTGCTACGCTAGCAAATGATGAAGGTGACAGCAGTAACAGCCTCGTGCATTACGCCGTGATAAACAAATTCGTAAAGATCAGATAACATTTTTTGCATCTTTGATGTTTGCAATAGCTCATAGCAGTATAACACTGCGGCTACCGGCCGAAAAAAAAAAAGCATAGCTTCTTTAAAAAGGTGTCTTTCGCAGCTACGGTGATATTTTGATCACGGAGCAGAAACATGGTGTAAAAACGGGTATATACTTTCCGTGCTACGTTTTTGTAGAATGAATGAGCTCGCGATAGGGTAATGCAACAAGTTCTCACGTGCGTAAATGAACTCCATCACATGCGTTTGTAAACTTAGGTGGGTTACTTGCTGGTTCCAGTAGCATTCCAGGAGGGAACCAGCAAAAATTCTAAAACCAGCAACGAAAACCAGCAAGCATCCTGCTGGAACCAGCAAAGCCAGCAGGTTGCCTGTTGAGACCAGCAGACGCTCACTGCTGGAACCAGCACAGCCAGCAGGTCGCCTGCTGGGACCAGTGGAAAACCAGCAGGCCGCCTGCTGGGACCAGTGGAAAACCAGCAAGCACCCTGCTGGAACCAGTACAACCAGCAAAAATCCAGCAGGCTACCTGCTGGTTCCAGCACAAACCAGCAGCTTCCAGCAAGAAACCAGCAGAAAATTTCCACCTGGGATGCCTGTGCTGATACATTTCTGGGTCAGTACAGTGCCTTCAGGGAGAATAGGCATCACTGAAGGGATAGCCTCGTTCCTCCTTCATGTTTCCTGTGAGTGCATGGCTCCGCACATTATCCCTTGAGCTACTGGGGTGTGGGTAACCAACTCTTGAGAACATTTCCAGTCATTGACAAAGAGGCTTGTTTTCACAGCATTAGAAACAACTCGCCTTGCAGCTGGCTCGTATCTGCTTCCCTCTCATTTCCCTCACTACCGGTGATTCAAAAGGCTCTTTGTTTCACCATTCCCTACAATCCCTCGTTTTAAATTTACTTTTGGGTCGGATCACATTTTGTTTTTTGTAGGTAATAAGATTATTGGCAAACTATGTGATAAAAAGTTGTTCTTGGCAAAACTTGGAGGCAGCCAGTTTGGAGAAGTTTTGGAGCAGCACTTCCACCCTTTCATTCGGTATCCCACATTTCTCAAAAGCGCGACTTATGCAATCCTTGGGAATGCTGGTCAAGCGGGCCTGCTTTTTTGATATCTTTCACGAGATGTCTCCCCATGTACACAACCGGTGCCCTACAGTGCAAAACAAGTCGCTCATCCTCCTTGTTTTCCCTAAGTCACGCAAAGTACAAGGTGAGAAGAAACCAGTGGTTCGCTAAATTCCATTCTCTTGTGGGAAATCCCATATTGGACAGATGTCTGCAAGAATTATACGCACAAATGTTGCAGAGGCACTCAGTGCACCCTGTGAGTGGCTACTGGAAAGCACGCCATTTCTCATGACGTGTGCTTCATTCAAGAGATTTAGAGAATGTCACTGCATGGACTACTCTAATGGCTAAACTTAAAGCAAGGAGCCTGCTGTTTCTTTTTATTGTCATGCTAGGATTTCTGCAAGTTTCATATAACTCATACTTGACAGCGCGAAAAAAAAGGACCAAAGCGAACAAGGAGAAGCAGACAACAGAAAGGAAGCGGTGCACTAAAGCAGAAAACATTGAAACACTACCCTCAAACCTGCGATCAGACCCACATGGCCTAAAAACTTATCAACCGAAGGTGATGCGACACACGCGTCCGCTTCTTGTTTGATCAGGGGCCGTATCCAGCGGAGGTTCCTCTTGGGAACCGTTCTCTTTCAAGATGACAGCAAGACAGCGGGCGCCACCCCACGGCGAGGACGAGAAAGACAGCGGCCAATCAGCGATGGCGCCAGATCGTAGGCGTGTCTACCATGTCATAACCATGTCCACCACGAGCATGTGGCTTTTTCCGATACCAAATACTTGTACCAAAGTGGTGTTAAGCACAAATAAATCTAGTAATTACATAGTAATGCAAGCTAGTGAATAATAGACTGAAATATTCTTATAAACTTCCAGTTAACAACTGCCAAGCAATTTTCTTGGCTCATGAGTACCTTTTTCGCCGCTAGATGATGCCACGCGCGTGGCGGCGGCGTCTGCTTCTTCGTTCGCTGTGAAGTTTTTGTACGTTCTGTCTTTCACACAGAATGGCAAATATCCTAAGAACGAGGTCTACAACGCCTGTAGCATGCAGTACGAATCACGCTAGCTCTATAACAAAGGAGTTGTTGCCACCGTTGCGAGTACGAACGAGCTGCTTGATACCGGCACCGCGCTGGCACGTCCGTGCCTGCTTATGTATCGGGGCAGCGTCTGTAGCCTTATCGGCCGCTCAAGCGTCGTGAGTATGCACGAACTTTCCGTGAATAGCTGTCAATGTAGGACGCAGCCGATGACACATGGAATTCGACCGCACTCGATCCAGTCAGCCACCGTCTGCTCCCCTTCCGCTGATGTAGAAGGGGGGCAAAAACCCATACCGCACACTTACGGACGCGAATTATTTGTCTCTATGACTGCCGGATTCAAATGGTCGCACTGCTGTTGACCAAGAGCTCCTGATCACAAAGTAACGATCGAAGCGTGTAGAGCACCTTCGCTTCTGACGGCAGCACGGCCTTTCGTCCCCCCTTTGCTTCGCGATCGGCACACAGCCTTTGCCAGTGTTGCCGCAAAACCTCCTCAGCCATGAAGAAGGCGTAGTCTCTTTTTTTTTCTTTACTGCGTCAGTGTACTAAAACCGGCATGCGCTACCCCCCCCCCCCCCCAAAGATACCACGGCCGTACTCAAGCAGCTGCGCGGCGCGCGCCGTCGCTCGACTATGGCCATGAGGCCCCGCAGCGAGCGCAGAGAGGTTCCCTCTTGAAGCGGACCAACTCGTCGCGGTTCTTGTGCCGGCCGGCAGAACGGTTCCTTTCGAAGCGGTGGCCCCTCCCCGTGACATAGGCGAAAAACGTGGAGCCGCCTCCAGAAGTTTCGGGGGTCACGCCGGACGTGACGCAGCAACCAATTAGGAGCGGCGAAAGGAACCAGTTCCCAAACGGAACCATCGCTGGATCTGGCCCCAGGTAAGCTTCCACCAGTATCTGTTCACTGCAATTAAACAAGATACTTGTTTTATCCCTCGGTGCATGCGGCTACTTTTTAGCCATACGGCAGTTTTAAAGGGCCACTAAACAGAGAAGAGGGCTTGCACTGATAGATTACCAGTTCACAAAGAGACCACTCTTAAAACAAAGTTAAAGTAAAGGAAGAAAAGAGCAAGAATTGAGATACAAGTATCGCCTCCACCCCCCGCCACCCGCTAAAGAAAGTAACAAAATTCCCATAAAGAGAGGTGTTAGGCAAGGAGACACAATCTCCCCAGTACTATTCACAGCTTGTTTAGAGGAAGTATTCAGAGACTTGGAATGGGAGCAGTTAGGGATAAGGGTAGATGGAGAATACCTCAGTAATCTGCGATTTGCTGATGACATTGCCTTGCTAAGCAACTCGGGGGATGAACTGCAAATAATGATTGATGATCTAGACAGGAAAAGTAGAAAGGCAGGCTTGAAAATCAATATGAAGAAGACTAAGGTAATGTTCAACAGCCTCGGGAAGGAACAGCAGTTTACATTAGGTAGCGAAATACTGGAAGTAGTAGGCGAATATGTCTACTTAGGACAGGTAGTAACCGCAGACCCGGACCACGAAAAGGAAATAACAAGAAGAATACGATTGGGATGGAGCGCATTTGGCAAGCACTCGCAGATTATGACTAGCAGCTTACCGGTATCGCTCAAGAGGAAAGTATACAACAGTTGCATCTTGCCTGTACTCACCTATGGGGCTGAAACGTGGAGGCTAACCAAGAGAGTTCTACTTAAGTTGAGGACAACCCAGAGGGCTATGGAACGAAAAATGGTAGGGGTAACATTAAGAGATAGAAAGCGTGCAGAGTGGGTCAGAGAAATAACTCAAGTTACCGACATTCTAGTAGAAATTAAGAAGAAATAGACATGGGCAGGACATGTAGTGCGAAGAGAGGATAACCGATGGTCGCTGAGGGTAACAAACTGGATTCCAAGGGAAGGAAAGCGTAGCAGGGGGCGGCAGAAAGTTAGGTGGGCGGATGAGATTAAGAAGTTCGCAGGGGTCAAGTGGATGCAGCTAGCACAGAACCGGGTTAAGTGGAGAAATATGGGAGAGGCCTTCGCCCTGCAGTGGGTATAATCAGGCTGATGATGATGATGATGATCGCCTCCACAACCGAAAACGGCCAAAGCTCCCAACTGCGAGTCACGCGACGCGCAATAAATCTTGAGGGCTGGCAAATTTTAATAAAGCTGCATATTTCAACCGAGTAGTAGATTTTGTCTCCAGCATAATAAGATGCTTTTACCATGTGGAGACGACGGCGAAAAGGCAACCTAAATGGGACAAGGCAACATACTTGGCAGCGCCACAGGCGGCCTTGTTTTAAGTTTCGGCGATCTTCCGGCGTGCAGCTGAAATGGCTAAGTGCTCTCTGGAAGATCATGTTTCGCAGCGCACCTGCGCCGCTTCAGCCTGCAAAAGCCATCACACGATCTGTGGGGTTGACGCCGCTAAAGTGCAGGCCAGCAGACGCTGCGAGAACTTTGATCCTTGTCAGATTCAGAAACTGCATCCATGGCTGGTGCAAAAAAAGGCCTTTCATTTCGGCTGCTGCTAGACCACACTGCTCGCCGCAGGCCAGCAATCACGGAGTCTGTGGACGGCGTCATTTTATCCAACTACGTAGTTGGATTGAACTGTTTGAATATAACCGACAGAAAAAAAAACTGACAGCCATGTGAAAGTGACAGCCATGTCACGAAATATCATACTATTGGGTTCTGCTAACACAAAAGTTGTCGTATGTCCCTTTAAGATGGGACACGGGTCTTCTGGACCAAAAACCACTTTTAAGAAAACGTGATTTTCGAAATCAGTAGCTCTTTAGCTACCTATCTGCTATGTTTTTCATCTCTAGGATCAGTATTTTAGTCACAGTGCCAATTTTTACAGTTGATGTCGCCCGAATGTGGGCCAAAAGCGGCCCCCAAAACAACCATTTTCCGCGAGGCGCAGCTCCCATTTCATACGCTGCACCAGAGCCATCTTGGTCTCTTTTGAAAGAGCCGCCTTTCGTCTTCAAATTGCTACCTCTGCTGTTTCCATTCGCCCATTAGTCGCATAAAAAATAGCAAAAAAGAAAATATGGCATTCGCAGTCCCACTGGCTTTTGGGGTGCACGTGACTGCAGGGCATCATCGCATTGGTGGAGCTGGCTGGCGGCGCCTGCTCGGCGCGCCTGAGCCGTAGGGAGATGGCGGAGTCGCGACGCCGGTCATGCTTGGTTCCGAACTGCGAGATGCATTCACGGCAAGAATTTGGGAAAAACTGAAAAAAGATTGTTGATTAATCACCTCAAGTGATGCCCTGCCCTGGCTGTGTGCGCTCAGGCCGACAAAAGTTGTGCATCGATCGATCGAGCATATGAGCCTGAAGTAGGTGTAACATGTTCCCAGCACAGGAATCTGCCAGCGGTCGCATCCACCACGACACAGTAATATTGCAGGCCGCAGATGAGCAGAAAGACAAGCTTAAAACAGAAAAGCTTGAACTCGCGGCAACCAAGTTGAAATCGAAATGTTTTCGCGATGATGACAGCAGCGCAGCGGACAGTCCGCTTGGCAAGGCAGAGTTTACGATCGTCAGATGCAGAAAGTTTGCCGAGACAGGCTAAGTGTAAAATATACGGCAGCGATACTCGCGTTGAAAAAGGTGAGCATAAATAAGAAATTGCTGTCAAACTTATTCTCCAGTGCGTAAACTGCGAGGACACATTGTCTTCGTAGAGCTGGCTGCGCGTTTGCGCCGATCGGATCGCGTTCATAGTTCTTAGTTATGCGCTGGCGTCAAACTAATATATTGCGCGTCGCATTGCGGCCGCGATGGTGGCTCAGCCCAAGAAAGAAAAAAAAAATGCGCATGAATAACATACTTTCTATGTGCCAGTTTAAAATGAAAATGCACTGCAGAATATATTGTGCCATTTTCCCGGTGCATAAAATTTCTCTTGACAATTCCCGGTTATCCCGGTTTCTAGAAAACCTGGGCTATGAATTTTTATTCCAATTTGGCAAAAAATAACAAAAATAGCTCGAAGACCCATGACTTCAGTTTATTTTTGTTGTTTTCTCAGTATCAAATTTCTTCGGACTCAGCAAGTCTGCAATGTTGAAAACAGATTTTTTAATTTCTTGTTCAAAATCCTTAAAATGACTTTTTTTTTTTGTGATCACTATAGTGATCACAAAACAAGTTATCACATTTCCCTTAACAATATATTTTGACCTTTTGACTTTTGATTATTAGGCTCAAAGAAGCCATTCCCTTTCATATTGAAGCCACCTATACAAATAGGTACTGTATGCATGGTGCAGTATACAAAATGCTTATATATCAGATATAGCAAAGCCAGCTGGATGGTAGACCTCTTGCTCTCTGCTGTAGCAGCTGCTGGGAGTACTTTACTAACCTTAGGTGCCCAGAATGACTGCTGAATGACAAAAATCTTAGTGACAATAAAATAACTGTAAGCATAACAAATGCATTGCTGTGGCGATGTGTGAATAAAGGTTATTTTACACTAATAAAACGTGCAACACTGTCAAGGAGAATGCTAGACAGCTTGAAGACAGTAGTGGAAGCTAAACAATAAGCCCCAAAGAATGACGTCATAAACGTGTAATAAGTATACCTTTACACAGCTACTTTTGTTGTTAAAATTCTTCTGTTCAAACTGACATTTTAATAGAAAAGGCTTGCACATAATTCACACAATATTGAAAGAGAATGCAAAATGTGTATAAAATGAAAATATTTTGAAACACTACAGAAACTCTTTGATGGAGATAGACACACTTGAAAGCTTGTACACCTTCTCCACCTTCGAGATACAGTTGAACCCGGTTATATAGAACCCGGATATATCGAATTTTGGTTATATCGAACTCACGGAATATCCCCTTGAAAGTCCCATGTAAAAGTATAGGAAAGCCACGTCATACATCGAACTCAATTTCGCCGGTTGTTCGATATATCGAACTCCGCACCACGCACTGAAAGTGTGCCTTCTCCAAAGACGATCGCATCACCCTTGGCCGTTTGCCGCGTGACGTTTTCAAGCCACGCGCGGAAGGAATGAGAGGGGACAGTTCTGGACAGCGCCACGCCCATTCTCCAAAGGCGCGCGCATCTGCAGTTATCGTTTCCCGCGTGCCAACACATGACGTTTCCAAGCCATGTGCGTGGGTGTGCCCATTCTTTTGCCGGAGCTCTCTCCTTCAGCACGCGCTACGCATGCGCCAAGCCAGCTCAGCCCGTTTTCAGACAAACGTGGGACGCTTTCTCCAGCGTGTGTTGCGAACCCTCTGCGCGCGGCGGCTGACGTGGTTATGGCGCCTGCGGACGTTGTATCGGCTGTCACAGTCGATAGAACATGACAACACGGTTGCAGGGAAAAGGAGCTTTCGTGCTTTATTGCGCGCTGGTTTTATAGCCACCACTGGAAAGAAGGGCGACCTCCTCTCCCCCAGAAGCCGACTGTGTGCGCATGTCCCGTGGCTTCCGGGACGATGACTTAGCTACCGATACATGTATCGGCTGTCACAGTCGATAGAACATGACAACACGGTTGCAGGGAAAAGGAGCCTTCGTGCTTTATTGCGCGCTGGTTTTATAGCCACCACTGGAAAAAAGGGCGACCTCCTCTCCCCCAGAAGCCGACTGTGTGCGCATGTCCCGTGGCTTCCGGGACGATGAACCGATACAGACGTTAAGAAGCGGCAGCTCTCCGTTTTTTTTTTTTGCGAGAGTCTTCTTATCTTTGTGCTGTACGCGCGACGTAGCGTAAGATATGGCGGCTGCGGACGTTAAGAGGCAGGCTTTTTTTTTTTTTTTTTGGCGGGAGCCGTTTATCTTTGCATGTATGAATCAACGGAAGCACGCCGTCAGCTGCTGCGATCATGACGCCCGCCCCAAGCGTGGCGTGATAAATCGAACCAGGCTTGTGCAATCACGGGCACTCTGCCAAGTTCGCTCCCCGCCACCGGAGGAGCTATAAAAAGATAAAGGCGCCCTGACGTTATCGCTGCCCAACATCTTGGCACGCTGCCAAGAAATGAGCTGTGGATGCGACGACCGAAACGGAGTGATGCGCGCCATCGACATGCAAGCGAAAACGCTCGCGATTTTCTGCCGCAGCGACACAGAAACCTTGTATTGAACTGTCCCGGTGGCTTGAGCGGCGAGAGGGACGCAGTCCAACAAGTGAAATTTTTCGCTCTGTCGCTGCCGCTCATCGCTGAGATCGCTCAATCGCTTGCATGTGAGCGAGCTGGTCTTAACGCATTTTTTTTTTAAATTCTCGGGTGCAAAAGTGGAGAGTGGGTTCATTATGCCAGTGGGTTGATTACGCGGCAAATACGGTATCGTGTTTTCGCATCGTAAGTGCCGTCACAAGCCAATTTCTGTATATCGAATTATCGATATATCGAACTTTTTCGCGATCCCCTTCGAGTTCGATATATCCGGGTTCGACTGTATCTGCACACCGCTCTGGTGGGCCCTTTGTCATATTGCAATTGCGGAAATTGAGCCGGTTTACCAGCTCACCTGCGGCATCACACACCAGTATGTTGGATACCGTCCAACACGAACAGGCACTATGACACCGTCAAAGAGGCCTTCCAAAAATGTGTGACCAACACCATCACTCTTCCTGCTGCGTGAAATGCAACATACTAGACATCCCTGTTCAGGCCTGCCTTTATCGCCTCTAAACTGAGGTCTGGTAAACAAACTCGTTCTCGCCTCGGTGACTGTAAATAAATATATATATTCTAAATAAAGTGTTTTCTTTCTCTTGAACAAACGAAACGGAGCGTAAACTTCATTTTCTGTACCTTACACTGTCTGAACAACATCAGCAACCGAACATAAACGGAATGGAGCAACATCAATCGGAGTATCAAGAACCAAGCCCAATGTGCCCGAAGTCCAACTAGTTGTGAAGCACAGCAGTGAGAGTCAGTGGTGTAGGGTCGGATCTCGTTTCCCGAACAGCAGTCGCGAGCTCTTGCATAACAGCTGCCTTTACTGATACTGCCAGCTTCCATCTGTCAGCAGATGTAATAGTGTAGCCTTCATTATCCTCTTTTATTTTCTAAAGAACACTGGATCACATGGCTCCCGCTCGTTGCTCTTGTCATCACTCGTAAGCACTGATAAAAAACTCTGTCACAAAAATTCTTCTTCCCCGCTTTAAGGCTTCCCCCATTCTTTACAGCAATTTTCTCCATGTTATACTTTCTTATATCGGCCACTTTGCACTTATTGATTAGCTTTGATATCTCTGCTTCCATACTCTGGTGTTTCTTAATCAAATCTTTCTTCTCCTTAGACAGCTTACCGGCATACTCTCTCTAACTATCCTACCGCCTACTTCTACAGCACACTCAGTAATGATATCTCTAAATTTATTGTTCGTTGCTTCTAAGGTAATGTCGCTATCCTCGGCTTGCCTCCTCGGATATCCTCGGATATTCATCTATTCTGTAGCGAGATCCTGAACTCTTCTGCCCTCCCCCTCACCACTAATTCGTTCATAGATTTCTTTCTTACTAACTGTGGCGTTCCTTCTTCTGATTTAGACTAATTCGGGACCTCACCATACTGTAGTCACTACATCGCACTTTCCCGATTACCTCTACATACTGCATAATGGCGGGGGTTGTATGAAGTCAATTTCATTTTTATTCTCCCTGTTAGGGCTTTTCCATGTTTATTTCCAGTTCTTCCGATTGTTGAAGAAGGTATTCGTGATTCTTAACCTATTACGCTCTACAAACTCAACTAGTAACTCCCCTCTGCTATTCCTAGAACCAATGCCATAGTCACCTACTTCCTGGTCTCCTGCCTGCGTTTTCCCTACCTTGGCATTGAAGTCGCCCATTAGTACTGTATACTACGTCTTTACTTGCTAATTCTACATCTTCGTAGAAGCTTTCAACTACCTGGTCATCATAACTACATGTAGGTGCACAGGCCTCTACAACCTTCAGTTTATACCGCTTATTAAGCCTAATGACAATGCCTCCCACCCTCTCATTAATAGTATAGAATTCATCTATATTGCCTGCTATATACTTATTGACAAGGAAGCCTACTCCTAGTTCTCGCCTCTCCGGTAAACCTCGATAACACAGTACATGCCCATCCTTCAGTGCAGTATATGCCTCAATTGGCCTCCTAACCTTGCTAAGCCCTATGACATCCCATTTTATGCCCTCTGGTTCCTCTAACAGCACTGCTAAACTAGCTTCACTAGCTAGGGTTCTAGCATTAAACGTTGCCAGGGTCATTTTCCAATGGCGGCCTGTCCAGTGGAGCCAGGCTTTCTTAGCACCCCCTGCTGCGTCACAGGTCTGACTGCCGCCGTGGTTAGTTGTTCCGCAGCCGTTGGTGACTGAGGGCCGGGGTTTATACGACTAATCATGGGAGGTTGCAGCCAATTACTGCACCAGGGTGGCCAACTCCTGTTCTGGTGAGGGAGTGCGTTGCCGGAGGTGTTCACCGGCATCATGTCGCACACGTGGAATTCCTATTTTTTTTTTTTTTTATCCAGTAGAGAATTGCGCGGCACCAGGATTCGAACCCAGGGCCTCTTGCATGTGAGGCGGATGTTCTACCGCTATGTTACCGCTGCAACATAAGAGAGTGAACAACTTTTTACACATCCTGCGTCATCGGAACACTCCGATAATGTGCAAGAGCCAGCAGCTGGTGATGGAGTGCTATTGGAGGACGAAGAAGAGCTCGGCAACAGCTACGTGCAGCGGCTGCATACGCTACGACACCGCAATGCTACAGCATTCAGATTTGTTGGAGATCGAAACGAAAGCGCAAGAACGACTATGGACCCTTTATTCAACGGCGGCAACGAAGCAGAAATTAGATTTTGTCAGCAACTGTGACAACTGCCCCCTTGAAAAAAAAACCGGCAGCGGTATGGATGATACTGCATTCACTGTGATGAATTTGGAATGTTTCAACGAGCTGTTGAGTGTCTTCAAATGCAAGGTGTGCGGTAGAAATGTGAAAGTTTTTAAAGGAGACCGTGAATACAGTCTAGCCGTAAAACTCGCTCTCTCGTGCACGAACTGTGGTGATATTTCATCGGCATGGAGTTTGCCGCGCACTCAAGGTAACCAAAAAATAAATCCATTCCCTGTTAATGTTCTTGCTACATGGGCATTGCAAAGCATGGGAAATCGTCAAATTGCACTGACCAAAGTGTTTGCAGTTATGAAAAGCTCACATAGGGGACTTCGTTACATGAAGAACAAGTTGACAACATGCGCGGCCGAGAAAGTGTTGATGGGCAGTGCCCGTTCAGTTCGTGAGAAGAGTTGCATTTGGATAGCCCTGGATGTCTCCTTCGAAGGTTCATGAATGACCAGGGGCCATTCGTCGCACATTGGCGTGGGCACAGTGAATGAACTGGCTCGCACTAGACTATGTTGTGTTGAGTAATTTCTGTGCTGGTCCTGCGGAAGGCGACCCATTATATCAAGCGTGGAAGAGCAGCTACAAGTATCAGAAGAATAGAAACAAAAAATTTCATGAGATCAGCTGCACTTATCTTATTTCAAAGGTCCTTGCAGAAACATGGACTTGGGTACACAACTATGTTGTGTGATGGAGATAGTTTCTGGCCTTGCAGGATGTGTATGGCTTCATAAAGGTACACAAAGAAGACTGCACAGCCCTCCGCAATGTGATTGCAAAACACAAAGGCGAGGGAAAGCTCACAGGCGACCTTGTGAATAAGTTGACTACAGCTGGGCTCTGAAAACGCATGATGTCCAAGCAATCCAGTGATGGCCATGTTCCATCACATCACATGCCTGTGCCCAAACTGTTGTATGCGAGGCACTGCTGCCTATCTACCAGCGCTTGGCAGAAAAAAAGCTGCTACAGTGTTGCCAACATGGCAAAACCCAAAACAGCAACAAGAATTCGCACTCACTAATGTGGTCACTGGCAACAAAGGAGCACCATTTGAAGCTGCACTTGCAAAGGCAGTTGTCAGATTCAATGCAGGCAATCTTCAAGCATCCAAAGCTAGACACTAACAGGAAGAGGATGGCTGAGAAGGATAGGCGACCAACTGCCAAGTCAGTGTGCACGTCTGCTGCAAGTGTGCATCAGGCACTGAAGAAGCGGCATTCCACCCACAGTCAGACTACATGCCTGGCGCTTATTAGCGCTCAAAGAATCCATTAAATTTCTCGCAGACATAAAATGGAAAAACTACCATGAATATTGCAGCCAAGCAAAAAAAAGAATTTTTACCCAGTAATTTTTTATTCACAGAGGTACTAATCAATGACTAATTAATACTGCATAACACGAGTTCTAAATGGCTCCCCCCAAAAAAGAAAGACATATTTGAAATCAGCGCAAAAAGCTGAATGGGATGGTATAATTTCATTATTATTGGCTTAGAAATAAGAAAAATTGTGAATCGGACAGTGCCCCTGCCCCTATTATAACGGCAGCGCGTAATTATAACACAAGTTATGCGTGCTCTTAGGGAGGTTGGCGGAGGAGAGGGCACACTGGTCACCCCGCACTGCCTCGCAGTCTCCCGCGGCAATGCTTCCGCAGGCTTCCCTCTTTCCTCCTGGTTAACACTGAGACCTTCTCTCTACAGTCCGAGACAAGCACGTCTCACGCGATTTTCTCGGGTTCTTTGGCAGATCAGCGCGCACATGTGCTGTTCATGGTTTCTGCCGGGGAGACCACCACCGCCACCGAGTTGCCCGGTCACCGTATGCACCTGCCGCAATGGGCCGTGGGCGCGAAGGCACTGCAGGTGAGCAGAACACTCCTCTCACCTCCTTGCGTGTGCTTCCCTTATTGGCGGGTGTTTATTTCACCCCGTACACAACTGCGACGTTTGCTCCCTACAGCAGTTGTATTTGAGTGTTCTTTTGCCGCATACTCGGGCACAATAAATCCTGCTCGAGTGCGTAACTGGGTGTTTGTCCCCTTTGGCCCTAACCCGCAGCAGCTAGAAGGCGACTGTAGTGTCTAGGGAAGGGGAAAGCGAAGTGGGGGGGGGGGGGGGCATTGTTTGAAGACCATCACAGTCAAGTATTAGACTTAAGAGAAGCTCAGAAAATATTTACTTCTTTTTTAATGTTTGTGGAAATGCTCGCTCTCTCATTCCAGACCCATCGCTAGCACATTGACTGTGATGTAAGTTCACTGAAGAAACTATGATCAAGTATTTGTGACGTCAATGCACACTTTTCTGACATAAGAGACGATGCTGCTGGTCAGCGTGCCATCGCCATCGCCGGTCAGCGCCATCGAGGTTATGTAATGCCAGCCGGAAGACAGGTAAATTTGCAGCTGCAAAGCTGGGAAGTATATATCAGAGCATGCCGCTAAGGCTAACAACAGATTTCCGCTGCCAGCGCGAAAGTAACAGGAGTAGGTGTGGCCGGTTCTAGGGCTGTGCTTCACCGAGTCCGAAGCAGCGGGGCCGTAGCCCCACCGCGTTTGGCAAGAAGCTGCTTCGGCTCCATGAGGTGCATTACAGCTACCAATGGAGGGAAAACCACAGCTGGGATTCTACAACCACAAAGATGGAAATATAGCGCCCGACTAACACACTAAGGAATAAAAGAAGAAAAATAACCCAAAGTAAGCCGGAACAAAAGAGAGAGAGAGACGGTTTACAGTGCCCCCCCCCATGCCTCTGCAGTCGCGTGCGCTACAGATTATTTTCCCGGTGAATCTTTGCAAGCATACAAGGCTCCCTAAAATTTGAACTCGGGAAGAGAGCCAAGTTAAGTCACATTTGGATGATCCCAAAGCCTGGGTCTAGTCAGGCTGATGATGATGGTGCTGCTGATGATGATGATAAGTAGTATGCATGGAGTAGCTGGCGGTCTGGCATACAGCAGGAATAATGGACTGTACCCAGACGTTTCATGCGTGGCGGTATTAAACGCACATGTGATGATGGGTAGTATGGTGTCCCAGTTCTTATACCCTGCATCCACATGCATGGCTAGCATGTTTATCAGCGTTCTGTTGACGCGCTCAGTCAAGCCACTTGTCTGGGGATGGTATGGCATCGAATGTCGGGACGTTACGGCACAAACTCATGATCTCTTCAACAACAATAGCAGCGAATTGCAGACCTGTGACACTTTTGTCAGATGCAGGGAAATAGTCGCGGAGAATCTCGTTATGGATGTAGCGGTAATACCCACGCGGAATATTTGATTGCTGAAACACGGGGTTGTATTGCCAATTGTTGGGGGCTGTTCGAGGCGCCGGGCGGTTATAGCGGGGCGGGAACCCACAGCGGCAGTACCTGGCGATGTGACCTTCGACGCCGCAGTGGTAGCATATCGGTGGGGAAGGTAGAAAATGCTCTTGTAGATAAAAACCAGCTACAGCAGGGCTCATCGTAGGTCTGGCTGAATGCTTATACTGCTCAGGAATTCTGGAAGATCGAACTGAAGATCTAGGTGCACTTGAGGCGACGTTATACCTTTGGGCGTCAAGCATTGACGCATTCGGGTTGTCAAAATGCATAGGCGGGCAGTCAATAGAAGCTGCAACTTCAAGAGCTTGGAAGAAAGGCTGCACTGCAATCGCTTGTCGGGGTGAAGCCTGCCGTCTAGGTACCCTCTGGACAGATAACTCAAGCAGATTCGTGCAGGGAAGTGGGTTGAGCCGTAGAAGTTCTTCCCGCACGTTTTGCCGGATAGTCGATGGAAGATCTAGTTGGGCATGGTCTTATCAAGGCTGACCACGGTAGGCGCCTTGGCTAGCCGCCCAAATTTCGGCGCAGTACGACTTGTTTTCAGAGCTTGAAAAGCACGGATGTGTCTAATGACATCGGAGACAGTGTCAAGGGTGTCTTTGGCGATCAAAAAGTTGTACACGTCAGCCGCGATACCCTTCAAAATGAGGCCGACTGTCTTCTTCGGGCATGTTGGAATTGACACATCTGCATTATCCGAGGATTTCTTCTGTATACGTGGTACACGTTTCATCAGGCAATTGAGCTCTTTGAGCAAGGGTCTCCTCAGCCCGCTTTTTGCTCGGAACAGAGTCGCCAAAACGCTGTTTTATTTTGGTGACAAACCGTTCCCAAGTCTTCAAGTTGACCTCGTTATTCTCAAACCAGGTCATCGCAGTGTGAGTTAAAAAGAAAACGACATTTGTTATCATGGTGACAGGGTCCCACCGGTTGTACCGATTTACTCGTTGATAATGAAGTAGCCACTAAACGTCCTCACCTTCTCCTGCAAGCGGTCGTGGTTCCCGGTAAGGCTGGGACGGAGAAGGGCTGGAGGGCCAGCCTGGCTTGCAGCGTCGCAGCTTGCACGGCAAGAATCGGTGTGGTCCATGATGGTCGGGAGCGGTGACAGTCCAGCAAGGCGGCGGCTACGTCGAAACTCCACTTGGTCTTGCTGCGCCGTAGGTAGAGATCTAACGGAGCACCTTCCACCAAGTTGCTACGGTAAAATAAGAAAGGGGGTGTTTAGTGCTGTTGCAGCAGGAGAAAGTGAAGCTTACTAGCCTCCAGAAACAAACGCTTCTTCCTCTTCTTCTGACACCATCACAATCCTTCATCGTCGTCAGTACTGTGACAAAATATGAGAGCACGCGGCTAAGGCTTCCATTAGCGTGGCAGCCGCTAAGGCTGCCGTAAGCGCCGTCGAGGTTATGTGACGCCAGCCGGAAGACAGGTAAATTTGCAGCTGTGAAGTTCCGAAGTATATATCAGAGCACAACGCCAATGCTACTATATGAGTCGCAGCAGCTAAGGCTGCCATAAGCGCCATCGAGGTTATGTAACGCCAGCTGGAAGACAGGTAAATTCGCAGCTGCGAAGTTCGGAAGTATATATCAGAGCCCGTCCCTAAGGCTACTATGTGCGTCGCAGCCGCTAAGGCTGCCATGAGCGCCATCGAGGTTATGTAATGCCAGCCTAGGACAGGTAAATTCCCAGCTGCGAAGTTCGGAAGTATATATCAGAGCCTGCCGCTAAGGCTACTATGGGCGTCGAAGCCGCTAAGGCTGCCATAAGCGCC
>JAJIZL010018288.1:261-19831 GCA_023969395.1 Amblyomma maculatum | reverse complement strand
GAGGTTATGTAACGCTAGCCGGAAGACTAGGTTAGGCTTCCATAAGCCTAACCTACTTTGAAACTACTTCACTCACATGGGCATTCCAGGAAGAATCTGACGAAAATGTCACACCCAGATATTTATACATTGATTGGCGATTAATAACATCAGTATTCAAATAGTAACGTCTGTAGTTTGTTTTTTTTTTTTTTGTGAAGGACAGATGGACACATTTGTTTATATTTAGTTCCATTTTCCACTTCTTACACCAAGCAACAATTTTCGCTATATCAGTCTGCAAATCTGGGAATCCTGTTCAGTTTTGATTTTTCTGTATATAATGCAGTCGTCGGCAAATAAGCGTAGTCGCGAAGATATACCGGTATGAATGTCATTAATATAAACCAAAAATAATAACGGCCCTAAGACGGAGCCCTGAGTGACTCCCGAAGTGACCTCAACAGTAGGGGAAAAAGCTCCGTTTAATACGACACATTGTCCACGCTGGGACAGGTAATTGGCAATCCAGTTCCACACTTACTGGTTAATATTTAATACGTGAAGTTTGTGAAGAAGCAACGGGTGACACACCGTGTCGAACGCTTTACGAAAAAAAAAAAAAAACACAGTCTGTTTGCCCGTTTTCATCTACCTCCGACGCTAAGTCATGGTAAAACTATTAGTTGTGTAGTACAGGACAATCCCTTACGAAAACCATGTTGTTCATCAATTAGCAGTCAGTATTCTAATAAATTTTTCATTATTTCCTGGTACAGATTATGCTCCAATATTTTGCAACAGATAGATACTAATGAGATAGGCCTGTTGTTGTTTACCTCTTTTTTAGAACCACCCTTATGAATAGGAACATGTGCCATTTTTCATTCAGCTGGTAGCACGCCAGTGGAAAGAGATTTAGTGTATATCAGATAAAGGTAGGATGAGACAGGCCGCGCAGAGCGCCTCTGTAGGCGGGGAGAAATACCTTCTGGTCCTCAGTTTCATCTATATTTCTTAACAATGATTCAGTACCGTTCAGGCTGATCTCTAAAGGTGGCATCGGTGGCGCAGCACACACACATCGGGAAATCAGAGTGAAATACGGAATGAAAAAAGTTATTCAATAAAGACGCCTTAGCTGTGTCATATCTGATAAGACCTGGTTGTTGTGATAAATTTCCCTTATTCTAGTCGCATCAGAACCACAGCTTTTCACGTATTTCCAAAACAATTTGGGATTGGTTTTCATGTTATCATTCAGTCGGCTGAAGTACTGTTCCTTCGCAGTGATTATTTTAGCTTGATATTCATTAGTTACCTCGATTCACTTGTTATACTGATAACTACTTTGTGTCCTTTTGTATGCGATCTTCTTTTCCTGATTAGTGTCAAGATACTAGGAGTCACCCATGGCAACTTGCACTTTTTCAGCCTGGTTGACTCGATACTCGGCACATACTTTATATTCATGTAGCCTTTAAATTCCAGCGCGGAAGGCCTCAGATCCTTGTCAAATACAACTGGGGGGTCTAAGACCTCCGAGCCCTGACTTAGATTTAAGCCCTGACAGGCACAGGCAAACACTCCATAATTAACACATTAAAGGTAAAAGTCGTGTGCGATCGACCTACGTTTAGCGAAGTGTACAGCGGTACAACTTTATCACATAATATGACATCCTCTCGGTTCAGTTTAGTTCGGTCCGACACTTCGTGACCCTATGGACCATATCACGCCACGCTTTCCGGTCTCTCACTATCTTCCTAACATCACATAACTTCATCTGCAGCGCCTCGAGGATGCCATCTAACCATCACGTTCGCTGCCTACCCCTTCTTCGGTGACCCTCAACCTTTCCCAACATCAAATCTTTCTCCAGCAACTCCTCTCTTCTCATCAGATGACCAAAGTAGCTGAGCTTTAACTTTGGAATTTGACCCTCCAATGAGCAGTCAGGGTTTATGGTCGACAATATCGACTGATATGATCTTCTGGCAGTCCAAGGAACTCTCAAGAGTCTCCGCCAGCACCACAATTAAAACGCATCAATTCTTCGGCGGTCAGCCCTCTTCACAGTCCAACTCTCTCATCCATGCATCACAGCTGGAAAGACCGGATCTTGGTTGGCAGTGTAACTGGATACGGATCTTGGTTGGCAGTGTAATGTCTCTGCTCTTTACTAGGCGGTCAAGGCAAGCCATGGCTCTCTTTCCCAGAAGCAGGCGTCTTATAATTTCATGGCTGCAGTCTCCTTACGGAGTAATCTTGCAGCCCAAGAAGAGAAAATCTGTCACAGCTTCCACTTCTTGTTCCTTGATGCTCAAGGATTTGATAGGGCAAGACGCTATGATCTTTGTCTTTTTAATTTTTAATGTTCAGTTTAAGCCCAAACTTCTCACTCTCTTCTTGTACGCGCATCAGAAGTCTCTTGAGTTCCACTTCACACATCTAAGGTTGTTGATATGTTTTCCAGCAATCTTCACTCCAGCTGAAGACTCGCCCAGACTGGCCTTCCTCATGATGCACTCAGCATATATAGGTTAAATAGGCAGGGCGACAGCATGCAGGCTTGCCTCACTCCTTTCTCAGTCGGAAACCAATGAGTAAGAGACCATGCCCAGTTCTGACTGAGGCCTTTTGCCCTTCATACAGGTTCCTGAGGAGACAAATGAGGTGAATTGAAACTCCCATCTCTTGGAGAGCTTGCCATAATCTGTTGTGATCTACGCAGTCAAACGCTTTCGCATAATCAATAACGCAGAAGTAGATGGGTTTCTGCATGGAACTCTCTTGCTTTTTCCATGATGCAGCGAAGATTGGCAATCTGGTCTCTAGTTCCTCTGCTCTTGCGAAACCCAGCTTGCACGTCCGGAAGCTCCCGATCCACATGCTGCTGCAGCCTACTTAGGATTTACAACATCACCTTGCTAGCATGCGAAATAAGCGCGATCGTGCGGTAGTTGGAACAATCTTTGGCACTGCCTTTCTTTAGAATGGGGATGTAGACTGACCTCCTCCAATCCTGTGGTCACCGCAGGGTTGTCCAAATTTGCTGACATAAGGTATACAGAACGTTAACAGCGTCATTGTTAAGGTTTTGAAGCAACTCAGCTGGAATGCCATCAATTCCGCTAGCTTTGTTCTTAGCAAGGTTGGCTAACGCCCATTCAACTTCACTCCTCAGGATGCCCGGCTCGAGATCAGTAATCACAACTGTCTTATGTTGGGTTTGCACATCCGGGTCCTTCTTGTACAGTTCTTCTGTGTATTCTTGCCACCTCTTCTTTATCTCTGAGGCTTCAGTAAGGTCCTTGCCTCGTTTGTCCTTTATCACGCACAGCTTAGCACAGAAGCTTCCTTTGATATCTTTGATTGTCTTATACAGAGCTCTTGTGTTCCTTAATTGGCTGTTGTCCTCAACTGCTTGGCACTGTATGTTCAGGAAGGTATTCTTATCTCTCCTTGCTATTTTCTGAAAATCCGCATTGAAAACCTTGTATCTTTCTCTTTCCCCCATAACTTTTGCCATCCTCCTTTCCTCAGCTATTTGCAAAGCCTCTTCAGATAACCAGTTTGCTTTCTTGCATTTCTTTTGCTTTGGAACTACCTAGCAACTTCTTGTATTATATCACGAACAAGGTTGCACACGGCAACTTGACGGGCCTTAAACCCACTCTGAGGGCAGCGGCAGTGGACACAGGCACTGATTCAGGAAAAACAAAAGAAACAAGACATAATAAAAAAAAAAGAAATTATAAGAAAAAAATTAAGAACATGTTGGCTTAGACATTATGCCAGCAAAAAAAAAAAAAATTGCACTCTAAGAAAATATTACAAGAAACAAAGTAAAGCCACACAATCCAGAGTGTACACTTGAGCAACAAAAACAGTGAAAGAACCATTAACAAAGTAAACACTGCGAGGAAAGAAAGGAGACATTTCAGCCCTTGATAAAGGCTGGTATCAAAAGGAAATACTGATATAAAGGCGAGATAGGGCAAGAAATGACATTAATGTTTTCACGTGTGAGGGTGTTTAACAGGCGTGGTAAGCGATGATGTAACATTTGAAGAGCATAGTTAGTGCGAGGATGCGGCACGTATTCTGGAGACCGTATACTGTATTCTGTTCTGTTTCTGATTAACTGCGTTAAGGACGTGATGAAAGACTGGTTTTGTTTTACGTCTTTACGATAGGCTAGCCGCAGCCTGAAATCTAACAGAGAGTGCAGTGTGAGCAATTTCAACTGTTTGAAGAGAGGTGCGGTATGGGCGTCTACTGGAACGTTACAGATACTACGCATTACCTTTTTTTGAAGCAAGAATAACCGATTTATGTTTGTAGCAGACGTCGTACTCCACACGAGACAGCAGTAGTGTACGCGACTCATGAAAAGAGCGTTGTATAGAAGAAGTTTGGCCTTACGTGGCAGTGGTCTTAAACTGCACAGTACACCAGCGACTTACGCAAGTTTTCCTGCAAGAAAGTCTGTGTGATCAGTCCATGACATATGGCTGTCAAAAAACACACCTAGCGTTTTCGCAGACCGGACAAGCTCAATTCTTGAGAGACCTATCACAATGTCGGACTCTAAACTCACACCTTTATTTTTTCGTTGAAATAAAATAGCTTTAGTTTTGGCAGTATTAATTTTTAAGCCATTATCCTGTGACCATCTCTGTATTTTTGCAAGAACACAGTTTGCGGTTGAAACCAGGCTCGCGATATTGTTCGACGAAAAAAGGACCGTAGTATCATCTGCGTAGATTATGTACTTGGGTTCACTATGAACATAAACAAGGTCATTTACATATAAATTAAAAAGAAGGGGGCCCAGTATGCTCCCTTGGGGAACTCCAACTGTTACTTGTTTGAGCTGAGAGCAGATGCCATTTATTTGAACAAGTTGATTCCGTTGATTTAAATAAGATTTATTTATTTATTTAGAACATACTGCAGGCCTACAGTAAGCCCAAGCAGGAGGGGCGAATACATAATATATGCAAAAAGAACAGGATTAGCAAAATTGAAAAATGTTAAAATACAAGTTGTAACACAAAATACAACAATAAATACAAGGCTGAGATGCAAAATACAAAAATTAAACGCAGAAATAAATGGCTCTCAAATTAAATGCTGTGAAGAAAACATTGAGTCAAAAGAATCATCTCTGGGTAAAAGATCTGGCGGACACCTGTTCCATTCCTCAATGGTGCGTGGAAAAAAATGAGTATTTAAAGGCGTTAGTCCTAGCACTGTAAGGGGTTAATGATTGTGCATGATGATTTCGTGTTTGGCGCGTAGTGTTAGGTTTAAGGAAGGGGTCTGCATTCATAGACAGTTTATGGCTTTTTAGTAAGAAAAGTAGTTTCAGTCTTTGAATTTTCCGGCGCAGCTGTAATGTTTAAATACCGTGAGTTCTCATGAGGGTCGTTGGTGAGTCAGTTACACGATACTTTGAAAAAATAAAACTGACGGCTTTGCGTTGAATCATTTCAAGGGCCTCGATATTACGTTTAGTGTAGGGATCCCAGACGGTGCACGCATATTCTAGTGATGGCCTTATTATTGAAAAGTAGGTTAATTTTTTAAGTTCAGGTGGGGCAAGTTTTAGTTTTTGTCTAAGAAAGCAGAGCTTACGAAAGGCTGAGGAGCATACGTTTGATACATGTTTATTCCAGCTAAGGTTTTTCGTTATTGTAACTCCTAGATACTTGTACTCGCTGACTTCGGTCAGAAGGTGAGATGAAATATTGTAAAAAAATGAGAAGGAAGCCTTTTTGTTAGTTATCTTCATGTATACAGTTTTCTCTAAATTTAGCTTCATGTCCCATTACGACTCCCGCAAAAAATTAAAAAAAACTGCCACTTCTTAACGTCCGCAGCTGCCATATCTTACGCTACACCGCGCGTACAGCACAAACGATAAGCAAGGATGACTAGCAAAAAAAAAAAAGAGTTGCCGCTTTTTAACGTCTGCAGGCGCCGTAGCCGCGCGCAGAGAGTTCGCAACACATGCTGGAGAAAGCGTCCAACGTCTGTCTGAAAATGGGGTGAGCTGGCTTGGCGTATGCGTAGCGCGTGCTGAAGGAGAGAGAGAGCTCGGCGAAAGAATGGGCACACCCACGCACATGGCTTGCAACCGTCATGTATTGGTGCGCTGGAAACGATATGCAGATGCGCGCGCCTTTGGGGAATGGGCGCGGCGCTGCCCAGACCAGTCGTCGCCGACATGTTCCCTCTCATTGCTTCCGCGCGTGGCTTGAAAACGTCACGCGGCAAACAGCCAAGGGTGATGCGATCGTCTCTAGGGAAAGCACACTTCCCAGTGCGTGGTGCGGAGTTCAATATATCAAACGACCGGTGAAATTGAGTTTGATATATGACGCGGCTTTCCTATACTTTTACATGGGATTTTCAAGAGGATATTCCGTGAGTTCGATATAAGCAAAATTCGATATATCCGGGTTCGATATAATCGGGTTCGACTGTATACACGTGCAACAGTAGCCTGGTTGCACAAGTGCGGAGGCTTTGACAATGACGCCTCCCGCGAGCGCTCACGGCAAAGAACTACGCTGCTCTCTGCCTGCCCTACCCGTAGCTAGGCCTAGTCGGTTTCGCTGGACATTTCAGAACGGGTAAGCGATTCAAAGCTGTAATAAAGGTTCGTCTTCTGTCGCCACTTTACTATAGGAAGCCTATCACACAATAAAATAAGCTCGATAAAACACATGTGTGTGTAATGACTGCCCTCAATCGACCTAATTTGCTCTTCACAAATAGCGCCGACGACTGTTCCGGGCCGCTTGCAGCATTGCTCAGCGCACCGAGGTCACACCGGTGCTTATATATTGTGATTGTATGTGCGTTCTACGATGTAAGTGATGCCAAAACTAGGCTTGATGACCACTTTTATTTGCTAAAATGTGTGAATTTTCCCTCAACAATCACCAGATTCGCACACATGAAGCAGCGCTCAAAACAGCGTATGCCGGGGTGCCTTGATCAGTGCGATTCAAACTACATACTCTCAAGCATTTAAGCCTGCTCATTCATAGTCGAAGCTTCTCCCGCTGTTTAATTTCTCTCAGCCGCTTACACAGCGTAGGAATTTGGGCAAAACTGTAGCGAAGCGGGCGGCCGACATCGGCCCTGCTGCGAGCACAAGTTGTCGGAGACAGAGTTGGCGACACCTTTTCACAGGCAACAACGGCATGTTTCATAACATATCGAGTTGGTGCGGCGTGACAGGATCGCCAAAACAACACAAAGATCATGTTTACGAATGCAGTTCACCGTTTCCGCAGTGTGTCTCCGCCATGAGAGCATATGGCAGAGTTGCACTGCAGAGCAGACAAAGCACCTACTCGCTGACGGCCCCCGTGACATTTCAATGTTGTGTCTTCCGTGTTTTTTGGCGTCAAGTGAAAACAAGGCAACTATGAAGCAGACACTGCTGCGTACTAATAATACGATAATAAATTTTGTAATGTGATTTTGAGCTTCTAACACAGTGCTATACGAATTGCTACATACTATTTACAACACAAACGTACAGCATAAAAATTTGGTGTCCACCCATTTAAGGGGGGAAACTGAGTTTTGCAGCCAAAAATTGGTCTAAAAATCAGCTTTCTTATTTATTCATTTTCGTGGTCCTGACACGTTTCTGCAACTATCTGCAAATTTTGGTTGAAAAATATGCCCTATTTCGCATGTTACAGCGTTCCAAAGTTGTAAATGCGAATGCTTGGCCCTTTAAATTGACGTCAAATCACACGGAGTTCTGATCGGCTGCAGATCTAAAATATGCGCTCCACCGGCATCATTTTGGTCTCGTTCAAAAGATTGTGATTCAGGCTATTCCCATGTCACGATTGCGTCCGTGAGCAAACACCCGAAGCAGAAAACAAAGGGACAAAATTGCTCGAAACACACGCTGCTATCGGGTTCTGAAAACATGTGATCCAAACGGCCCCTTTTGGTTGGCTGCCAGCGTCGAGTGCTTGCGGCCTGGCGCCATTTTGAAAAGGTCGCGCAGTTAGGCCTAGCTGGTATAGCGACGTTCTGACGTCGAAACCATGGCGTAAAAACGCTGAAAATTTTGGTTCGAGCCTCAAACTGGCCTCAAAAAAACGAATAAGAGGCGTGCTGGTGACGCTGCATCCTGTTATCAGCAATCAGGGACGAAAAAAAAAGGGTGTAGGAGGGACAGATAGGAGAGAGCATTTTCCTCGAGGCGATTCCTGCCGCATATGAGCATTGTAATCATGATGATGTAGATGAAGAAGTGATACCTGAGCGGTGTTCATGGCCACAAGAGATCGAGCACTCGGAAAAGTTAGTGGCGCAGCAGCAGCGGCGATTGCGAATTATCGTCGCGCACGGCATGTGGAATTGCAAACCCTGTCGAAATAAATTCTCCCCATCATACGTCGGTACCTACTCGGAAAACTAGCGAGTGCAGCGCCCTGTAGTGACGCTGCATTCCCGACCCGGACTGTCAACTCGGAACTGACCCCCGCACCTAGACGTAACCTCATTGATATTCTTGTGGACGGAGTCGCAGTTTCTGCCCTTATTGACACTGGCGCCCACATTTTCGTCCTCAGTTCCTCGCTCCGTCAACGCCTCAACAAAGTCCTCACACCCGCTTCCTCACCTACCGTTCGTGTTGCTGATGGCAACATAGCTACTGTGTACTGTGTATGTGTACTGCGAGAATTACGATTGCCAACCGCCATATCCCTGTGCTATTTACAGTCCTCACCAGTTGCCCTCACGACGTTATATTAGGACTCGACTTTTTAAGGGGGGACACGGGTCTTTCGGACCAAAAGATCGCGAAAAAATCACTTTTTAGAAAATGTGATTTTCGAAATCAGTAGCTCTTTATCTACCTGCCTGCTAAGTTTTTCATCTCTAGGGTTGGTATTTTAGTCACAATGCCAATTTATATAATCGATGTCGCCCAAATTTGGGCCGAGAACGACCCCCGAAACAACCATTTTCCGCGAGGCGTAACTCCCATTTTGTGCGCGGCACCGCAGCCATCTTGGTCTCATTCGAAACTGCCGTCTCTGCTGTCTACATTCGCCCATTGGTCGCATAAAAAATAGCAAAAAAGAAAACGTGGCATTTTCAATCCCATTGGCTTTCGGGGTGCACGTGACGATAAGGCGTCACCGCATTGGTGGAGCTGGCTGACGGCGTCTGCTTGGCGCGCCCGAGCCGCGGGGAGACGGCGGAGACGTGACGCCGGCCGCGCTTGGTTCCAAACAGCGAGGTGCGTTCACGGCAAGAATTCGTGAAAAAAGTGGAAAAAATAGTTGATTAATCATCTCAGGTGATGCCCTGCCCCGGCTGTGCGCGCTCAGGCCAACGAAAGTCATGCGCCGAACGATCGTGTGTACGAGCCTGAAGTAGGCCTAGCGCGTTCCCCAGCACGGGAGACTGCTACTGCTAGCGGTCGCACCCGCCGCGACGGTGATATCGCAGGCCGCAGATGAGCAGAAAGATAAGCTCCAAACAGAAAAAACTTGAACTCGCGCCAACTCCAGCAACGAAGCGGTAGACGGATTTTTTTCGTGACGATGACGGCAGCGCGGCAGACAGTCCCCTTGGCGAGGCGGAGTTCACGATCGTCAGATAACAGTTTGCGAGATTGGCGAAGCGTAAAACATACGGCGGCGATATTGGCATTTAAAAATGTGAACGGGGATAAGAAATCGCCGTCAAACTTATTCTCCAAGGCGTAAACTTCGGGACACGTCGTCTTCGTAGAGCTCGCCGCACGTTTGCGCCGATCGGACCTCGTTCATAGTCCTTAGTGAATGCACTTGGTTCCAGTGCAATGCAGAGCACTGGGAAGCAGCAAACAGCTCAAAATTACATTTCTTTTCCGCAATAAACGTTCTTCACCGCGGTCTTGATGTGAGGACGTAGCAAAACGATGTACGTTAAAAAAAAAAAAATCGCTGCCTGCATGTGACTCGCGCAGTCGAAAAAGTGACAACTGAATGTGCTGCAACTGCAAATTAAAATGAAAGAGGCGACACTTGGACGTTGGAAAGCAAAGAGACTACATTCCTGGAGGTTTCTAGCCATTTTAAAACGTAAATGTTTGCATTGCACCAGTGAATGTCTGTTAAATAATGCCCTGTTTCTTTTTTGCTCTTTTCTCAAAACATGCATTGTCGACCACATGCAGTTTTGCGGCCTTAATATCTCGGTACCTATTGCAGATAGAGTAATAATTTCTTTTTCAGCATGGAGCCAAATATGTGGAGCACACAATGTTGCAAGTAGATGTTTTAATTTCTTGTTCAGAATTTTTAAAATGGCCTTGTTTTGTGATCATTATATGCTATACTTTGAACTTTGAACTTTGTTATGCAATAAAACAAGAAATAATTGCTCAATCAAAAAACTGCTTGCAACATTGTGTTCCTCATTCTTTCTAGTGTCCAGCAATGTGTTCATCTGAAGTTTTTCTTCAGTGGTCATTTTGTAATTGTTCTTGTAAGAATTAGACTAATTGGTGTAATTATCTCATGAAATAATTTGATCACAAGAGAAATAATTGCAGTTTTGGAATCTGCACAAAAAACTACACAAACCCACAAAGCTTCATCAATTTTGATTGGTAAATAAGGAAAACAGTTTTAAGACCAGTGTCCCCCCTTAACTGCACGTTCCGTGCTCATTGACTGTTCTTCTGGACTGCTTCATCTGGACCTGCCACTCTGTCCTGACAAACAGGCCTCTAATACTTCAACGCTCCGTCTCCGCTCCTCTATATTTACTCGTCTGCCACCAGAAGCTGCAGTGTATGTGCTCACGTCGCCTTTCCCCTCCGTTCCTGATGGCGACTACGTTGTTTGCCCCATAACCGACGTGACACTGCAGCGTAGAATCGCTCTCCCTCATAACATCGTGCATATAGAAAATAACAACGCTTATATTCCAGTCTTGAACTTCGGCCTTTTTGCACACGTTCTTCCTGAGGGCATTACTCTCGCCGAACTGACCCCACTGTCTGATGTCACAGTTGCCGCTCTTTTGCCTGACCCTACTGCTAAAGTGTCGACATGACCTGCATCGTCTCCACCTCCGGAGGCCCACATATCAGGAATGGTTGCACCTAACTTGTGCCCTGACCATGCTACAGCACTTACGAGTCTTCTGAATTCGTACAGCGATATTTTTGATTTTGTTGACCGCCCCTTAAGACAAACGTCCCTCGTTACACATCGTATCGATACACGTATCAATATAATCATTGTTTGTTTGCCAAAATTATCAAAATAAATCATTTGTCCCCATCACTGAAATGAGCTTTTTATTTGACAAGTTTGACAAGCCAAAACTTTCTTCCAAATCATCATAGAATGCTCATTTATGCTTTATTGCAGTCCTTTGTGATTCTAGATTCTTTAAGGATCAAAATCTTCTCTTTAAGGTCTGATGTTTTGCTAATCATGCTTCCTCCAAACAAAAGATCAGTTTTCCTTAATATTGCCGCATAGAAGAGGACGCAAAAGATGACGACTGGGAACAAAAGCGCGAGCCTGGAAGAAGAAAGAGAAAGCTTGAGCGCAAGACTCGTTCCAGTTGACTATTAAAACCTTCTTATCTTAGGCCCTCCTTGGCGTTCTATCGAGACGTGACACTGGTGGAGCGCCTCGGGGTATGCGGGTCCCAGACATCGACACGCCGGTGCATCGCGCTAGCCGCCGCCTTTTAGGCCTAGCCCCGGAGTTCAGCCATCTGCCGAACGACTCTTCAAACGCCCAAGTTCATCAGGTATTCCAAGGCATGGCACATCCCAACCCTACGCCGGTGACTCTTCAGAACACCAAGGTGCCAGAGTGCTTTCGCGGGGAAGCGTTTGAAGATGTGGAGGACTGGCTTGACCAGTTTGAGCGAGTCGCCAAGATAAATCAATGGAGCGCAGACCAGAAGCTTTCCATGTCTATTTCGCCCTTAAGGATAATGCGAGAACGTCGTTTGAAAACCACGAGGCCAGCTTATCCACATGGAATGACTTCCGCCGCCAGCTCGTAGACACCTTTGTGAGAACTGATCGACGCGACAATGCGCTGCGCCTGCTTGAAGTGCGTGTCCATAAGCCGAATGAGAGCGTGGCTCTGTTTGCGGAAGACATGGCTCGCCTTTTTCGCCGTGCCGACCCTGATATGAGTGAGCCAAGAAAGCTACAGCATCTCATGCACGGTGTTAAAGAACAGGTGTTTGCCGGCTTGGTACGCAACCCACCCAAAACCGTGAGAGTTCATTAAGGACGCTACGGCTATAGAGCGAGCCCTCCAAGAGCGGTGCCGCCAGTACAACCGACCTGCCAACTGTGCCGCGACGAAATGCCGAAAGAAACGAGCAACCCAGATAACTTTGTTAGCGCTGACCTCGCCGTTTCCATTGATGGGTTGGAGGTACATGCTCTGGTGGATACCGGGGCGGATTTTTCAATTATTAGCCAGAAACTGGCCGACACACTGCGCAAAGTAAAAATTGAATGGACTGGGCCAGTAATAAGAAGTGCTAGGGGTCAGCTACTGGCACCGACAGGGAAATGCACTGCCCGGATAGGAATAGGAAACGCGGTGTTTGTTGGCAGCTTCGTTATTCTCCCTGACTGCTGCAAAGACCTCATCTTGGGCATGGACTTTCTGCATCATCATGGGGCTGTAATCAGCATTCGTGACAGCGTCGTTGCCTACACCAATAACCACGAAGACCTTAGTTATGCGCAAGTACCACTGTTGCCCTTACGCGTCGCCAATGAGACGGTGACATTACCTCCACGATCATGCTCTCTTGTTGAAGTGAAATGCGACGTGGCACATACAGGCGATGGCGTCGCCGAACGGGCAGTTACCCTGGTACTCAGCCGAGGTGTTTCTATAGCTCGAGGGCTGGTCAACTTCACCAATAGGCATACCGAAGTGCTGCTGACAAACTTCAGCAACGAGCATCAGCAAATTCCGAAAGGCACAACTGTGGCCTTTTTCGACAACCTCCCAAATGCGCAGCACTACTGCTTGCTGCAACAGAAAGGATCAGTGTGCAAGACACCCGTAACCATCGTCGATGTGAGTCCAAATTTGTCTTCTTCAGACCGCATTTTGGACCTCATAGATCAATTTCGAGACTGTTTTGCTTCAGAATCACGGATCGGCCAAACTCCTTTGACAAAACATCGGATTATCACGGATGACTCGATTCGCCCGATTCGACAAAATCCTTACCGTGTGGCTCCGAAAGAATGTGAAGCCATTGAGCGCCAGGTGGCCGAAATGCTTTGAGACGGCGTTATCTAGCCGTCACAGAGTCCCTGGGCTTCCCCCGTGGTACTTGTTAAAAAGAAGGATGGCAGCTTAAGATTTTGCATAGAATATCGCAAGCTCAACCAAGTGACCACAAAAGACGTGTACCCTCTCCCTCACATCGACGATTCCCTTGATCACATACGAAATGCACGTTACCTCTCATCGATGGACTTGAAAAGTGGATATTGGCAAATCGAAGTGGATGAGAGGGATCGGGAGAAGACAGCATTCACCACTCCCGACGGATTGTATAAGTTTAAGGTCCTTCTGTTCGGTTTATGCTCGGCGCCAGCAACATTTCAGAGTCTGATGGACACAGTGCTTTCGGAACTTAAGTGGCAAACATGCCTGGTGTATCTTGACGACTTGATCGTGTTTTCGGCCACATTTGAAGAGCATCTACTCCGTTTGCTAGCTGTGTTTCAGGCCATAAGATCTGCGGCCCTCACACTAAAACCCGAGAAGTGCCACTTCGGTTACGAGGAGCTGCAGTTTTTAGGCCACGTCGTTAGCCAAGAAGGTGTCCGGCCTGATCCTGAAAAGCTCTCCGCAGTCGCCAAGCAATAAACTGCCGGTTTATTGCTGACTTCTCTCGAACTGCCTGGCCATTAACTTTACTGACGCGTGACAAGGCTGTCTTTCGCTGGGGTGAAGAAGAGCAACAAGCTTTCAATGAGCTGCGGAGGCGTCTACAGACACCACCTGTCCTGGCGCAGTTTGATGACGACGCCCCTACACTGCTTCATACGGATGCCAGCAACGTGGGCTTAGGTGCTGTGTTGTTGCAGCGCCAGGATGGTGAGGAAAAAGTAATTGCTTACGCCAGCAGGACCCTATCTAAAGCAGGAGCGAACTACTCGGCAACCGAAAAAGAAGAAGAAGAAGAAAAAAGTATGGGCAGTTATGAAGTTCCGCCCTTATTTGTACACTCCCCCTTCCAAGTCGTCAGCGACCATCACTCTCTTTGTTGGCTGACGAATTTAAAGGACCCTTCAGGAAGACTCGCGTGTTGGAGTCTTCGATTACAAGAATTCGACATGGCCGTTATTTACAAATTTGGAAGGAAGCACACGGATGCTGATTGCCTTTCCCGAGCACCGGTCGAACCTTCCACTATGACTGATGAAAACACTGCGTTTTTAGGTGTCATAGATGACGCAACGCTTTCCCAACAGCAGCGAGAGGACCAGGAATTGCTCCCTCTTATTGATTTTTTGGAGAAGCGAACTACGGTTGTGCCTAAGATTTTTGCCCGAGTAATCTCTTCATTCTTTATTCGCAACAACATACTTTACAAGAAGAACTTCCGTCCTGGGGGAACCAGTCATCTACTCGTCGTCCCATTGGCTCTCTGCACTGAAGTTTTGCAAGCGTGCCACGACGAGCCAACCGCCGGTCACCTGGGCTACACCCGCACATTGGCTAGAGTACAGCACGGATACTACTGGCCAGAACTGCCGGCGACAGTGAAACACTATGTACGTACGCCGTAAATCACCCCCTGTAAAACCAGCCGGCCTACTCCACCCTCTTCAAGTGCCAACGACACCTTTTAAGCAAATTGGCATGGACCTTCTGGGACCATTTCTGATGTCTACAGCCGGGAATAAATGAATAATTGTCGCCACCGATTATCTGACCCGCTACGCAGAGACCAAGCCTCTGCCAAGGGGTACTGCTGCCGAAGCAGCTAGGTTATTCGTTGACAACATTGTCCTGAGGCATGGCGCTCCGGCACTTATTATAACTGACCGAGGAACTGCATTTACGGCCGAACTTTTGGAGACCGTTCTTCGCCTCAGTGGTACCAGTCAGCGTAAAACTACAGCCTATCACCCTCAAACCATTGTGTTGACGGAACACCTCAATAAGACCCTCGCAGACATGCTTTGCATGTATGTCGACGTGAACCATAAGAATTAGGACGAAATACTTCCCTACATCACGTTCGCCTACAATACGGCACGCCAAGACACCACTCGCATGACACCATTCAGCCTCCTTCACGGGCGACCAGTAACAACTATGCTGGATGCAATGTTGCCCCCGAATGCCAAAACCGATAATCTCGATCAGGACGCCGAGGAATTCGCTCAGCGTGCAGAGGAAGCTCGCCAACTAGCGCATGTGCGGATCAAAAATCAGCACGAGCATAATGCACGACTCTACAATCACAGACACCGACATGTAATGTACGAACCTGGCGACAAAGTGGACGCCTATTCGCCGCCGTGGACTCTCCAAAAAACTATTGCGGCGATACTTTGGACCTTATGTTGTTCAGCGATGTTTAACCGACATCACTTATGAGGTGGTGCCAGACGGGGTGTCAACATCAAAGCGACGCCAGCACCAAGCTGACGTCGTCCACGTCGTACGTATAAAGCCGTACAGTCGAGCCCACTTATAATGGCTCCACTTAAGACGAACTTTCGCTAATAACGAACGAGATCGGAGCGACCGCCAAAATATACATTACTTCAATGGCACAAGATCGCACGTATAACGATCGTCCATGAGCGCTGCCGATCGGTTACAGCGAACGGACGGCGTAAACCCGGCGCCCCGATACGAGATAACGATGGGCTCCCATCCCTTTTGGTCTGTTTTCGCAATCCTCCTTGCAAGCGAGCTACCCTTTGCTCGCCGACGCGCGCTGCCTATGAGTGTCGGCGCGTGGTGTGGCCTCCAAGGCCACGCTGCCGCCCCTCCTCGCAACTCCGCTCCCCTCTCCTCTCGCCATTCCCTCGTCTTCGCCTGTCTCCACGGCGCTGGCCGCCGGCATAGTCTTCAAAGTTTCGTCGTTTCGTTTCCTGGCTGTTCCATTGAGCGGCCGTGCCAGGGGCGCGGGGCGCCAGGAGGCAGGCCTCTCCATACGCTAGCGGTTGTAGTGTTTGCACGGGCGGACTGAATGCGCAGCGGCGCATTCAGTACGGCGGTGACGGTTCGTGGCCTCCGAGATTTGCGGAGGTAATCTCGGAGGCCATGGGCAGTTGAAAGCAACTACGGTAGGAGCCAACAGGTGGCAGCACTGACGTTCAGGGATGCCTCTCATTGGTCTCCCCGCTGCATACCATGCCCCGCTGTGTGTCCATTCCGTTCCGTTCCATTCCTTAGGCACTTCCTCGCTTGCCTCGCGTGATTGTCGCACATGCGCACGTGCTCCGTCAGTTGCGGCGCTTTGTTGTCATTTTCGTGTGTGTGGTGTGAGCGCTTCGTCTGTCGGGCCTGAGTCGTATAATTCGGGATGGCGGACGGGAATTGCCTGCCTTCAGCGGTCACGAAACGAAAAGCGCTGGACATGGCAACGAAGCGAGCAATTGTGACGAAACTGTCTCAAGGTGCTAAAAATTGCGAGCTGGTGAAGAAGTACAACGTGTCGAAATCAACCATCTCGACAATTCTGAAGAATAAGGAAAAGATCGCCAGCTCCGACGCCAACACAGCGGACAGAAAGCGCCTGCGGAAGGCCACCTATACGGACGTAGAGGATGCGCTGCTGAAGTGGTTCGTCGACGCACGGGCTCGCAACATTCCGATAAGTGGACCAATGATGCTGGGCAAAGCCAAAGACTTCGCATTCCTACTAGATTTTCCCGACTTCTGCCCAGGCAATGGCTGGCTACATCGGTTCAAAGTGCGGCATGGGATTGTTTTTAAATCGATTGTCGGTGAGGCGCGTTCGGTAAGTGACCAGGACATTGCCAATTGGCTTGCAACAAACCGAGCCATTATTGCAAGCTACGGGGAGCAGGATGTGTATAACGCAGATGAAACTGCATTATTTTATCAGATGCTTCCAGACAAGATGCACTCCATGAAAGGGGAGTCATGCGCTGGCGGTAAACACAGTAAAGTGCGCGTTACAGTTCTTCTGTGCACTAATATGAATGGCAGCGACCGGCGCATGCCGTTTGTAATCGGAAAATCCAAGAAGCCACGTTGCTTTCGGAACCATGTACCCGTGCGCTACAGGCACAATACTAAGTCCTGGATGACACGGGATTTATTCGCAGAGTGGCTGGGCGAGTTTGACCGCGACATGCAGAGGCAAAGCAGGCGCGTGCTGCTGTTGCTCGACAATTGCTCAGCGCACCATGTGCAAATGTCTCTGACGGCAGTGACTGTACTTTTCCTGCCGCCCAATACCACTTCTAAAGTGCAGCCTCTTGATTTGGGCATAATACGCTCCTTTAAGGCATCGTATAGGCGCCGCATTGTGCAGTGCTTGCTCATTGCCGTTGACCGTCCGGCCGCTAACTTGCCGCTTCGAGTTTCATTGTATTCAGCCCTTGAGATGGTGAAGGCGGCCTGGGGGGAGGTGACGACCGCTTGCGTGCGAAACTGTTTCTGCAAGGCCGGCTTCGTCGACGCAGTACCGGACGTCGGGCCTGATGCCTCCGATGATGATGATTCCGGCGGCGATTTGCGGCAGCGCGTCGTCGACTCCGACATGGGAGGCCCTGGCATTGGTTGGCAGGATTTTATTTCTGCGGATGAAGATGCGGATATTGCGGAACCGTGCACGGACGAAGGCATCGTTTCTGAAGTGCGGGCCGAGAGCGACGCGGAAGAATCAGATGAAGATGAAACGTCTGAGCCAGCACCCGTAAGCACATCTGTAGCAATGGGCTATATAGAGGGCCTCAGACAACTTGTCTATGCCAAGGGACTCGGCGAAGAGCACGCTAGTGCTTTAAATAAACTGGAGACCGCCCTCATCACTGCAGAAACAGACGAGCATCACAGACTTTTTTGCTAAGAAATAAATTTCGTGTTTTGACCGCCAACTTTTTTTTTTTCTCTTTTTTAGTTTGTGGTGCAGTTACTACGAACTTTGGGATATAACGAACGGACGCCGCGTGACGCTCAGGTTCGTTATAAGCGGGCTCGACTGTATCACTCGCGCTGACCTTAACCTCCTACTTCCTTTTGTTCTCATCGGGACGATGCTTCCTAAGGAGGGGGGCAAATGCCGCATAGAAGAGGACGCAAAAGATGACTGGGAACAAAAGCGCGAGCCTGGAAGAAGACAGAGGAAGCTTGAGTGCAAGACTCGTTCCAGTAGACTATTAAAACCTTCTTATCTTAGGCCCTCCTTGGCGTTCTATCGAGATGTGACAATATATTTAAAACTACCTGCAATAGGTAAAAACAGTTTGAAGTTTTGGGATGAGCACGAGAAAAGGCACAAGTGGTGCAAATCTGGTGCAAATTCACCGATAAAAAAAAAAAATGGTTCTAAGAGGGGTGTCCACCAGCATCTACCTGAGCCCCGCAAGCTTGCTAATCTGCTCTATCCACCTAACTTTCCACTCTGTAACCCTTGGAGACTGCCGGCTGTCCTCCATTACATATTTAGAGTGAACTACTTCCTTACTGCTAACCATGAAGGCAACCGATGAAGGATTAAAGGTGCTGTTGATAAAACCCTCCACAGAAGACCACTCATTCTGTGCAATGATTCCACAAATGAGAAAACAAAGTTCTTCCTCATTCCACGTCAGCTGGTAGAGATAAGGCCCATGACAATGGCTTTTCTGCAACACTGCAGACTAGGCCACGCTACTCCGGACTGGCCTGAAACAATCTCACCCCTGGTGATACATAGCCATGATGCCTTGGAAACTGAGCTTCCCACTGATAGCATGGCATGAGAATACTCACGCTTGCTGCAGCACGCCCAGAAAGACAGCAGCTGCCAGGTTGTAGAGACCCAGGGAGCGGCTCAGTAGCAGTGGGTCCAGCAGGCCCGCGTCCGCACACAGCTTGCTCTGGGCCACACGGCGGGCTTGCGTGCGCCACTTGGCCAGTAGCCGGCAGTTGCGGGGGGCCTCGTCCTCTGCTGCACCCTGCTGCTGCTGGGAAAGCTCCTGGGCCAGCCGCTGCAGCTCACGCAGCACACGCAGGCGGCGGCCGTAGCGCACCACCGCGGGGGCCAGCCCCAGGTGTGAACCCTGCAGTGCCAGGAACAGGCACTCCGTGGAGAAGTTGGCCGCACTCTCCGCACTGCACTGCTTCCCTGCATACAGGGGAAGAGGCTACATGGGGGATAGCAGTGCCAACTAACCGGGTTTGAACCATCTGCTTAGTAACGTGCTCAGCTACCTCTTTTCGATGGAGGCAAAACAGGTTCTGCGATGTCAATGCACTGAAATTATTGTTTAGAGTATGGCAGAACCTCTTTTTTCCTCTCCATCCCTTCCCTGATGGCCGAGAAGTGTGACAGATAAACCAAT
>JAJIZL010018286.1:175-20652 GCA_023969395.1 Amblyomma maculatum | reverse complement strand
ATATTGTGAAGAGGAAGAAGTGCACGAGGAACATGCCAGCCAGTGGCATCGTGATCTGCCGTGATATACATATATTCAAAAATGGCAATATGGTGTGGTGGTCTAAAGCACGAACCAGCGAAACAAGCAAGGAAGTGAACTTTAGAATTGAAACAAAAGGTGCGGTCAGGAAAGAAAGTCAGCACGTGCCTCCGGGACCATGACGATATCGGGTGATACGGCCCATTGTCTCAACTATTAACTCTTTTCATGGGCTGGTGGCGAGCTTGTTCTTTTTTTTTTTTTCGAGTCGTTCTTCGAAGGAGGCTTCGCTTCGGCGAAATTCAAGAATGAAGGCATTCTTCTGAATTTAACGATTCATAATTTATGAGTAGTTCACGCTTGGCACCACGTGGAGCAGGCTGCCATGCAAAAAGATATTTTTATTTAAGATACAGCAGTGGACGTGATGTTTGTTGAATTCACAAATTCTTGCGTGTAATTGTACTTTGCACAGCTAAAAATTCTGCGGGCTAACCTGAGAATTAACGGTGCAAACCATAAAACTTACCACAGCAAATCTCGTACAAGCATAAAGAGAACAATAACCAAGGACCGCAGACATACAGACAAAAACACGGCTCTCAGAGGTATAAAACGTCTCACAACGACGTGACCGCTGACGCTCTTACCTCTCTTCAAAATACGAACAATCTTCAGCATGACGTAATCTGCAAAAACGGTCAATATTATGATGGTTCCCTTTATTTCAGCTTTCAAGTGAATGAAAACGAAAGGAATAAGTCGGGTGAAAGCAGTGAACCTAAAATACCATGCAGCGAGGGTTTTGTGCGCGGGAACCCTGCAGAAAAACGTTACACACGCATGAGCGTGAACAATGGGGCGCAGCTTGACCATGTGTTTTTTTTTCTTGCTTGCCCGTTGTTTTGCGCCCAATAAAAAGTACGCTACGTTGGCACGTCCTCAATGCTTTTTTTTTTAACTTTTTGTGTGTAGGAAACAAATCATAAAGATGGACGGAAGCAAATGGAAATCAGGTCAGTGCAAGCAGGGACCATGTGTGTGCTTAATATCCGCTTCTTCCTGGGACGCTACACAAAACACAACAAGCACCACTGCGCCATATGTGCAGACGAGGCAGGTGTAACCGTTACACGCGTCATTTCGAGTTGCTGGCGCGGGAGAGGAGGCCTGGCGGTTCCGAAAGCCACAGACGATGACGCCCTTCCACTCGGTCTGGAAGTCGACACAACGCCTCCTTGGGCGATGGTACGTGCCTACCTGTCCTGATGCCGCTTTCCGGCTTCTCCGGATCGCTATAGCCCGCCCATGCATGGCTGCTTCTTTTATGAGACCGTTCTTGTTCAGCGGAGCATTCTGCAGTTCTCGAGCTTTACCTGCCTTTTTCTCTGCCCGATGCGGCTGGGGTTCGATCGATTCCTCTTGTTTCGCCAGCGGCGGGCGTTTTGGGATTCCCGTTCGTGGGATGAAAGCTGCCGACTGCAGCCGCACTTGCACGTGTCTACCTGTTCCTTGAAGCTTGCTAGCTTGCAGCTTGGCTTGCGGTAGTTAGTGCCTGAGATGAGACGCGAGGTGAGCCGACATAAAGAGACGAAGGAAAATTTTGTGGATATCCCTATACCTGCCTCCAGGCCAAAATGAATACGGGTTCTCGTTTTGCGCTTCGTAGGTATTAGGGCCTTGTCTCATATGAAAACTTTCCTACAGACTGCTCTGTAACTATAGCATGCCAAGCTCGATAGTTTCTAGTGATATGGTGACTGCTTTAGTACGCTTAAGTTAGTCGGATGGTAATTTGTATATTCAAACGCGCAAATAAACGATTTGGGAACTTCTTGCATATCACGTTTTTAATAAGTGGGTGATGTCAAAAAGCTTTATTCTGTGGAAAAACTGTTGAGCACTAAATACCTAATGTGATACCGTTCATGTGTCCAACTGTAAAGATACACCTGACTGTCGCGTGAAATTTCGGATAGGTTTTCAAAGGACATGTACTAATAACACAGACGGACGCAGATAAAGAATGGGTGGCGCAGTGGTTACGGCGCTCGGCTACTGTTCCCAAGGGCGCGGGATCGAATCCCGGCCTCGGCGGCCGCTCTTCGATGGAGGCGAAAAGCAAAGCGCCCGTGTTCTGTGCGAAGTCAGTGCACGTTAAAGAACCCCAGGTGGTCGAAATTTTCGGAGTCCTCCACTACGGCGTCTCTCATAGCCTGAGTTGCTTTGGGACGTTAAACTCCAAAAACCAAACCAAACAAAACCAAACCAGCAATCACAAGAAAACACTGTCCCGCATGCTGTCTTCTACGCCTGTGTCAGTACAGTGTCCGCAATAAACGTACATTGAAAACTTATGTTGAATTCCAATGGAAGATCCGGAGCAGGTTTTTCCACTCTGGCCAGACCAATTCTGTTCCAATGGCCGAACGGGGGCGCGAGTTGTCTGTTCCAATGGCAGATCGGGATATCGCGTCGATCCCGGATCGCTCCGTGGAGCCACGATGTTTGCTCTGCTGAAATCGGCAGGTTTGGCCGGAAGCCGGCGGGACGTTGTACCCGCTTCCGTTTCACGTCACGACGTCTCTGATAAGTGTGCGTTTGAATGGTACGCCATAGCTCCTGTCGCGTGGCTTTCCTTGGTGCGCGTTCATGTGTGGGATTATTTCTGCAGGAAAGCCGCAGTAGCGCACGTTTGAATGGTACGCCATCACTCCTTTTGCGTGGCGTTCCTTGGTGCGCGTTCAAGTGTGGGATTGTACAGGAAGATAAACAAACATGTATAGGATGCTGGGATAATCCGGTTCTTGATGATGATGATGATGATGATGATGATGATCCGGTCGTGTCTAGCGCCGCCTCAATAGCTTTTCTTGCACTAAGTGCTCCCGCGGGAGCAAATGCGTTCCTATGCAATCATGGAAGAAGGGATCTCAACGCGAGCGAAGCGCTCTGTTGGTGGAAAGGAACCTTGTAGAGGTCTCCGGAGAGCGGACGAAAGGCTCCTTCTCAAAATTTTTACAAACACAATGCTGTGCCCAGCAGTCTTGAAGCACCTCAATACAGACTTTGGTGGGGGCTACAGCCTGTGTGGAGCGACCTTCTTGGACGTTTTTCACATGGTCTGGGCCTGTCAATTAAATCCCCATCGTTCCCAATCCTTCATTGCCCACCCTTCTAGGAAGGCCGGGGAGGCGGCGCTGCTCAGCTGCCATGACCTACAGCCCCAGCGGACCTTGGTCGCCAGGGCGTGAGCGGCGTTAGACGCCATTGGGGCTCCGGAATAGGAGCTCCACCTAGATTGTTGAGGGCCTGGGCTAATAGGGCCTCGGTCTCAATACCTTCTTGTACAAATAAATGTTTGTCACCACAACCACTGTTGTGCTCCGGCCGAGCGCCCGCGATCCACCATTGGAATTTAACATTATAAAAGAAGAAGGGGTATGGATCTTCCCGTAGTGAAATAAAATTATGCATAAAAAGGGAGCAATGTAAAGATACAAGTCCTCGAGAAGCTAGAAGAGCAAACCAAAGTCATCGGCAACGTACAAGAAAATTGCCACATAGCCTCCTGCAATCCTCATGAAAACTGATAGGCTGCTGGTTGTTATGCTAAAACAAATACTCCACGAAATAAAAACTTTGGTAGACATGTGGTATTGAACTAAATGAAGGAGAAGCTTTCCTCTAAAACAGATCACCATTTTCTGTACAGTTGAATATAGTTTAAGGGTGCCCTTTAAAGACGTGCATATTCGCCACGAGAGGGGAGGTGGTGAAGGGTGGCAGTTCCTGGCCCTACGGGGCTGGGATGGTAGGTCAAAGCCGCTTGCGGCGGGAGCTAGCCAGCCACTGACCTTTATCTGTTGTAGGCCGTCATTGCACCCGCCACTGCTTCGGTGGTGGCGGACGGCTGCTGTTGTTGCGGCGCGCGTCTTTCTCTCCTCTTCTTTTTTTTCCTTCTTGTCTATTTTCTCTTCTGTCCACACGAGGCAGTTTAGGTGGCTAAGCTACAGAGCCAGTAGCAGGCGGCAATAAAAAAAAAAAAAAACAGAGCCAGTAGCAGGCCAGTGCATTTTCTTTTCTTCCTACAGCCACAACTATAACAAGTACAGATGTGAGGTGATCTCGAAGTCGCACAGAGACGCATTTTTCTGTGCAAGCTGCAGTCAGAGGATATCTTGTCTAAATCGTCTTGAGTCAACATTTCTCTCAGATAAATATAGAAGACGCTTGATATTGCAGCCCTGTGTTGCCCCAAATATTTGGTGCACAACAGGAAAACCTTTTCATCTTTTCTACGCGGCCCCGCCGCGGTGGTGTAGTGGTAAGACGTCCGACTACTGGGCCGGAGTACCCGGGTTCGAACTCGACCGCGGCGGCTGCGTTTCGATGGAGGCGAAACGAAGTGGCGTCCGTGTGCAGTGCGATGTCAGCGCACGTTAAGATGCTCAGGTGGTCGAAATTAGTCCGGAGCCCTCCACTACGGCTTCACTTTCTCTCTTTCCACTTTCACTCCCGCCTCCATCTCTTTCCTTACGGAGCGGTTCAGATGTCCACTGAGCAACCTTTCCATTCCAGTAAACCAATCACTATTATTATTCTACGCGTACGTACAGGCGCGGACTTCACGAAACGGAGCACGCTTCTCGCTTATAATTGTATTCACGCCTTGTTTATCGGACGCGAAGAAACACTTTTGCCGTAGGGAAAGCCCTGCGGTGTCTACTACCAGCCTACACACATTCCAGCTGCCAGTTTCAAATTGAAATAACATGAAACCCTTTACAATGATGCGACGCGCTCATGTTACTTTCATCCTCGCTTCCGCTGAAACATCACACCTTCGTCGTTACCATATAAGAGAAGCTATACGCTGACATTATCGTTAAAACTTTGTTCATTGTTTGTTTGTTTGTTTGTTTGTGGGGTTTAACGTCCCAAAGCAACTTAGGCTATGAGAGACGCCGTAGTGGAGAACTTCGGAAATTTCAACCACATGGGGTTCTTTAACACGCACTGACATCGCACAGCACGCGGGCGCCTTGCTTTTCGCCTCCACCAAAAAGCTGCCAACGAGGCCTGGATTCAATCCCGCGTCATTGGGAACAGTAGTCGAGCGCAATAACCACTGCGCCACCCCGGTGGGGTTTCATTTCATTCATGCTTTCGAGAATATTTATCTGTAATAGGCATGAATTACTCCGCCTAATGTTGAACTTGGACACGTGAAAGTTTCTGTGTTGGTTTTTTGTTTCTATGTTCTCCTTGTATACACAATATAAGCAAAGTCTAATATCATTTTGTTAATTGAAATAATCCAATAAAGGTTTTACACCCGGTGTAAAATAAGATTACCCTTTGACATGCATTTACACTGTCTTCTGCATGGTATTCCTACGCGAAATAGTTTTAAAATAGGCTTTAACGCAACGGGAAAAGCTAGCTTCTGTTTCTGTGTTCAAGCCTACGTGGACGTGCATATGGGCCCACATTTTCTTCAATGCATAAACAGGTACTTCCTCCGCAATAACTGGTCTTGCGTGGCTGCTTCCAACCCGCTTCCAGTGCGAACGTTAGCTAGAGTTCTTAATAACGGCAAAAAACTAGGCCAGATACAATGGAAAACTGCCATCCAACATTTCGTATCAAACAGGGGCTTCTTTTAGTTTGCTGCCGAGATTTCATATAGTATACTAGCAATGCTCGAGAACATTATTTTTCACGGCGAAGCCACGTTCTCTATCTCTACCTGGGTTAGCTTTGTGTGCTACCACAAAGCTTATAACTGCACTCCTACTGGACACTTGTATTCATTTTCTTACTCCGGGCGTTTGTTTTGCAAGTTCACTTTCTCTGACTAGGTAACGAAACCTTTTGCGATAACTCCGCACTGCAGAGATTCCTCTACGTTTCCTATCTTGCTTTTTTTTATTTCTTTCAGGTTTTGAATTTTTCAAACAAAACAGCCTACGCCCGGCGTCAACTCATGATAAGGTGTCAAAACTGTAACTGTTAGGACTGAAAATGTTCTGTTTTTCTTTTATGCAGACAAGATGACTGCCGGGCATTTCACGAATTCTCGCGGGAAAACATTTTTTCCAACTCACCTCGTCGACGCTGCCATGCTGCTGAATATTTCATTTCCTAGTGCTGAATTTTTACGTCTAGACCTCGAATAACATTCAGGTTTTTTTCTTTTTAACTGTCTTGCGGTCCACTCCAGAATTCCCTTTTTATTGTTACTCCAATGCTGACGTTCAGTCCTTGACGTCAAAATTATGTTGATCTTGGAAGTACTTGACCGTAAAAAAGTAATATCTTATTTTATCGAGTAGAGATGAGGGGGGGGGGGGAGGGGGAGACAGGATGTAAAATATACCTAAATGAACATATACTGATTCGAGGAGTAGCTTTTGTTAATGCACGTGAATATAGAACCGCTAGCTGCTATTTAAAGAGAAGAAATGCTGAACAGCAATACTTAACCAGGCACCACTCTGGCTTAGGGGATGTGGCTTCCGGCTGCTGATTCCAATGTCATAGTTCGATATCGGTCACGGCATCCACATTTCGACGGGAGCCAACTTAGAAATACCCATGGCCACTACAATGTTAGGGCATGGTCGGGAACACCACTTGGTCTTAATATCCCCAAACAATATTGAAAAATTCTGGCACTAAGTTCTGCAACACAATTATAAAGCAATGCGTTAAAAACACCGTTAAGTGGAAAATCCGGAGCATGTGTTGTAATGAGTGCAGCATCCCAAGCATGCTTGTGGTCGTTGGCCAATGACTTTGCCGTGTCCTAACGGATCGTCAGGTTACTTTACGCCATGAGCACATGGCCTGGCTAATTACCAGGCGCTGAATATTTGTGATCCACCTTCAAGATTAGAGGGCGAGAATGGATTGCTCTTTCAAGAAGATACCAGGCGTTGTTTTAATAAACGAGTAGAATGTCCGCATTGGCGTGTCCACTTCTCAGCTGAGTTCTGGCATTGTGTAGTTTTATGTATAGATATGTTTTATCCAACCGCCCCCTTACACTCCCTCTCCACCCCCCCCCCCCCCCCCCCCCCCCCCCCCCCCCCCCCTCCTCCTCGTGGTACACTCCGCGATATTTCGCAGAAAACTATATAAACGTTGAAACCTAAATACCAGTTCGACTGAAAATTGAAGTATTAGACGCGGTCTGTGAAACACAACTCTAGCACTAAAACGTGCTCGTTCGCATCTGGAGAGCAAGCGATATATATGGCAAAGCTTGACCTGAGAAGTTTCTTTTCCGGGGAAATGAATACTTGAAGCTACTTCGTAAGCGGTTTTGAGACCCTCATGCTGCCAGTTATCGGTCGTTCACTAGTCAATTTGCAAGTCTGCTGCAGCCTTCAGACTGATATTTGCAGTGTAAAGATTACTTATGCATTACGCATTCTTAGTCAAGAATAGCAAGGCGTACGCGATATATACTTGAGAATGCGGTCAGGTATGGTAGTTAAGTCCATGTTCAGCTTGGAGAAAAGGAAGCAGCAATGAGAATGGATAGTGCTCGAAAGCATTGTAAAACGAGCTTGAGCTACCTGAACCAGCACGATCTGAAATCTAGTTGGTTTTAAAGTATTGGAATGTTATTATAGGAAAAGAGTTGTTATACGTACCCTACCCTAAGCCTTCAAGTGAATGAAATCCATACAATTTGGCAGATGCCTGGAGAGGCATACACCTATGTGTGCTGAAGATAATCTTGTAAGATGCGAATACATAAAGGCTCTGCAGTTCGAAGCAGTCACGCAAAGCCCACGGCTTCTTGGCCGCAGACGGGAGGGGGGTGGCAGGCGACGTTGAAATGCTACTTAGACGCTGTCCGTGCTGTAGACCCTTTTCAGCGCTAGCGCATGGGCGCGGCCATATTTGGTGATGTGACCCGTCCGCCATCGCCGGCCTTGGATTGTCTGGTTTGACGGCTGCCGACGCGCTGGAACCCGGCTGAGCGGTTCCGCCTACCCACTATTGCTGGGGGCAACGACTTTGTAGATAGCACAAAAGCTTTTCACCTGAATGCGCATAGTATGGGTAGATGGTGCAAAATAATCAATTTAACCACGTATTTCAGTTACTGCCACCTTCTGATTGCCTGATAACGTATCGACAAGCCCGGGAGTTATCGAGGCGTTTTCTTTTTATAAATACCCTCTCTAAGGCTCTCTGTGCAAAGCATAGTTCACTGTAAAACTGAATAGATTGAAGCCGATTATTTTCTTTGGTTGTAGGCGCGCGTGTAGAGGTACTTCAAGGTATGTACAGCGCACGCACAGTCAAAACACCTCTTCACAGTGCAAGCAATTAGATCACAAATAGGGGCATATGCTCTATTATGTTGTCATTTTTAGCGTTGTGGCTGCTTATTGTTCCTTCCATAATTTTCGCTCTCATGAGTCACTGGCAGTTTACTAGTTTTACCGCAGCGCTCTGGGCCAGAGCCGTCATTCATGCAAACGCAATCACCACGAAAAGAAAATGGGGGGAGTATTGGCACATCCCGGAACGGCGCGGAAGTTAAAATGTTCAAGACAAAAGCTTTACACAAAAACAAAATATAGCGCGCAGTGGAAATGGGTTTAAATTTTTGAAGTGAGAGCTTTACTACTCCACCTCGGGCCAATGTCCGTGATGGCTCACCTTTTACCTTCAATGAGCCAGAGAACAAATGATGGCTAAAAGCAAGCAAATAGCATGCGCACGTTTGTGAATTTACCACGAAGAGAAAGCTCCTTATTTATGTATTCAAACAAACGCTACAGCATAAGTGTATTGTTCAAAAAACCGATTTTCATTATTCTGCAGGCCAGATTGTGCGACATATAAGCTATCAAAGCAATTTGCATTGGGCAATGCGAATGAATAATGAAGTGCCGCCTTGTGTAACCCCCCTCCCTGCCACCCTCCCAAGCGACCAAAATCAGCGGTCAATTCTCTTATACGCGTATTACCTTTAACCTGCCAATCCTTGGGGCTGCACGTTAAAACAATTACTCTGCAATTTTCATATAAGTGCACTAATCTTAAAGTGCCGCTTAGGGTTGACGCAGCGCGAAACTTTACGTTCTTCCTTGTTCCAAAAATCAGGAGTATCATCGAATGGTAGCATAAAACTAGTACCCTTTTGTTGGAATTCAGTTATCTGCCCTTTTTGTCTCAATCGCGATAAACTTGAGGTTCGCATGTGCCAACGACATCAACTACGTGCTGGATTCCCGGCTCACTGGGAAACAATTGCATCTTTCTAAACTAGTATCACTGATGAAGATTTAAGGTTCTTCGCAGTGTTATGTTCTGCAACCGTCACTCGCGTTAGCCCGAATGATCGCTCGCTCCACTCAGACACGAAGGTAATTGTGGGAGGTTAAACATGCCATTGAAGTCGGGAGGGCGTTGGAGGTTCTCCTTAATAGCACACTCGAAGCGCTTTCTCGCAGCTTTTTCATTCCTTGAACATTATATATATACGTATACATATATACTTGATTAATTTGGTTCGAGCGGTAAGAAAGATGCAATATCTGACTTCCTATACTGGACGTATACACTTGCCAGATGTGCATACATAGTCGGTTCGAATCCGTATAACGTATTACTCCAACTAACTATCAGACAAATTATAAATGGGCAGCGAAATGGTATGACTTCACCATGAACCCAAAAGCACATATTGCTAGGCTAGCAGCCTGGTTTTATATCCCCCTAATGTAAAATGATTTCGAGTCACGAAACAAGGACGTAGCTTCATCTTTCTTTAATTTTTGCAAAAAATAAAACGAGAACACATTCGTACAACAGATCTAGGCTCGTCAGAGGCCTTGCACTACGTCGCATTAGTCTTTTTCATGCCAATATGCCTTTTCTGCGGATCATAACTTCTTCAGGGGCAGCGTCCTTGTGACTGCCCGGTTCTCCTTTTACTATTTGTTTTCTTTACTTACTGAAGTAGCACATCACAAAGATGTAGTACCAAACTAAAGGTTGTCCATAATGCCCACAGTGTGCCGCAGGTCCAGATTGTGCGACACGTTCGATGAGATTCCCGGTTTTTATGCTTGCTTATTAGTCGCAACGCTGGAGTTGCGTAAGCCCACAATCTTGACGGCGGGATTACGCGGTTTTCTGGACCAGCACTTGTGCTTACAAATTGGAGTCTGGCCGCGTGACCAGTGATCTCTACAAAGGCTGATAGACACCCCGATGAACTAAGCGTCATCCTCCGCGTTCCTGCCTTTGCCTTCTGCAGCACCAGCAAGGTGCGTGCTAATACCGCTGCTGTTCGAGGCATTGACGTTCGAACTACCTGGGCTGTCGCCCGCCCCTATAGTTCTTGCCGTGCTCACGAGCTTCGGGGTTGAAGATACGAGCATCTCGAGCATCGTCGCTTGCGTCGAGTTAGGAGAAAATCTGGGCGTCGTTAGTGGCGTCGCAGACGACTGAGGCGTTACTGGGTCGCTCCCTGAGGAGTGGTTCCCCGTCGTGAGGGTCGCTCGCAACGCGGATCGCGTAGAGTTCAACGTTCGTCTTGCAATGCCCTCAGCGTCATCGTAGTAAATCGTCTCGCCGTCATTAAGTTGTGCGGTCGTTGTGGTTTGTTTCGTTCGTCCCGGATGGTCGATATTTGAGATGGGCTTGTGCGTCAGGAGGAGCAGAATGGCGTCTTGAGTTGCATCGTCGACTCTGGGCGCAGGGCCCATGGTCTCCACTGTCTCAGGTGGCTCGGTCTCTGTGGGGACCCTGCACAGAACGTTCGACATTAGAACGGTGAGAGAGTAGCAAACAACTGTGACTACTGTAAATTCTCATTAAAAAACCATATCTTCACTATCTGCGAGTTTTGACGTCATCAGCCGAAAACTATTATGAATTTTAAATCGTACTGCAAGTCTTTAGGAGTTGCGGTTTTTAGTTTGATACGCATGAAAGAGACGTCGACAATTACATAAACTACTCCAAATGATAAATAACACAGTTCGTCGGGCAGCAGCACAGCTATACACTGACGCGTGCAAGTTAGTCTTAACCCCAAGAATGAGAAGCAAGGAACTTGTACCTGCTCGACTTGGATCCTCTCTCGGCGATGGCTGCCATCAAACGATGGTACTCTGTCTTGAGCATGTCGTTCCGTCGTACAGTGTAAGCGAGCACACCGGCGCAAAAGAGCACGGCCAGCGTGAGCATGGCCCCCACCGCGTATAGGCTTCCATTGGAGAAGAAGACGGTCTCGGCCTGCACCTCCTGCTGCTGCAGCTGCTGGTGCTCGACGGCGATGGCATCTACACTGTGGCCCTCGACGTGTCCTTGACGCCTCATGTGTGACCTGCTGCCATCGACCGCTGCCAGCTCTTTCACGGACGCCTGGACAGACGGCTCCCGCGCACCACGCCGACGCCCCAAAAAAAAAATAAAAAAGCGGACCCTTTCTTCGCTAGAACGTCGCCATCTTTGAAAGCATTACTGTGCCCAGTCGGTGGGCGCGTGCTGCCCCGCGCATGATGCCGATGGGGATGCTGGTGCTGATTCTGATATTTCCTATTTTCTCGGTATTTTTTTATCCTGTCAAGGAAACGAGGAAATCGAAACGCGTTAACACAGAATAAATAAAGGCGAAATAAACAGAATACGATTTGCGCTTAGATTAAGCCATAGGTATATGGCCTTCCCTTTGCATCTGTTGTTGTTTCCAAAGTGCCATGGATTAATTGAAGTGCAGCATGTTGAGGATGAAAGAAACATTGAGTGATGGCGGCGAGTGCTCGCGCAATTCGTCATACTGCCTTTCAAAATTGGGATGCATGTTTTTTTTCAGCTTCTATACTCGACAACAAAACTTGGGATATTTTAAGTGAGCATGATAGGGACGGTGCCTGCTTCTTAACAAGGATGAACGGAGCTTTCTCAAATGGTCTTACAGGCACGCTTTAGTCTTCCATGGTCAGCGCTAGAAATGCCGACGGACTGATCAGCAGGACGCAACACAACTGCTATGCCATTGAAAAAGGTGTCCTTCTTGCACTGTGTTCTTTATTTGTTGGCGTATGCTTCGTTTAACATGAACACCTCTCTAATTCGCAGATTTTGAGACCGGTCAGAAGCGAAATATTTATCGTTACCGCGGCTATTCAGCTTTTATCTCGGTGCACTAACCCTGTTGTGCGCTGCGAGGTGTTCAGGAACCTGACATTTATAGTCTTACCATAGGACGTATATTTAAACTCTACCCGAAACATCTACAGGGAAAGAAAGGATACACTAAAAAGAAAACCTGAGATTCAAGGCAGCAGATATCCTGCTTCGCGACCCCACGAAAAGGCAAAAATCTAGCAAAAAAGATTCAATAAACAGGAAATAAAGAATTTGGGAAATCTAAGCTGTAGAGTGACTTCACATCGGCCAAGAATGAGTATGTACAATTTAGAGGTGTATAAGGAGCGTCCGGACAGTCGAGAAGAATGGCGCTGCTTCGCCTACTTTTGCTGTGTTAGCGGACGACGAAGTGCTCGGCATGTGCTGTTTTCAACATTGTATGCACGGTAGATTACAAAGAGGCCACGATAAAAACACTCTATTATAAAAGCGCAGGCCAAGTAGTGTCCATAACTCCAGCAAACTTCCATGTCTAGCCATCTTAGACGAAAGGTGCAGGGTCTCTTAAAGCCTCTCTGAACAGCGAAAGCCTACAATTCCTGCTTTTATCATTCGCCTCTTTCTCTTTGTCTCTTCTCATTACCTATTCCTTTTCTTTGGTTATGTTTGCCTCTTTCTCCTTTATTTTTACCTTTCTTTCTTTCCTTCTTAGATTTGCCTCTCTTTATCTTACTCTTTCCTTCTATTTCCTAGCTTATCTGTCCTTATACGACGTCCATCTCCCTTCTGCTACTAAAACGTGTTTAAGACATATGAATCACTGCAACGTTTGTTCACAAAGTTTATTTTATTCATTCTTTTTATGTTGTTCTGCTTTCTCTGTAGGTTATTGCAGCAATTTCAGTCATTTTTAATCAGTTGTAGTCGCTACAATCGTATTTAGACATATTCGTCAGTTTTAGTCATTAGAAGTCATTGCTGCTCATTACTAAGCAAGTTTAGTCATTTTTATTCAATCGTAGTTGCAACAAGTCGTCAATGGACTTATTAGTCATTGCAATTCATTAGTATTTGTTTTAAACACTACTACGCATTACTAGGAAGTTTAGTCATTGTAATCTTCAGAAGTCCTCGTCTGAGATATTATTCATTATAAGGCGTTAGTAGCCACGGCCATTAATTACTAGTCTTTTTAGTTATAGCTAATCACTATTAAGCGTTCTTAGCCATTGTAATGAATTGCATTCGTTACAGTTCTTTGTTAGACATGTGGTTCATTGTAAGTCATTAGTAGTCATTTGTCAATATAACCTGCACCAATGTCTATTTTAACGTCTGTTTATTTTTAAGTATCATTATCAACGATTTTTCCTTCTTTAATCTCTGTTCCTACGGCGGACATTATCTGATGAAGCATCCGGCTGTCATGTCGGGCATACGCGCAATGAGCCTAAAAATCCATCGCCTTGATATCTTTCGGCTAACATGAAATTCGCCACCTTATGCTGCGAAGATGAAGTGACGTACATATCCTTTGTTCATTTGGTTTTACATAGATCAGGAGCCTGTCGCAGTTGTAAACGAATTTAACTGCAGAAAAATATTAGAAGGACGCTTCAGCCTCACCTTTAAGTAGACGGCCTGCTTCAAGGAAAGGCTTAAAAAAGAGCGTTTTCATTCAGCAGATTTTCTGTATTGAGACACCTACGCAGACTCTGCTGACAGAGGGAAACGTCTCTAGTCGGGTTGTCCTTTTTTTTTAAGGCTGAGGAGAGGAAGACGCACCATAGGCCTCGCTTTTCAGTGGACGCCTGCCCTTAAAATGAACGGCGTAGCATTGGAGCGTTGAGAAATATTCCAGAAAAGAATAGTGGGGTAGTAGGAAATTAATATAGAAAAATTTTGTGTTCGCCCTCGCTTAGCGAATCGCAGAAATCAGCTATAGTTGAGCTGAGCGGGCTGAACAGTCAAGGGTAATTTTTGTACAACGGCAAAGCGACAATTGACTGCTTCATGGTTTCGTCACCGTTGCCTATTGGCTAAGCATTGTTGACATTTTACCCGCTTATTAGCAGGAACAAAGGAATCTCAATTGTCTGCACGAGGAATAGGCAGCAATAACATTGTTTATAAGCAGACATACAGATCATGCTCGTGGAAAACAATCTGGGTGGTACCGACCAGATGGTGCTTAACAGAACCTGGATGGGCGGAAGCAAGTTTCAGTGGCATCACTTCTCAGCAAGCTGTCGCGAACGGTCGAAATGTTAGAAGCAGAGATAGGTTAGCTAAGCCCGATATACATTTTGATATCTTATTTAGCAGTTCTTTAGCTTTGCTATGTCGTGTCGCTGTGTTCGCTTTAGGCTTTTATCAGAATAATTAGGCCCAGTTTAGATCTCCAGCGCGAATTTGCCAGAAAAAATTAAGACGATGACATCCGATGCGCAGATAGATAGAATTTTTTATTGCATTAAAAGAATAACAAGAACTTTTTGCTTATATACACACTAAATATTTTTACACCTTTTTGGGTACAAAAGTGGCTCTAGAGTATGCCTGGCTAACACCATTGGTGAAAAATGGCAAGGCAGGACTAATGCACGGCTGCTAATAATCAAGGACTTCTAGTTGGCTACCCTGTATTATGTAAAATGAAGATAGGCGTACAAAAAAAAAAGCGAAAGGAAGCAACGCGATCTGAAAGCCCGAAACCGCTGCAGCAGTGTCTTGTGTACCGTGAGGGCCGCCACACGCTGCGGTCTGAACAGAACACAACATCCCCCTTTCGACGCCACACAAATGATATTTGCACAACGAAGGATGTTCCACGGGGAAGCAGTGTTGCTCTACGCGTAGGGTGTTAGCCCATGCAACTACAGCTGTACACTTTTAAGGGCGTCAAAACGTTTACTGTGATAGCACGGGAAGTAATAACCTGTTGATATGCCGCAGGGCTTCACTCCGCCTACAAAAACCTTTGCCGTATTTGCTGCTTAACGGTTTCGTTGTCTACACAGAATAGGACTATACGTCAGCGTATGCTGAAAATCATAGTTAACATGACTTCAATATAAACCCAGAACCTAAATTACTTGCTACAATTGCCACAAGTACTTGGGGTTTGATATGGAAAGGGAAACAAAGCCTTCTGTATTAGGAAAAATATGACTTGGGTATTGGCACCAACAAAGTATCTTGGGATTCCACTTGAGAGCGACAGCAAAAGGAACCCACATTAACGACAGCAGACAGAGCAGCTGCCGAACAGGAGTGAGAAATGAGTGTCAGAACAAATGTCACTGCTAGCTCGTGCAGTCACATGCAACTTGTTTTTGTTTTGTTTTTTGCAGCAAAACGTATGATGTAGGTTTACATCGAGCAAGGATAAATGTACAAAACATACAAATTGCCATTGAAGGTTTATCTCAGCTTCAAGTTATGAGCAAAAAATTCTAACAAACCTCTTCCGCCACGTAGGTGCTGGTGGAATAGTTTGGTCGCAGTTATTTCTGTACTGAGTTGTTAACCCTCTCTTAATCTTACGAGATGTGAGAGTATCCTTTTCTGCGTACCGTTTATCAGTTATGTTTGGCACGAGCTTTGCCAATTTTTGTTGTATAAGCTACTTGTCACGTCACCTCGGGAACGTGAGGTTGTTTTCGTGAAATTATCCGAGCAACACGGCTCTCATGTACCCTATGCTGAATGGAAAATATTATCCGTATCACCAGAGAATAACTCTGCAGAGATAGTTTTGAATCATCTTTCCCGACAGTATATGCAGGCCATTATACTCTCCGGGTTTGCTCAAAATGTAATGACACGTGTAAAACGCATGCTGTACGGTTTGCTTTGAAATTATTCTTATTCCAATTGCATGTGCAGTTCTGCCCGTTAAGACATGGATGGCTGAAAAGGATATGTTTGCACCGTGGGATGTCAGCTGCATTCATATACAAATACGGAGGCTGTTGAGCGTGTTGTCATATATTATTCAGTTCAGTTCAGGCGTTCAGTCGTGTCCGACTCTTCGTGACCCTATGGACCATGTCACGCCACGCTTTCCGGTCTCTCACTATCTTGCTAACATCACATAACTTCATCTGCAACATATATTATTGGGATGGGGTTTTTCTTTGAAATGTCTGTAAGCGAACTTTATACAAAGATTGCCGTTTGTAAATTATACCCTTATGTAATTTGGTTTATAATTGTAGATATTGATGACGATGTTCTATAGAATGCGCTAATGCTATTAGCTTTGCGTAGCACGTGGAAATTCCGAATGCCTATTAACCATACCCGTGTTCATGTCAGAGCTTTCCTAGCATGTTTTGTAAACTAAGGCATGTGTACTTCACCTTATCAATGTATTGAGAAAAAAAAGTGACCATTTTGAGTATTTATGATTTGATATGCCTGTACACTGTATTACTATAAACCATTCCTCCAGGGTGTATTCTTTGAGAAAAAAAAGCAATTAGTACAAAAAATAACACAGGCTATACAGATCGCGCAATGGTGGAACATGGGCAGCAAAGTCGTTCTTTTTCCCTCGGCCTGGTCTTGAGAGCTAATGGCGGCAATTTCTTTTTGTTTTCATTTTTCGAGTGGTTTCCTGAAGTAGACTTCAGAGTGGAAAGCTCGGCGAAATCAAAGAATGCGGATAGCAATGCTTCTGTATACGATGCCTTTTCTATGCTTTCCTTGGATGGAAGGATATATCATCGCTCCAGCTCCACTTGCCGTGATCTGCTTGGATGATGTTTAGCCGAACTATGCTCCGGAAGCAAATAGCTGTTTATGATGGGTAATGAGTCCTGAAAGTGATAAAGGATTACGCCTACTTAAGAAATGTACTGACCACTGATAAGAAAAACGAAAGAAAATAACTGTACAAACAATGCTAATGAGTATTCGCAGATTATTACTATCAGCTTGTCTGTACCTCTTAAGAGGAAAGTCAAAAATAGCTGTGTATTACAAATATGCCCACTTGCAGGGAGGAGAAGTATAGGCTAACGAAAGGGAGTGAAATTGGACGGAAGGTGCCGCAGAAGGAAATGTAATGTTGCCCCTATCATTTTATAGGTGCCAGATTCAGAGATTAGCACTGAGGGAGTTACTGACATTCTCATCGCAGGAAAAGTAGCGCGTAGGTACGATCACCGTTGGTTGCTAAGAAAACTGACTGCATTCCAAGGTAATGCAACCATAACAGGGCAGGTAGCGACGAATAGTAAGGTAGGTGAATAAATTTAGGACGTTTTCGGGCTTAGGTGGCCGTAGCTTGTACATAACGGGGCTAACCGGGAAAGGCAAAAGTATGAAAGTTTTTTTGCGAATAGAAAAGAAGCAAGAATTACTCGTTCCTCATTCTTGATAATGAAGGGAAAAATAAAACGCCTATGGTCCAGTGCGCTTTATATTTGCTTACACGCCTAGTCAGGACAGCGAAAAACAACAGCCGGTGTGTATATCTATATTACCAGAGCTGACATGCACTGGTTAATGTGATGATTTAAGAATTATGCTCAAAACTGACAATACAAACCTGATGGAACTGTGCTTAAAACGCAATAATAACAAGGTACAATATCAACGTGTATGCTTCGCGGCTAAGCCTGACACCTGTATATGTACTGCATGTATAACCAAACCCTATCGGAAATTATCTGAAAATACCACGAACGTTAAGAAAGATAACAAAATACAGAAGATGGAACATATGAGTATTACTACTAGTATAAAAGACACGCACGCTCCAATGGAAGCAAACCAAGTTACTGATTACGTTCGCCTTAAGGTGTCGTTTCTTTAAACTGCGTATAAATGTAACCTCGCGACCTCCGATGCGATAAGATATATATCAGAAAAAGGCAACTAAATGTTGATATGGGTATGCGGCCAACAAACAACGATAAAATGCCGATAGAATCATTGGCACGCTTGCAACGAAAAAGGAGTATTGAGAGCAGCTAGGGGGCTCTAGCGGCCGGGTCGGCGCCGTGGGTCAAGGCTGGAATGCCACCAATGTATGGCACGCGGGCTGCACCTCTGCCCTCTTACTAGCAGTCGTGGCATGCAGGCAGAAGTGTCAGCGGTGTCTAAGAACGACTTCTGCCCCACTGTTATATTGTAGACCACATTGTCCTCTTCTCGCGTTTCCGTTGTGATATTTACGTCACCTTGGGCAGCGGTGACATCTTTCTCCATAAAATTGCGTGCCTTATACATTGGGGTGCAAAGTACTATTCTCGACATCGTCTTTGTCAATGCGTGGCTGATGACGCCTACAAACCGATCGCCTTTGCTAGTGTAAATAACCACCAGTAGTCAGAAAAAAATTAAACCTGATATGATTTCTTCTAAAGCAGGCTTGTGCATACGCCATGTCGAGTATTGTTTTTATATACTTGCCGTTTTTTCTGTTTAGGGAACAAAAACGAGTTCGCCTTAATTACACGCTCCGGTAAAAAACCAGGAAACGGTAGGCTCCCTATCGTAGTGAGAACGTTTTTTTTTGTAATGGACGGGATGCGAATAAAATAATTAATTTCCGTGTATTTATCAATGGAGTCTTCAAGATATCGGTGGTGGAAAGGAACATTTTCTGCGTACAACCAGCATCGAAGCTAATGCATGTTTCCAAGAACAAATTGGCTTTTGAGCGCATATTCATTTATGCGGGAGCGTTGAACAGAAAATTCAGCTCCAATGCTTCCATTCCAACGTGAACATTTTGACTGATCGAGAGGGTCATGACGCCATAGTGATATGAGGTTGGCAGAAATTTGAAACGCCCAACAAGTGTTTGAAACGCGACACGTAATGCAAATTACATTTTGCTGTTGTTAAAAAAATGATTTCTTTTGTAAACAAAATTGGTTGATAGGAGAGGAAAATTTCAAGATATTAGGGTTTCATGTGGAATTTTGAAAAGCGAGTCCTGGTTTGCCTGCCAGACACGCTTTCGATTAGGCAATACCCGGCACGCGTGTGCGACTTGGGAAAAAGCGCCCAATGGCATGTATTTCGTCTCAATTTCCCCGTAAAGGCTTGTCTCGTGATGAAATGCTAATTAGTGCTTTATTTTAGACAGGATCACAGCCATCTATCGTGTCATACACTACTAAGTACAGCTTAAGTCTCCCCGCAATTTTGAAGCATATGTATTTCCAGTTTTGCCTTCATAATGTTCATTTAGGCCCACAGCACATTAATCAAAATACCATATGCGTTAAGTCGGCTTTACCTCCTGTCAAAATTTTGCTGCCAACAATTGGCCATCTTCCACTCATAATGCTGAGGATTATTTCATGGCCCTACATTGCTTCTAAAAATGTAGTATCATGTCCATAAATTTGCTTTTTATTGCATATCTAACTTCCAGACTTAGGAAGAGGGAGTATCCGATAGCTGCCAGCAGTGACTTGTTCAGTTATTGTTTAGAACCAGCCATTTTTCACTACACTAAGTAGGAAGAGGAAAACCAAGAAAATAGAAAAGACAGAACGGTTAGCAAAGTCCATCTGTCTTTTTTCCGGAAGACGGGTAACAAATTAAACTTAACGCAGAAAAATTGTATAAAAACATGTCAAAAGCTAAAAGAGACCAAGAATATTGATCGCAAATCTAATGAAGCGTTCGTAACCTTGCGTCAGAGTGGCATATTAAATGTGGGAAAGCACCGTTGTTTTTCATCAACGCTGAAACATATTGCAGCTCATTTTCATGTTCGCTGCAGCGTCACTGATGAAAGAAAAAAATTGCAGAATCTAAACATCAGATATCGAAAGCCTGAGCGCTGCTGCCGCCATGGTGCATCGCATTTGCTATCGTTATCATTATTAAATAAAGTCACAGTCATTAATATCGCTACTATAATCATTACCATTATCATTATTATAGCGTCTTTGTCATTGCTACAATGATCCTCACGCTAGAAGGAGAACTCCCACGTGCTTGTCACGATCCCTAGGCGTGGCGCTACATCCAAAGCTTTGAACGAACGCTTGCGACATTCATATGGGCCTCCAGTTTTGAGTCGATGTGACGCGGTATCCTATTCAGGCCGGTTTCTTCTTGGCGGACTAGGTTTTATATATCTCCATGTGAGGCAGTTGGCTGCTGGTTTCTTTGTTTTCTGCGATATCTCCTATCCAATTATCAGAGCGTCCCTGGAAACCTTGTGAACTTCATTGCCAACATAGTATCCCCTTGCAATTTCACCGATCGGCCCCTATCCTTTCGTTTCAAGAAAGAGCTTTACGATTCAGTGTGTATTCTGGCATTTCGGTTTTCTTTTGAGTACTTACTTT
>JAJIZL010018285.1:0-26338 GCA_023969395.1 Amblyomma maculatum | reverse complement strand
TGATTATGGACTTTGTATAAATCATAAGGGGCGAAATGTCAGGACCTGCCGGTTGAAACTGACGCGGGCGAAGCTAAAAGCGAGCGCGCGTTTTCCTTGCGCGTGAACGGCTGTAGCGGAGGAGCAGCAGTGGGGCGGTGGAAGCAGACCCCATTGAAGAGGCCGTAAGAGAAGAGAAGCGCTCTCTCCCTCGAGACCGGCCGTGGCTCTACATCCCTTTTCTCTTCCCCTTTTTACTTCCCTTATCCCTTTTCTCCGGTGTACGGTCGCCAACCGGAGGCCTTTCTGGTTAACATCCCTGTCTTCGCTCCCCCTCCATATCTATCTAGCTAGCACTAGAATCCTCATTCGCCGATTTCGCAGATACTTGTTGGTCCGGTCTCTTCGACGGCAATCACTATCTTCGAAAACAATCCGACATCGCGGTCTCCGCCGCTCGTCCGATCACTATACCTTGCATGTCTGCCCTGAACAAGACTTCAACTTTTCAATTACCAGAACCTCCATCTTCTTGTGCAAACTGCTTGCTGTGCAAGAGGCGCTTCGCTTCGTGATCGCCATTTCCATGCTTCCCACTGCCCGTATTTTCATACGCACTGATGCCTTCCAGGTGACAAAGCTGCTTAGACGCGTCAGTAGCAGTGCAAAAGTCTGCCAAGACAGTCTAGCGGCAGGCAATACCGCAGCCATTTCAGATTGAATGGATTCCGCGTGACCTCCTTCTATGTTCTCAAAGCCATTCGGATTCTGCGACCCGCCTTTCCACCTCAACCTCGTCATCGCCAAACCTAATAAAATGGGAAATGCTACCCTTCTTTTAAGAAGAAAGGAGCACCTCCGACGCCATACACGTGCTCTCATACATCCGTATACGGTAAGTCTCCCCCGCGGTCTAACCCATGCAGAGGAGGTAGCGCTTCGGAAGATTCGAGTTTGGGTAGCCCTAACACCTGCAGTTGTCTCAATTTGTCTCAATTTCGAGATTTGTATCCCCGCCCTGGGTACCTCATCTACAAGTCCCTAGATTCAGAAGCCGATATCCACCACCTGCGGTAGGAATGTCCAGCGCTGAAGCCGACGCGGATCTGGTACCTGGTAGCAGCTGGCCTCTCCCACCATAACCCGTCGTCATATGCCGCTTGGACGCAGGTTCCACATCATCGTCCACTTATAAACTTCATTACATCAGCGAACCTTTTTTTTTTTTTTTTTTCATTTATTTGACCATACCTTTCATCCCTCATAACATTCATTTTATGCTCCGAGGCAATAAACGTCACAGAAAAAAAGTACTCACGACTCAAAGCATTTCCCTGAAGAAAGAAGAGCCACGAACGAGCGGTGCAGAGCTCGTGGTTCTTCTTTTTCCTCGTCTTTGAAATTCTCTTTGGCTCGTGCCTCTCTCGTGACTCGTGGCTCTCTTTCGCTCGGTTGCAGTGGCTCGGTTACACCGACAACAGCGTCAGCGGCTGAGCGGCTCGACCGCCGACCGAGCGCATAAGAGTCCTCTCTAAATGAAGGGCGTGTAAGTCCGGCAGGTTCAGAGCTGGCGATGTCATTTATAATCACGTCAGTGTTCGATAAACAAAAATGGGACGAACAAACATTTAATGCGACAATTCTGAGGAAGCATGCGGATTTAACCTCTGTGATTACTTGGACCAATTTACTCTTATCACTGCTTTCAGTGTATCGTCGCTTCGCACACTCAGCAAGGCCCTTCGAATGGTGGATATGAGCCCGGCCCAAACCTACAGGGGCAGGCTGGAGAGTTGGTTTAGTAAGTAGTATTTCACGACAGTAGTTAACTGCCTTTCCGACTGCGTCTTTAAGTTCGATTTCGGTGTTGTTTTTTTATGGGACAGCGTAGAAGCCTCGTTGCAGTAGAAATCCGGCGTCCGACAACGTAGCCATGCTGTGACGTGCCGGACCACAAGGTTATGGCAAAGCGCATTTATGCTGAGGACGAGCGAGCCAGAGCGTCTAAATCAACGCTAAAAACTCATGATATATTCGACATTTTATGATCGCGATGGAATTAAACCCAACGACGAATCGAATGCATGATCTTTACTGGCCGCTGCGTTCACTAAAAGGCATTCGCCGCAGTCTGACATCTCTAGCGCTGTGCTTTTAACGTCGTCGCGTCATCACTTCCCATTCGAACGCAAGTTGGTCTAGAAACAAGAGCACGTGAGCACTGCGCTTTGAAAACTAAGATTTGAACGCGTACGTGGTTTTTTTATTGTGAGAAAACACACACACTCTTGGAAGTTCTAACTCGCAAAAGTTCCATATATCCCGGCGGGATATTTGAACCAAACTCCTAAACGCTCATTGGAGTGCATGAACTCTATTAAAATGCCAAATGACATCCTATTGCAAAAGCGTAATGGTAATTACGCGAGCGTGAGTTTTTCGTCATGCTGTGCTGCGTGGGTTCTCACTGGGTGGCTCTTCTGAGAAGTGAATTCCTATGAAGAAGTGATTAGTGAGGGGGGGGGGGGGGGGGGGGGGGAGAGGAGGATAACGGATCGAGAATAGTGGTAAGTGGACAACCTTATGAGCCTGAGCGGTGAGGTGGAGAGATGGGTTATTGGTTGTACTTTTTCACCCAACCAATCCAAATTATCCTCAAATTGTGAAAATAAAAAACAAATCTCTCAGGAGGTGTTTACTTTTTCCGAACAAGCCAAAAAAACGTTCCCTCAACCAGCAGTGGAAGAAGAAAGGGCTTCCTCTTCGGGACGTCATTTGTTACCCACTGCGTCCAAGCGAAGCAATTGCGACGACCCTGGTGAACCATGTTTGCATTTTTTTTTTTCGAATAGTAAGGAAATAGGGGCAGCAGGCTGCAAACCAAACAACGCAGGCGTACTCAAGCTTAGGTCGCACTAGGCTCCGATGCATATCTTGCCCTAGGCAGTGGTCTGCCAGCTCGTGTCGCCGTGCCAAGCACGTGCCAACACTCTCTGCATAGTGACAGCCAGAGACGTTTGGGTCATAGGTTCAACTTGGAATTCAGCTCGACACTCAAGTCACAAGCAACAGATACCCTAGTAATACGCGTTTAGAGCGGGAAAAAATTCACTCGCATTGAGCTTGCATGTCAACGATCTCACTATAGTGTCCTTCGCATGTCTGATCAACTTGCTGGATGCGCACCACCTCACATCTCACACCTTGCATCAAGCTGCAGTCGCGAGGAGCTTCAATTCGGAATATACTCAAGTCATCCTTGCACTGCGACAGCTGCGAAAAAAAAAATAGAGCCATAGATATAAACAATAAAGAGAGCGGACAAAAAGGAATTACAGCACCTGGAGCTTCCACGATGCCCTGGTCTTTAAATCCAGGCAGGTACAAAAGTGGGAGGTGGAGGGAAAATTAGTTTTTAGCTCTTGTCTCAAACCTAGCGTATGATAAGAAGAAGCGGGAGTGACCGAGGAACCACGCAATTAAAACGCTTGAAGGTACCCATGGCGAGAGCTGCTTGTAAGCAGATGCCAGAGATAAGAACGTCGTCCTTGAATGGGTCTCCGGGGGGCAGTCGGGCGCGCGTGATGAGGTTCGCCGCTGTTTCGGTCACGGCCGATGCGGCGCGAGCTCCAGCGCAGACAAAGCGAGAGTAGGAAACTTGTAACGGTCCCTGGTCAACTCTCTCTAGGACCGAGGAGCATAACAAATCAAATTTTTCATTCCCCAACTTGACCTCGTTTGATGTCGGCACGCGATCATTTTTACGCAAGACACACCAAGCAGAAATGAACAGCCGCAAGTAGTCCAATGCATAAGGCGGGAGTTTTCATATCGTTCAGCATATGCTCATGGACGGCAGTCTTGTTTGTTTACTGTTTTAGTCTTGCCATGTGGCAGTTCCTTTCACAACAGCAGAACAAGCCATTGGCCGTTCTCGTACCTCGCACAAACGTCACGCATGAAACTCACGTGGTGGCCTGCGTCTTGCGCTAACCCAGGCCTTGTGTAGGAACTATGCCAATTTTCATGCCTTCCTCACTCTGTTGTGGTTTACTTATTTATCGGTTTTATTTACTGCTACAACATGTACTCAGATAAGTCGTATCTGGCAGTCTTAGTCAATGTTACATCGTTTAATTGGCAGTCGCTCTAATCTACTCTTGTCACAAGCATGACACGCGCAGTAACGGCCCACAAAAGAAAAATGCCTCCAATTTCTGACGTGCCGAGAAGCCGAAGCTGGTGAAACACGAGTGCTTTCAGCCAGGCTTCAAAGCCTTCTTTTCCCTCATGCTTAAAACAAATGCGAAAGCAAATGCAGGGGCCATGTCAGTCTCTTTGTTCGCCTCTTTTTAGACATGCCCACCTGTTGTTAACCGTGTTGCCCTCTCCGAGAGCTTTCACAGATAAGCCTATCCTATCTCAACAAACAGGCAGTTGCGCAGAATCTCCCCTACTTATGAAATGTCTGGAGTAGTTAAGAGCTACATCCTTTTCTTGAGACTTCGATACGCAGGTGCAGCACTGCTGACGACGTTCGAAAGGTACCGTTATCTGCATCGTAAAATCACTGCCACCGCAACGGACACACCACCTGATTTTATGGTGATAGTAAGGTTTCCAGTAACGTTGTATGCGAAAACAAAAATATTGAAAAGAACGCCCACGGGCATGCGTAGCTGAATGAAACTAAATGGTGCAGCACAAACTGGAGTATCGCTGCACCTTGCCTCTATCTTTTTTTTTTTTTTCAAAATGGTTAGTTACTTACTTCCCCTCGATATCGCTTTTAATTTACGACGCGCCCATCCCCACTTCCGGCCACGTGTCCGCGTAGAGCATGCATCGATATCTTACAGCAAAACTAATTAATGTTCCAACATTGTCGCATGCTTAAAGTCATGCTGCGACACGCTGTCGCGTCTACCAAAGCGGAAGTCTTGTTTCTTATCTGCAATGTGCGAGCTTTTTTTCACGCATTTCGCGCGTAACCCACCCACACGTACTGGCAGTAATTTAAGGCTGGTAAAAAAATAATAACAGCAGTAGAGGTAGCTATATATGTGTACACCATAGCCCCGATACGAGTCATTCTAACGACGTACCCGCACATAACACACGAGGTTTTTAATAAATGTACACGTATTTAAACAAAGAAGGACACTGGACATCTCTTGAAATAAGGGACGTTCAAGCGAATTCTGCTCTTTTACACTGGGTTTTCACTACATTTTCCTTTGCGTATGCCATGTCCTCCTCTCCACCTCAGATAAATTTATTCGTTCATTCGTTTTGATTGCCCTTCAGGAGCGGTAGCGGCGGAACAACGGCAATTTAAGGGCAGCAAGAACATTTTTCTTGGGATGAATGCTTGCCCTCCCTCTCTCTCTCTCTTATTTCGTTTTCTTTTCTTAGAAACAAGAGCATGGCTGTCGTTTTCAGTTCTGGCTTCGCAGAACTTTCGCTACAATCGCTAGCAGGAAGGATGACGGAATCAACCGGAACCTTTGACAGCTGCTCCCAGTGAGCGTGTCTTTGACTGTGCCACCGTTATGTTGAAGGACACTGTTCTCTCGTTGCCGTCTACATTCCTTGTTTCCTACGAATGTGAACATTTGTGTCCATGCGCGGTTAAAGCGACCCGTAGAGTGCGTGATAAGGCACGGGCCAGCCATTATCACCTGTCGAATTAACCAGGAGGAGAAGGAAGACAAGGCAGACAAGCATGGCTCGCACCGCGTCGTTCGCCTAAACAGGCGGTGGGAACGGGGCGCCGCCCATTCGTGTTTCACACGCACAGCGCGCTAGACGGAAACGGCAGGAGCGATATATACACCGCACATGAAGGGCAAAATGAAATAAGGTAGCCGACGAGATAAGGAGACGGAGGACAGAGCAAAAGAAAAAAAAAAAACATAAAACTGAAGTCGCTGTTCTAAGAGAACAATGGGGGGGGGGGGGGGGCGGGGGGGGGAGAGGGGGGCGTGGACGCCATCACACTTTGTGTTGTTTGTTGTCCCAGCTTTCGTGTTCTACACGCGATGGCTCTCCTTGTTTCCATTTAGACCGTTGTGGCGATAGCGTTGTTTCATGCCTAGCGCCCTGTGCTGTACGCTGGATCTAAATGGGCATTGTCTGTTTTCTTTCTTTTTTTCGCGTTGTCTGCCATTCTTGCTGATGCGCGTTGTGGGGAATTCGCCCTCCTCCATTTTCCCTCGTTCCTTGTTTTACGTTTATTCAAGAGTACTTAGTTCCTTCGCACAACGTACAAGCACCGTTCTATGTCCCTTTTTCTTTTATTTCCTTTCTTGAAACGAACAGGCTCTTTCCTGGCATGTAATTAAGAGTAATAGCTCGTAAACGCGGCCGCCGTAATTCAACACTCGTGTTCCTGGTTTTCAGATAACGGCGCTGCGCCAGGAAATCTCCCACACGATCCTCTCCAAGCGCGGAGTAAAGGTTAAAATGTACCAAAATGGAATGCAGAGGCTGCATTGTGCGAGCATTAAGAGGAGGGGAAAAAAAGATACCCGTGTCTCTTGTCACTTCCTTGTAAACATTGCTTACAGCTTTTCTCGTTTACTTGTCTTCTATCTTTTTCTTGTCTGGTTTTCCTGTTCGTCTTTCATTCTTGGCAGCTGCGGCGCAGAGTGCTGCCTTTCTCTCGTTCGTCGCATGCATGTACGATAGCCATATCTCGGCCTGAGCGGCTGGCGGGCCGCTTGCGAGTACGGAAATATGGCCAAAAGATGTGCGGCTTGTTTGGCGGAAAAAAGCGGCTCTTTGTTTCTTGCAGTCGTGCCGCAATTGAGAGACCGCCTCCTGTGCGTCACGCGTCTCCCGCAAGTCCACGCGCGTGCACGATAACGGAGGCAGTTTAACACGACCCGACAGCAATTACCGCCGCCAGAAAAAGAAAATGGTAGAAGAAAAGAAAGGAAATGCATGTGCAATGCCGTACGCTCTTACAACGTGTCGTTGTGTTCGTCTCGCTGTGCATGACCGCAATGAAGAGGTATACGAGCACTTTTACCTACAAGTGTATTTACACCCTCGCAAACTTCGGCGACGGTCTACGAATGCTCATATTGCACGTGGGATGTGCCATCTAGGTAAGAAGTCCCGAGAAGAGATATTTAGCGTTTTTGAAACGTCCAGCTTTGAAACACTCAATGTAAGTAAGGGACAGAAAGGTCCCTTGGAGTGCACACCCTCCGGTGCGTTGGAACCCCAATACCTAGACGTGACCACGTCCAAAGCCTTCTGCCCTTTTCTCTCCTCCTACACTTTTTTTTTTTCTCACACCTTTTCTCATGTCGTGGTTCTCCTGTCCACCATACTGCGGCATTTGCGGCGCCTTTCTTTGCATTAGTACGTACCCTTGTCCCACCCTATCCTTTAGCGCAGTAATAAGGGTTTGGCTAACAGTGAATTTAAAACAAAGCTATTGGAAACTAGGAGTCGTAGCTTTTGATGATGAACGCTCCAGTTTGCGTGTGTTTAGCCACGTGCATTATAATGTGGAACATAATGAAATTCAGTTATAGCCCAGCAAAGTTTTGAAAGCATTGCTTCCTTCCCCTCAGGTAAAATGTTATTAACTAATTCGTTGCTATTACATTTAATATACAATATTGTCCGTGTATCATCAGTGCATGCGCGAAACAGAACTGCGAAGACAACCTTCGCTTTTAAGTGTATGCTGCGGCAGAATAAATAGCTCGCGTTTGAAGAGGCTCATTAGCAGGCAGTTGTAAGATGCCGCATTATATGAAAAACCAACCGACGCAGACATAAAGCCTGGCCTTAACCACGCACTCAGTTCGGACCTGCCTGCGTTGCCTCAGGACACCTTGTCTAACGTACTCGCGGAATGGAAGAAGTCCCGGGAGCTGAATTTCGATCTGATCACTCTCCCGTCTCAAGGGAAGGCCTAGTTGGCAGCACCTGACAACTGGGCATGCCACGTGGTCTCGTGACGTCATAAACCTGAGGACCAATCAGGGGAGAACCACGTCATCTGCCAACTAGCAGCCGCCATAGACACTCCCGTGATTTTTCGATTACAACGCCGATCCCCGACTTTCTGGAGAACGCAGCCTTTATAACGCTGCCACGTTAAAGCCTCGCACGTGGCCTTGTTTCAATCAAATATGAATAAACGTTAGTCTTCGCAAGTGTTTTTCGCAGGAGGGCCAACCCTGCGTGTCGTTAACGAAAATGATACCAGTTAGGATAACTTCCACTGTCCCCAATATGCTGCGGAGCTTATGGGGCTTGGACATGTAGGTCCCCGCCGCTTGCGGCGGGGGCTGGCCTGCCACTGAATTTATATCTGTTGTAGGCCGTCATTGCACCCGCCACCGCTTCGGGGGTGAGAGAGAGAGAGAAGAAACCTTTATTTAGCCGGATAGTTATATAGGGCCGAGTTATATTGCCCTACTAGATGGCCTGCAGGTCAAGCCTGTTAGCGACCTCGTAGGCGCGCTTGAGGATCCGGTATTGTATGCACGGGTCCGAGCTGCGCAGCAGGGTCTCCCGGTCATCTAGATGCAGGATTTCTCCCAATTCTGGGGTGGGGGGGGGGGGGGGGTCCTCCTTGCATCCCCAGAGTATATGATTGAGGGTAGCTCTTTCATCGCACAGTGTGCAGTCAGGAGAAAATTGGCTGGGGAAAATATGTGAGAGAACTACCGGGTTTGGAAAGAATTTTGGAGTCTCCTCCAGGTAATTTCGTGTTCTTTGCTTAGACGCTTGTGCGGGGGCGGAAACCTCCTTCTTTCAAGGTGGAAGTGGTGGGTTAAATCATGAAATGATATAAGATTATCCTTGGCTGTCCCAAGAGCGGAGGTGGTCACCGCCCGGCCGACTAAACCTCGGGCTGTCTGGTGAGCCGCCTCGTTTCCAGGGTTGCCAAGAATGTGCCGGTACCCAAATCCATTCAATGTCCCTATCTGGGAAGGGAATCTTATTAATAATATTTAGAGTAGATTGTGCAATTCTACCTCGGGCTAAATTGTGTATGGCAGTCTTGGAGTCGCTGATGATAATATCTGCCTCTGAATTTGTAATGGCTAAAGCGATGGCTGCCTCCTCAGCCATTGCGGATGTGCGTACACGGAGGGAGGCCGAGAAGGCTGTGGCGTGTGTTCCCGTAACCCCTGCCACTGCAAATGCTCTTTTTGGAGCTGCATACTCAGCCGCATCAACGTAGCCGCATCAACCCGGTTGGTGCTTATGAGTCTTATGAAGAGCCAGGGCCCTGGCCATCCTCCTACCCTCGCGGTGTATAGGATGCATGTTTTTGGGCAGAAGCTTAATGGTGAGCCGCTTCCTGATTGGTGAGGGTAAATCTCTCGGTTCATCTATTTCTGGCACTAAATTTGCGTCCAGTGCGCCGAGGATGCTTCTGCCTGTTTTAGTTTTTGTCAGCCGCGCCATCTGTGTGGTGATGTGGGCCGCGCAAAGTTCCTCGAGTGTGTTGTGAATGCCGAGTTGAAGAAATTTTTCTGTAGATGTGTAATGAGGAAGCCCTAGTGCCGCTTTGAATGCTTGTCTGATGAGGCACTCCAGCTTGGTCTTCTCTGCGGCATAGAGCTGTAGGTAGGGCACTGAGTAGGTGGAGCGACTGAGAACAAATGCCTGCACTAATCTGCACAGGTCTTTCTCTCTCATGCCCCTTCTCCTGTTTGCAATTTGTTTAATCAGACGGATTGTCTGGTGGGTAGTGGCAGAAAGCCTGTTAATCGTCTCCGCATCTTGCCATTACTCTGGATAAAGAGGCCCAACACCCTCAGTGTCTGGACTTCTGGTATGGGTTGTCCGTTAACCTTAACAGTAATGGGAATAGAATCTTGATGTGCTCGCCTACCTCTCCCCTTACCTCGAATGACGAGGAGTTCAGGTTTAGGCTGTGAGCAAGTGAGTCCTGCTTGTGCGGCGTAATTTTCTACCTGGTCAACTGCCAATTGCAGAGTTTCCTCGATTTTGCCCTCGTTACCTTTATTGGTCCAGAGGGTGATATCATCAGCATAGAAGGTGTGGTGGTACAAATTTCGAATTTCGGCTAGCATACCCGGGAGGCGGATGAGTGCCAAATTGAAGAGAAATGGGGAAAGGACCGAGCCTTGCGGTGTACCTTGTGTTCCTAACGTTATTGGGGCGGATGTTATGTTTCCTAGTGTTATGACGGCTGTACGTTTAAACAAAAATTATTTGATATAATTGTATGTTCTGATGCCTGGATTAATACTACTTAGATTTTCAAGGATGATTATGCGTGAGACGTTGTCAAAGGCCTTGTTTAAGTCAAGGCCCAGGACGGCTCTGGTATGTTTGTTTCTGTCCCTGTCGATTATATCCCTTTTGAGACGAATCATAACATCCTGAGTAGATAAGCTTGCCCTGAAACCAATCATTGTGTCCGGGAGGAGACCGTTGTCCTCAACGTAGTTCTGGAGCCTAGTAAGGATAATGTGCTCAAATAGTTTTCCCAGGCAAGAGGTCAGGGAGATGGGCGTGGTGGACGACGGCTGTTGTTGCGGCGCGCATCTTTCTCTCCCTCTTCTTTTTTCTTTCTTGTCTATTTTCTCTTCTGTCCGCACGAGTCAGCGGAGGTGGCTCAGCTACAGAGCCAGTAGCAGGCCCGTGCATTTTCTTTTCCTTCTTCCTACAGCCACAACAACAACAACAACGCGCATTACGTTACCAAGCGCACTTCACGGCAAAATCAATGCGTCACAGTTCGTCTGTTGCCATTAATGCATGAAAGGAACTTCGCCAACACATACGGCAGGACAGCGCTGCCTGTGAAACAGAGCTACGATATCATTCTCAAATCATTTCGGAATGAAATCATATTACAATTTGCCACTATGTTCTTTCCTTACCTTGAAGGTAAGCAAATAACGTAGTGGCAAACCATAAATGCTACGACAGTTTCCCTTGTGGATCATTAAGGCACGGGAGATGGAAGCCCGTTTTTTTTTAACATACCACAACTATACATACGGAAGGTTATCATGGTACTTGCCTGTACATTTACTCGATTAGTACTTAAGTGGTACGTTCGCCAAGAAATGGTAATCACCGAGAAATAGTCGGAAGGCTGGGAGAAGTTTGAGTTAGTTATGAATACGTCTTTCGGGGCGACCAGCTCGTGTCAGTAATAACGTCTGAAATATAGCTGTGCCTCGAGATAACATGATTATATATGGTGTTTACGTTACTGAACCAGCACACAAAAAAAAGATGATGTAAGCGGCATTACACTTAAAGGTCGGAAACTTGAGCAGCCGCTTATGAAAGAAAAAGAAAATGTGCGGCGGAAAATGCGCTCCTTATATACCGTTCTTCCCTGCGTTGCATAATTTGCCAGAAACTTTTAAATCCTCCCTCAACTTCGTCTTGCAGCGTTCACCGGTCCGCAAACTCACGATATTAGGTTTTGACTGCTGAATACGGGGCTCGGAGAACGAGCCGCCCAGCTCAAATATCGCACAAAGATTGCAGAACGCCATTGGGCGGCGGTGGAGAACGCTTCCAGCTGCTGCAAAGCAACACGGTTCTTCCGCAACCACGAAACCCGAACCTAACTGCGCCGAAATAGTACCTGAGCATTTAAATTATGCCGTTCGCGGTATTGCCGAGACGCTCCGTGAGCGTGACGATAAGTTATAAAGGGTGGAGGGCTTTCTCCACAACAGGAGGAAGGCATGCCGGGCTCGAAAGTCGACGTACAAGACGCCCGAATCATTCCCCGCCGCCGCACTAAGTTCAGGGTCGTTGGTGGGCCCCGCCGAATGGCCAGAGAGGGGAGCTGACGTGCTCTCGAAGGCACGCAGCTGGTCGATGCGGGCAAGGAGTGCTTTCAGTCAGATCTGCCTACGACGGGGTTCTCCCGCCGAATGATTAAAACCCGCTAATTGGAGAAAACGAACCCTGCCAGAATGCGCCTCCCCCCATCCCTCCTCAATTGTCCGGGCTCGAGTATGAGCCCCCTGCCGGAAACCAGAGGGAATTCCGAGCTCAGCCGGCATATCGCCACCTGCCTCCGCCTGAACAGCGGCGCTTTCTGGACGCACTCGGTAGACCGTATTTCCCGCTCCTGAAGCGGCTGTGAGAACAGGTCAAATTTATGGACAACCTAGTATGCACTGAGAAATATTACGATATTATAAGTAGACAAGAAGATCAAGTTTATATGCAATGCATACGAGTAACGATAAACATATAAGGAAATTGGGCCCCAAATTATAAATTGGTTAGAAGTAAGTGCGAGGACATATGCGTTCGTCTCGCATTTGACACAACCTGGTTTCTGCTGATGCTGTTTTCTGCTGGCGTTTGCCGAAGGTCTGCCGAAGGTCTGCCGACCTAGGTCGGCCTAATGTTACTGCGCCTTTAGTGTAGTGATCATGAGCCATTCGTCCAACCCGGACTGATGTGACGTTATCATTGGCGCACTGCAAGTTTTGCGGCCGAAGAGAACGATATGCAGCTGAGAGACGAGCAAACAGTATTTTGGCTCCAAGCAAAAACAGCGGAAACTTAAATACTATCAGACTTGAACTGAAATAGAGCAGTTCAGAAGGAAACAGCAAAACGAGAACATTTTGGTTTAATGAAGACAAAATACAAGCGCTTTTATTCCTTCTCGAACAGGTAATATTATTGTGCTTTTGTAATTATTATAAAGTCGTCCTCTTCGCGTTTCATTTCAGGCTGGTGGTAAACACGCGTCATCAAAATCTGTCTCCTCTGAAATCCGTACAGTGAAATGTAACCGTAGCCGGCATATAGTGGTTTGTCCCTTATTATAGGCTTGGAGGGTGCGTTTCTTTTCCTCAGTCCGTTACCATGAAGTCACTTCTCAGCCATTCCTATGGTTCGCAAGCAAGTTTAGGATCCAACTTTTATTGCACGCGCTCCTCTAGCCGCGCAACACACCACGCAAGCAAAATTTCTACTGCCAAGAATTGAAATAACGGGCATTCAATCAATCGTCGTCCTACAAATGAAGTGAGAGTCGCGTTGGACTTCGGTATCGGAATGCACATTCTTAAATCCTGGAAACCACTTCACAATTTATCATGTTTTGCTACCATCGTCACTGATTAACTGTACTATACTTTGCTATAAGAGTATTACTTTACTGTACTGTAGCCGATACCAGCCCCATTCCTGCATGGAAGTTCTATTAGAATGCATGCAAAAAGGGGTGGTTCCTGATGAGCAACGGCGAATGCGAGGACGTTGTGCTCAAGCAGCAATCTTTCCAGATTTTCTGCTCCGACATTTGAGGACAGTCTATTATAACCATGCTGCTTTGACTCGAAATTCTACAAATAAAAAGAGCAATGCAGAGAATGCGTGTGGGTAGGTTGAAACAGCTATATCGGCAGCCAAAGAGAAGATGATGCCGAAAGTCGTTACGGTCGCCGGTGCCTTGAGCGATCATGTTTTCCTTTCATGAAAGTAAACCACGCCGACGGCGAAATAATAGCCTTCGTCACCATTCCTTTGCCTTATCTTTACTAGCCCACGCCGACAGTACACAGACAGCTCCCGGCAAACGATACCAATTTGACAAGGGCATTATTCGTACATCAAACTAGCCTTCAACAGGACTAGCAGATGAATGGTAAATAAGAAGCAAATTGGTGTGACGCTGCACAAGCAATGGCTGCATCATAATTTCCATACGAAACGTGTGATATTCCTTTATCGAATTCTGCTAGCTCAGGCCTCTAGTTAGGCAAGTAAGGCTTCCGCCTTAATATCCATATAAGCTTCTGCATTTCCGAAAAGAACAATATAGTCGTCGCTGCCGGGGGTCGAATTCTGGGAAGCACATACAGAAACTGACATCATGCGGCCGGACAGAGAGCTTCCAGCGATCGGCGTCACCATCGAGAGATTCACAAGGCCGGTGCACTTCATTCTTATCCAGCAACCTGCGTCCCGATTCCAGGATGTCAGGTGACTAGTCAAGCTATGTGAAGAGTGCGACTCGACTGATACTCTCACGCGAAGTTTCACTAAAAGCAAATTTTGTTATCGTGACGTAGGCTGCTAGGTTGCGCTGGCATTGTATAGCTCTCGGCTGTGACAGTAAAAAAAGACGCAGGTGACAGTGCTCTGCGCGGTTCCTCAATTCCTTAGGCGTTTACTGAATGGAAAGGCAGAGAGATCGGTCCGAACTTAAATCATCTGGACTGCTGCTCTGCGCCAGGTAAGGGGGAAATAGTGAAGATATAGGGTCATGATGGGTGAGTATGTGATGAGAAAAGGTATGACGTAACTATACAGGCATATTCATATGTCTCACAAGCGCGAGTCCTGAGAGCGTTAGCTCTACCGCGTACGCCGCATGTTGTTTCATCTTGCGCTGTGCAGCAAACATTGTCGTCTTCGCCAGGCACGGAAGCACTGTGCTATCGCAGCGGCCAATTACGCCTCGTATAAAACTGCAACACACTCGCGCACTGTCCAGAAAATATCGTCGTCTCCATCAAGTTCCAACAGCGAAATACTGTCGCGCGGTGCACACTGTCGCCTTCATCTATCTGCGCCGAAACCCTGCCTTTCTGATAGAACACGCCTTTTGCGAATTAACCGCTCTATGGTGCGCTCACGTTTAGACTACGGCGCAAAGACCAATACTCCTCAGTTTTGAACTGATGCCAAAAATTAAGCATATTTGTTACGCTTCCAAATATTGCCCGTAGTTTCGACCTAAAAGCAATAGTTTTTACGAACTTTCCTGGTGTGTTAAGTAGGATGTCAGGTGTTTAAAGGCATTTATTTAACATTTTTTGTTATGATAGATATGATAGGTTTTCGTTGCTGAAAACCGACACTTGCCTGCAGAGAGCGCATAAAGAACTAAAAGGAAAATATATAAGTATATCGCACTAAAAACAATAATACCGTTTCGAAACTTTACTTATCTTTTACACAGGCCGTAATGTTCGTAAAGGTATTTGTGCTACATTTTTGGTTTGCTAACCAAAAGCCCTTTTTTGCTGCTCAAAACAGGCGTTTTTGCTTATTATACGCGGTCATTCCATCCTGGTGAGCGTGTGGGTTATATTTAACCTTAAATATTTTTAACTATTTCCTATTTCATAGACTGTTAGCATATGTTAAAAATTGTCTTTCTGCTCTTCAGCATCTTCAACAAAACAAGATTCAAACTCACTGATTTCACATGTTCTCTTGAGTGCTATATTGTCCGTGTAATAAGCGAATTGGGAGTTATCTGTTTTGCGACTATCTCCAAAATCCTTTAATCTCCAACTACGACAATTCAAATACTTCAGCAATTAAAATTACTTCCACAAAAACAAATTTTGTTCGCTGCATTGTCTGCCAGTTATACCGCAAAATAAAAATGCCGTCAGGAGGTGAAAATATTTTTGAAAAGAAAAGCTACACTGGTAAGGGTATAGTTTTTAAGTGTGTGAAACCTGTGATATCTGTGGCGGTCTAAAAACCGCCAGATCACATGGCGTGGGATCATAGTAGTGCTTACAAATTCTTGACTTATATCCATCAGATACATGAGTATCTCACAGTGCTTGTAATGTTTCTCATTTTACATATAAGTGGTTAACGGGAAAAGTACCCAAGCGTCTATTCTAGCGACAATGATTATGTGTTTACTTCGAGGGTAGACTATCATTATCATTAGCCGGGCTATACCAACTGAAGGGCTAAGGCCTCTCTCATATTCCTCCAATTAAACTGGTGCTGTGCTAGCTGCATGCACTTGACCCCTGCAAACTTGTCAACATCACCTCCAGCTTTCCGCCATCCTTTGCTAGGCTTTCCTTCCCTTGGAATACAGTTTGTTACCCTTAGTTATTTATCGATTGTCCTCTATTCGCACAACATGCCCTGCATATACCCACTTCTTGATTTCGACTAGAATTTCTTTAACTCAAGTTATTACTCTAACCCAGACTTCACGCATAACATTATCACTTATCTTATCACGTTATCCTATCACTTAACGTTACACCTACAATTTTCCATTCCATAGCTCTCTGCATTGTCCCTAACTTAAGTAGAACCCTCCTCTACGTTTCAACCCCATAGGTGAATACCGGTAAGAGGCAACTGTTACATAATTTCGCCTTGAGCGATACCGTTAAGCTGCTAATCATGTTCTGCGAGTACTTGCCTAATGCACTCCATCCCAATCTTATTCCCCGGGTTATTTCCTTTTCGTGATCTGGATCTGCGGTTACTACCTGTCCTATACTTCGTATCACAAAATGTTTGCAGCACTGCGAAAGGCAGAAGCACCCCGGTCCAATCAGGATCACGCGCACTACAATAGGCAATTGTGCTCCTACGCGCATCTCGCCCCCCAAATTGGCAGGTTGACAGTAGGAGCACAATTCTCTATTATAGTGCGCAGGGGCTAGAGGCACTTAGGAATACAAGGGAAAGGGCTCCTCTGCCTTTCGCAGTGCTGCAGATATCTTGTGAGACGAAGTATAAGTACTAAATATATTCGCCCACCCCTTCCAATTTTTAGCTACTTATTCTAAACTGCTGTTCCTTCCCGAGGCTGTTGAACATTACCTTAGCACATTTGAGGGAGAGGCCTTCGCCCTGTAGTGGGTATGGTCTAACGATGATAATGATTAAATAATTTATCGGTATCATCTTAAGACAGGAACAGAGTGGATCTCGTTTGGGTCCATGCAGGCTCATTCAGGCGTCCCGGGGAACGAGGCCTCTCACCAGTATGCTCGAGGTTTTGTCAGCCGAGCTAGTGAGGGGATCTCAGACGCGGGTGCCCGACGGGGTGAGTCACTGGATACCTATCGGGCCATTACCACTTATTACAAGGAGCTCCGGGCGAGCCTGCCTCCTCCGCACGCTTCGCGCCGCTACCACGTGGAGGCGGCTGCAAACGCGGTCGCAGCCAAACCCCTGGACGTATGCCAAAATCTTTCCTGACAGTAATCTGTACTGCCAACTGTACGGCAAGCCTGCCTCCTTAGACCATATAATCTGGGACTACGCGGAAGATCCGCCTCCGCCAGAGCAGGTACCATCTCCCTCGCTGGAACACTGGGAAGCTGCTCTCGCCAGCCGGGACCCAGAAGTCCAGTCCCGGGCCTCGGGAAGAGCGCAAGAGGTCGCTGACAGACTTAAACTGCCAGCCACCTGGAGCAGCTGAATGCGACCGAAGGCAGAAACCATCTAAAGCTTGCAAATAAAGCTCTCTCTCTCTCTCTCTCTCTCTCTCTCTCTCTCTCTCTCTCTCTCTCTCTCTCTCTCTCTCTCTCTCTCTCTCTCTCTCTCTCTACCACTCAGGATATCTCTCTGGGCAATTACACTTTGTACCCAGCCCCAATATTTTACTTCTTTAGCATTCGAGATTGTACATACGTTCTTGACTGACCGACAGGGCCGTGACGTAGCAACCACATGACCTGGCGCGGTTATTCTAAACACTGTACATTCAAATAATACTAATAAATTAGGGGAGAATAAAAACGAGTCCGAAATTGCGAGGAAGGTCCCTTAATAACAATACATCAGAAAATTGAAGTAATTCAATAAAATAAATTCGTCGCCATTAGTGTTCGAACCCTAGCCCTCTGCGTGTCAGGCAGGCTCGCTTGACTTTTTTTTTTTTTTTGTACTAATCGTGTTACACGGGCACCTAGTGAACGCTTTGTGATGCATATGACTTACTAGCGCGTGTTTGTGATCTCTACTGATTTTACAGTGATAATAATTCGAAATTTTAAATGATTCAAACAATTTTCTTTGTTTTTTTTTTTTTAGATCGTTGAATGAAATGGCGGAGGTAAAGGAGCCGTCGCACCTACGCTTGAAGTTAAGCGTCCTCCTAATTTTTAGGGTCCGGCGTAATGTTGCACTATTTTCGTGAATTTATGCGTTTTGCTACCTGAGAATGTGAACCAACTTTAGTGAAACTATACCGTCCCTTTGAGAGATTGCAGTCCCGAACAAGAAGGACGGAAACTAGCTTATTTATTCACCTAGGATAGTGGCAGCAATAAGCCGCAAAGTGTAAGCCATGATGGTTCACGGTCACTATCAAAAGTTAAGGAGTAAGCGAAACATCACAAAACGAAAAGCAGCTCAGTAAGTTGAACACCGCCACTCGCAGTGTCCTCAAAGTGGTGACACGGAACAGCTCTCTTTCTGAAGAGGCTGAAAACCGAGACTGCTTCCCAAGCTCTGGAAAACGTGACCGGACGCAGACTCTCCACCGCACTGCTCTTATAGGGACCCCGCATTTACCCGAGTATAATGTCAACCCGTTTTATTTAGCTAGTTTTTCATAATAACAGTAGGCATATAGCCATCAAAATATATTGCAAGCCCGAAGCTTTCTCTATACCTTCAGTTTTCACAAAATATTGTCACACTTATTAACCCCAGGTGTCCTTTTGCCTTACTTTTCACATTTTATTGCAGTTATGAGACTCACGCTGCAGTTTGCAGTCTTCATATTTACTGTTTTACTACCCGGCCGCTCACCCAACCCATCAGGAAGTTTGAGCTTTCGATAATGTCGAGTGTACGGAGACTTCGCCGAGAAGATGAATATCGAACGACGTCAAATAACGTAAAACCTCATAGCTGCCCTTTAAAAGTGCGGCTCCGGAGTTTTTGAGCATTTTGAATGCCTAATCACACCACATTCTTTAGTGTGTGGACTCTTTCCTGTACAAAAAAACAACTGTTCAATATCAAGCGGAAGTATTTTCAGAGAGAAAAGAAAAGAAAATAAGTTTCGGCCAATCTGTGACGTCATTAGCGGCTAATCTATGACGTTCTGGATATGGAAACAAATCCTATCGCTGTGCGCGTTGATGAACAAAGTTTGCAGCTGTAAGTTACAGCTGGCGTCACTATTTGTCTGAAATGACCGAAAGATTGCGCAAACTTCTGCCCTGCAGCAAACGGAAAGCAAAAAATGTACACGGTCTTGCGTTTAAAGACATCACGCGCTCGTGTTTGCCGCACAAAACTACTTTCCTATCAAGGCCACGAAAGGAGAAATTATCATTTGCGTTCATTTGCGTTACAAGAAAAGGATCAAACCACTGTGAAGTTTGGTACAGCTTACCAGCAAACTGCGCAGAACGTGCATAAGATAATGGGCCATGGCCAGCTTGCAACCGAACTGATTGCAGATCTGAGCGAAGAGCCCCCCCCCCCCCCCCCCCCCCCCCATGCAGTGTACCTAATATGAAGAATTGCGGTTGCAATGATGAATCAAACCTCCCGTTAAGGTCACCACGATGATCTGGAAGCGACGAAGATTCATGATTGGAGGTTTGGTAACTGCCAAGTGGATCTTTAAGGATATAGAATACGAGCATCAGTGTGCTTAAGCAGCCCTAGGAACCTAGTGACCACTGCTGGTCAGAGTATCCGCCAATGCACTACACACTTTGCTCTTTTATGCTGACTTGGTATCTCGGGGTTTTGGGTTTTGGATTGTTCATCCCAATTACATGAGCTCGATACTGGCTGCACTAGCTGCGCATCGATGGAGGCCAACCTCGACGAACCCCTATAATGTGAGATGCAAGTGCACGTTGAAAAGCACCATGTGGCCGAAATTTCAGGAGCCCCGCACTGTGTCGATGTCGAGGCACTTTGGCACTTTGAGCGACGTTGATCGTGAACTATCTCTCCTGACTGGATCATTGCTGGCTGAACGCTGATGCTATCTACTGCGCTTCATATTCTCAAAAGTACAGCCCCCTGGCTACAGGCTCACTTTGCATAGCGTTGGCCATCTGCGAGGCTACACAGATGTCTCGGACAAACGCATGTTATACGGAAAGTTCTTTTTCTATCGTTAACGATGTTTCTGTGTTAAGTTCTCAGGGAACTGAACTGTACGGCGTTAACCAACGTTACCGGTATACATGCGCGACGTCGATCCAAACCATTTTTGTACGGGCTACCCAACTGCAGTTGTTCCACCTAACTGTCGTCATGATGAAAAGCAGCCGCCAAACCTATGAGACAGATATACTTTGGCGAAGTTACTGGTCCGCCACGCTCTGGGGATGCGCTGCGGCTCCCTTAAGTTCGCGACCAGTTATTCACGGGAAAGCACGGTACACACAGTTTGCCACACAGTGCCGCATCACAGAGAGTTCACTTCAGTCATCCGTGCGCTGCCGCGGTGAGTGCAACTCCGCCGTCGTGCTGATGTCCCATGGGACCAAGGTGGCGCTGGGTGAGGAAGAATATATCAAGAAGACGAAAAACTCGGTCCGTGGTGGGGCTCATCGAGACCGCTAATTCGTCACCGCCTCGCAGTGTTCCGCAGCTCACCATCCAGCCATTATTATTATTTTTTTTTTTTTTCAGTGTGCTCTATGGAAGCGTGGCCACGCGATTTAACTTTCTCCCTCTCACTCGGGATCCGACACCCCACGCGTGTTGACCTTCCGCGCGACGTTCTCGTTCTAATGGATCTCAACACGACATCGGGCGCCGGCGAAATGACCGCTTCTAGCGAGGTTCTCGGCTGTATACTCTTCCATCCTCGCGGCCGGCCAGCGGTGGCTTCAGAGCGAGGGCGAGCGCTCGGATCCCGACGCGTCACAGCACTCGTGTGCTTTGTGCGTGTGTCTACGTGGCATCTGCTTCTCGCTGGCAGGGGCGATGGCGCCTTCTGCTGGGTCAGCGGCACCCATAGCGCGAGACCGGTCAGCGTCATGGAAAGAAGAGAGCGGGGAAAGTGTTATTAATGAACTCTGTACTGACTCATGTCACGGCTCTAAGCGCGCCCAGAACGCGCTCTGAAAGAAGTAGAAACTCCCGACGCGAAGGTAAAGAAGCCCGCCGTTCCACACCGCGTGCCACGCAGGAGACGCGCTGCCGAGCTCACCACTGTCGCTCGGAAGCGTGCGCGATGATAGATGAGTTCTACGGGCGGTGACTTTCTCAGTTCCACGTCGTTTCTTAAAACGCGCGCGACATGTACACGGTTGTTGAAAAGTTCCCAGGCCTCATGGTCTGTTTTGCAACGATAGCTGGCCCTTGGAACGGTAATAAAGCTATCAAGGTATTTTCTTCTCATTTTTATAGAAGTCTTCAGCGTAGGGGGTGTCGTAACTGCCTGTCTACGCTGTATCAGTAAAATGCGTTCGTTTTACCTACATTCCCCGAAAGTTACGTTTGTCATATTTAAATCATAAGTGTTACTTTTATCTTTTTTATAAGACTTCGCACTCACACGCGCTGGGACGGCTTGGTGAACTGTTGAGCGATATCCAAGGGGCGTATAATGCCTGTGCGAAGGTCGTGGAAGACACTTTCTAAATTCATCGCCTCCTCCGAACTGACATTACGAACTCATGTAATGTACGTCAGTTATGTACATGAAGAAGCGAGTCCCATTCGCATAATCTTCCTCGTAGATGTTTGCACGTACTCCACAGAAAACCACGCCCAGCGCAACGGTAACCAAACTAATGTGCCTGAGATTGAATGTGAAGCATCCAGGTGAGTCCTTAAGTTCAACACCTGGAAACATTGTGCGGTGCTCTCCACTGAAGCCACCTTACCTCAACTTCCGCCGCGAGCTCCATCGGCTCTTTGCACCGACTCTTGGTCCCTCGCTCTGAGAGGCATCAAGTCTTGACGGGCGTGCGTCGCTCTTTCTCCCTGTCTCGAACACAACTTAACTGGCACTTTTAAGGCCACCAGAACCAGCTGGTCAATATCCCCTACTAAAACGTATTGGCCCGAGAAACGCGCGGAAAATGAGGACACGCGCATGAAGAGGAAAACACGATTTTTTTTTTTTTATAATTTCAAGTACTCCCGCCTCCATCTCTTCACTTCACCTTTCTAGCCCGATTATATCAGCCTCTTGAGGCAGATAAGGGACCAAAGTACTCTTCGCTTCGCTCCATCGCGCCATCTCGTACTTTAGGTGGTTTCATTGAAAATCATTTAAAATTTAGGAAAACATTTCTGCCAGCCGCGGCACCTGCCATTGCGCTCGGAGGCGCCTTAACTGCGATGGCGGAAACAAGGAGACGGTGGGCCGACAGTAAGAGAAAATAAAAGAAGGCAGCAACAGGGAGACAGGCCAGCATAAGAGTATGGCAAAAACAATACTGAAAGAAGTCTGTAGAAGAGCACGACACCTTCCCATCCCACCCCTCCTGATATTCCCTTAGAACTGGACAGCTTGTCAGCTCGTCACTACGGGCGGGCGTCCACTGGTTTCAATATCTCGTAAGTCAGCAGCTTGTTTGCTCCCAGCCATCTTTGATTCGTTGAGGGCCCCGTGCGCTCTCTCGTCCTTCGACACTTCATCTATCCCCCTCGGTCTCTGCCATTCACATCCTCCACTCTGCAGACTTCGACGATACCGCGACCTTTGGTTTTGAGGTGCCACAAATGTCACTAGAATTCAGTGTGTGTGTGTGTGTGTGTGTGGTTGGGGGGGGGGGGGGGGATTCGTGGGGCTGCTCCTGGTCCTCCGGGGTGGGGACCAAGGAGGCTTCGTCTGTGGTGGCAGAGGATCCTTGCTGGTTGCGACACAGGAGGCGCATGTTAACGTCACCCTCCAGAGCTGGGGACCAAGGGGACTACGCCGGTGATGACGGAGGCCCCTTGTCACCGTGGTACCTTTTGTGCATACCGTCGTCGCGCTTGCCGCATGTACGGTGGCAGATAACAGTTGTTGCGGTGCCAGTCTCCTTCACTCTTTCTTCCCGCATTTTTCCAACTCTCCTTCGTCGGCACGAGGCAGCGGTGATGACTCAGCCAGAGCCAGTTGGCAGGCCCAAGCAGTTTATTTCACGCATGGCAAAATTAGTTTTGATAGCAAGTAAGATTACTAATTAATGCTCTAAGAGCAGTGGATTATGGTTATTTTCATTAACAATTACTGCTCTCAGGTTGCTTCCAAAGAGTAATGCGTTCACTATTATATCGCCTCATAGTTTACGTGCGTATAAAAAATGAGTAGAGCAAATTAGGCAAACCAACCTCCTCTCTCCAGACGAGACGAACACGTTCTTTAATCTTCCCTCTAAATTTCGTCGAGAATGACTACTTGCTTCCTTTTTCTTCTTGTAGCAAGTACCAAATATAAGACAAGGGCAACAAAAAATAAGCAGGCGCAAAGGCATGATTATATATCCTTCCATTTCATTGAGCTCAAGAAAGACAGGAACGACGAACTCAGCTAAGAAACGCGAAGCTGTTTGCAGCGTTTGAAGTCCTCGGAACAGGTTGTTTATAGCTTCGGTGGTTCCAAGAGTCGACCCCGGCCGATTGAGCTCTGTAACGTTCGGGCATTTTCGCCTTTCTCCCTCCTGTTCCGTTCATTCCGTGTGGACGAGAGTAACGCCTTCTCCGACGTTTTCTAGAGGGAACCACTGCTGCGAAATTGCTGTCGTAACGTAATTCATTCCATTATTTTATTAGATCGAAAAATGAACTGATTAAATTAAAATTACTGCAAAATTCATCACATCATTGTAATTTTGTCATAGTAATTCAATTACTATCACGCCCCATTTCTTTTCCTTCTCCCGCAAGTCGTAACAGTAATAACAACACAACGCTCTATTATCATTGCCCGTCCTCCGCGCTCAAACTGTTTCGGCTTTCCCACTACGTCAAAGCGGGAAATATGATCACTGCAATCGAGCCCTTATCCGTTCGAATTATGTCTGCGTCGTTAAATCTGGCATCTAACGAATGGACCCCACAAACATCACTGCACGAACGTAGCGTTTAAAAGTCCGCCTTGATTGCTGGTAATTCTCATCGACTCACTGCTATTCATTCAGTCTTGAGATAGCATTCGATGAAAGTTTCTTGAAGACTCGGAGACAAAAAGTATGCTGCTGCAGTACACAAAATGTAAGACGAAATACGGTTAGCGCTACATACATTTAAATAAAATTTTTGTCCCGTCCCTACAGGCCTCCCATTAAAAGCAGTCAGAAGACTGGTTCTATGCTATTCGGACCCCCAGCGCCGTGAGACCAGCCAGTGCCTCGTTGCTTGGCGCCTCGCTCACGGCTGCGAAGGAAAAAAAAATGCTTGTGTTGGCTAAGCACAGATATACACGAAGACGCAGTGCTTAGCATTATTTTAGCTCAGTTTTGCTTTGTATAGTTTTTCCCATCTACCAGCCATTGCCCTGTTTAACTGAGTATTTAACGGTCGCTTTATGCTTCTATGAAGATGTAGGAGGGCGACACCCGACGGGCAGCGTGAAAGACTGGCGCGAAACGAAACCGAGGCTTGGCACCTGGCCTATTACGACTGAGGACGTCATAATCATCATCATCACCTGGTCTATATGCAGTGGCAGTGATGGTAAATTTGGTCCGTATTCCGAGTTCGCGTCGTCATAGAACGTGTAGCTTTCTGCCCGACTTCGAGTCATCCTATTGGAAGAAACACCGGAGCCGGATGTCACTACCACTTCCGTTTTCGACGCGTGCGGGGAGCGGATGGGGGGGGGGGGGGAGGGGGGGGGGGGGGGGGAGGTGAGATAGCGGCATTTTCGTATACGACACAAACTTGGAATAAGAACCCTGCTTGCATCGGCCTGGGTTGGATAACCACTAGCGATGGAGACTCGGAGTCCAAGAACCTGGGTAGCAAGTATTTTGCATTAAAAATAAACAAGGAAAAGTAACAAGGAGACTTTCGCATCCTTTTAGCACTGAGGTAGATTCCGAAAGCCGCATTGCGGTTCGTGACAGGTGTTTCTTTTTTTTTTTTTTTTTTCATTTGTCGTCTCCCTTTTATGCCCACCTTGCCTAGACCGCTCAGAAGAATGGGTCTATAAGAATGAGCTGTGGGTTTAAAGCTGATTATATTACTTTCCTGTAGCTAAATTAGACGACAGTTCCTCATATGTGTGTTTATTTTTAGGATAAAATTTAATTGGCAAGGATGCTATGTTAGCAAGTGTATAGTAGTTAGTAATTTAAATACGGCTTTCGCGTTTTAGTTTACAACGACAGTCGGTGTCCACTAAACAGTACACTGTCGCTACACTCACTGCGTCAAAGGTGGCTTAACGTAACTCGTGGTGGGGTTGCTCGACAGCAGGCTCCTGTACACTGCGGCTTAATCGTAACATTGTTTGGCTCTGCTGTTACAAAGGACCGGTCTTACAACTGCGTCTAGATCGATAGAGAATGCAAATATTAATTATATGCTTTTAGAAATGCACGCAAGTGTTCACGAAGGCGCTTTTGAAACGTCTCCATTATGAAAGCAAATGACCGAAGGGACAACAGTGCGCCGTGTTTACTTTCATTTTAAATATATCGAAAGCTTCCGCACTGTCTTAAGAACAAGGCAAACTCTCGAGTAAACGTAGAGTTACTTTGCATATCTGCAAATGTTAGTCGGAACGTGCACTGTGGTGTGTGTTTGAGCAGCTCAAACTTGCATTGCAGGATTGTATCAGACTTCTGCCAGTCGCAGAAAGTCGACATTGTTTACATTAATTATTGAGAGAAAGAGAAGTCCGAGAATAATGTGTTCAAATGGTAAACAATGAAGACTAACGAGGTGCTTAAGAACAATGGAAAATGCCAAGCTATCTTCGACAATAAGTGTTCGCCCGTAGGTGAAAACTTGTTACTCATTTCTCAGGCAGACAGAAAAGAGCAGAAACACCAGTTGATTGTGCCAGCGAGGCTTTTTTTATTCGCGTAAAAACCTGATCTCCATAGAATTTGCAACATTGAAGATATTATTCTCGACGAAAAGATAAGTAAATTCAGAGCAATCAGGAAGTCAATTTCGAGCGCGTTTCGAAGTAGAAGCTCCTGTAGGGGCTTTGGGTGCGATGAATTCACAGTAGCTTTATTCGGTCTTGGTGGTTTCTATTTTAGGCTTTTTTTTTTTTTCTGTTTGGGGCTGTTGCATCAATAAGGCCACGCTGAAAATCTGGCCGTGCAGCTGAGGAGACGCACGAAGCGCACGAAGTTTTCAATGCTGACACGTGCATTCAGTCTCTGTAACAATTTTTCGTTTTAATATTTCCGTTCCTTTCCGTTTATTTTTCTGAATCATTTCATTCAGCTCCTTTCCTTCACATCATCACATTACGGTAGTGTTCAGGGTCACGAAAGGTCACGAAACACCGAGTCACGGAGCTAGACGAGCAAGGAAGAGTGAGAGAGAGAAGAGCTGAATGAACCAGAAGAGGCGCAATGACAAGGTAGGCGGTGCGGGCTTTTGAGGGTGTATAAAATAGCGCGCGAATCACGATTCTGACATTTCCCGTCCGCCGGGCACGTTGCGCCGGAACTAGAAGACCACAAAGTGCGCGCGTGCGCAG
>JAJIZL010018283.1:48290-85435 GCA_023969395.1 Amblyomma maculatum | reverse complement strand
TTCCTAACTCCAAAGCTTCAGGAAGAGTGACTGCGCCTGCATCGACTTCCGGATGGATACCATTACATTCGAGTATAATATGGTCTATTGTTTCACTGGAGTTACCACATGCAGCACATGCGCCATCTTCACTGTTAAATTTCTTTTTGTAGCTGCGTGTTCTAAGACACCCTGATCTAGTTTCAAAAAGTAGTGCACTGCCTCTTGAGTTATCAAAAAAAGCTTCCTTCCTAATCTGCATTTTCCACTTTCGGTATAAATCCACACTCTGTTTCTTTTCCATCGCATTTATCCAATTTTTTACCTTCTGTGTTTTTCACCTGTTGCTTAACGCTCTTTATTTCTTCGTCCTTGTGACCAGCATACTTACTGGTTAGTTTCCTAGTTACATTGTGAGGCAACGATTTTTAGCTATAGTATTTAAATATTTTACCTGCCCACCTGTTACTCTGCAATTTCATCAGGCGTTCGTCATAGTAATATTTTCTCTAAGCTTCCCGTACTTCGAAAGATGTCCAGCCTATATCTCCCTGTACCACCTCATTTGTGGTTTTGCCGTGGGCACCCAGTGCTAATGCCCGACGGCTCTCTGATTTATTTTTGAATGTCGACTGTACCTCTGCTTTTAGGCACAGAAGCGATTGACACCATAGTTCCTTTCCAAGTACCCCTAAACACCTGATACCTGTTGTATGCCCACAATGCCCTATGCTTCAATATCCCGGCTTGGCCTAAGTAATTACTCATGTTTTTCAATGTATGCCAATCCTTCGTTTATCAATATCCCTAGATATTTATATTCTGCCACTCTGGGTATTTCATGGCCTTGCCTTTTAACACCCTGATGAAATGAGCCATTGAAAATCATCATACCCGACTTACCTCAGCTAAAACTGAAGCTAGAGAGTCCCCTTCGTCTCTGCAAAGCTTAACTAGAGTTTGCAAATCTTACTGGCTATCTCCAAGCAGCACAATATTCTCTGCATACAATAAATCGGGGAGACGCTGCTCTGCCACTTTTACGCCTAATCTCTATGACAGGTTAAAACCTAGGTTACTTTCTTGTATCCTCCGTTCCATATTTTTCATAAAAGCATGAACAGCAGCGATGATAGAGGGCAACCTTGCCTTAATCCTTTAAATTCCTTGACAGCTTCCGTACTTCTTATTCCTTCCCATTCTTATCCCGATATATTTCCTGTAAAAAATATATTATCTCATGACCCACACCTTTGTTTTAATATGTTCCACAGGAGTTCCCTGTTTATGTCCAGGAAGGCCAAATGCAAAGGTCTAATTTCCACTCTAGATATTTCGATGCATAGGGTAAGCATGCAAAAGCTATCATCTAAGCGCCTACCATTTCTAAAGCCGTTCTGAAGTTCTCCGAGAGTCTTCTTACTTTCTACCTATGATATTTAATTTCATCGCCAACATGGCCAACCTGTATATTACAGATGCTATGGTAATCGGCCTGTAGGACTTTATATGCATCCTATCTTATTTCTCTTTATAAATCAAGTTAGTTTACTCTGCGGCCAGCTGTCCAGAATTTGCATCTTTGTTATGACTATTTCCAAAGCTTTTAACTACGTGTTCTTACTTCTTGGACCAAGTTCACTACTACCGTGATCGAAATTTCATATTTCCCTGTAGATGTGCTTTTAGGAATATTTTTTTCTGCATTTTACCAGCTTAGATTGGTCAGTTCTATGTTTTTGTATTGTCTATCTTGCGTTGCTTCCTGATTTGTGGAGATTACCCTGTCGTCGCTCTTAAATGACTCGGCTATAACTGATGTAATGTATTTCACAGCTTTGTCTCCCTTTAAACCATTTCCCCGATCGTTATCTTGAATCCGGCCCTACTTTCTTTGATTCTTTTCATCTATAGCCAGCTTATACGATTCCCAAAGTTTCTTAGTCTGCCTCTAGTGGCATCGTGGATTTAAGCCATCCAGAGATCGATGGACCACTTTATTACACTTTGGACAAGGGCCTGAACATCAAGTTTCTTTTGTCGTCACGATTCCCACTTTTGGTTTATTTCCTCCTGAGAAACCTATGCTTTCATTGCCTTTCGGTGCTCCCTTGAAGCTGCCCGTCGTTGTTCATGGCTTTGCTAATTTCCTTATTCCACCAGCTCCGTGGCTTCCTCTTTGCATTCCAGCTGTTTGCTACTTTCACCTCCATAATGTTTCTCCTTATGAGTAGTTTTAATAACCCCACTCTTCTATGGGGATTTTCTGTCGTTTTTCTATGGTTTAATTTTTGTTTATCTTTTTGCCCACGTTCCATTTGTGTTTTCGTCAAGGGCCCCATCTGCAGACTAATACGTTTATGATTACGTCCCAGACTACACTTTCCTTCTTCGTCTATTTCCATTTTTGCGAGCTTGCTATAAATTACCTGCGACATTAGACAGTAGTCAGTGGCCGTCTGCCTGTTCTGAAATTTTCATGAGAATTGTCCTTCACATTTTGTTTCGCTATCGACAATAACTAAGTTGTGTTGCTCACAAAAAAAAAAATCTAGCATTAGCATTCCGTTAAAATCCATGTATTCATTCAGATCCTCGATGTGACGGTTCATGTCTCCCAGCAGAATAATACCGGCCCCGTCTCCAAACTGGCTTATATCGTCACTGAGACGATCAAAGAATCATTGTTATCATGCCTGCATTGGTGTCCGGTTCCTAATTAAGCTACCCCTAGCCATGTCCTTATGCCTGCAATTGTTCCAGATACACACATATGTTTTTTGAAAGATGATTTTACTTCTTGCCGAATTGTTCCTTGGTGTATCAACATACCTACCCCACCCCACTTTCTCTCCGTTCTCGTTCTGCTGCACCCTTCCCAGATGCAGCCTTCTATAAACGGTGGATCTTCTACATCCCTGAAAAGGGTCTCGCATAGAGCGTACACACCTATTTCGTCGTCCTTCAACTGATGTTCTATATCTAGCAATTTCGCTCTCTCTCTAAACCCTTGCATGTTTATGTAGCTGTTCCTAGTATCACTTATTTGTACTTTTGTACAAACAGAGTCGCGCTGCCTATCAGAGGTCGGGCACACTACGAGCACCGGTGCGCCACGCCGGTGAGGCTTCTTCATACACATAACTCTTCCAACACAATAACATTGTACTTGTCTCTCGTTTCTCTCGCTGGGTGTCCTTTTACAGCTTCGCTGTCCAACCACCTTAGCAGAAAGGATTGGAACCACAGTCGTTTGTTTGGATATCTACTGACGTTGCTATACAGATACTTTTAAGAAATGATATATTTTAAAAAACTTGGTTGCAAAATTATGCAATGAAAAGGCCGTGTACTCTTAGGACGAAGCTTAAGAGTGGGAATTTTAGTGCTGGAGCACTACCACCCACGTTCCCGTAAAAACCCAAAGTCTGAAGCCGATTTGACCTTTGATTAATTCGGTGATTGATTGATTGACTGATGAACTTAATGTTGAAAAATTGGGGGTTAAGGGTAGTGGGTTCGAAAAGAGCAATGGTTGGCAGTCTTTTGACCAGGAGTTCGTTTGCCTCAGCAGTGGCTCTTTCTCGCATCACCAGCATGAGCTGATGCTGCGCATCCGAGTCGGCTAGAAGGTCCTGCCACTGCTCAGGACTAGGGCTATCTATTTTAGACATTATGGGGCTAGCCATACATCTCCACGTTGTGCGGTATAGTGTAGGAGTGTCCCCGCACCACACACATTCGCTTTTGAATCGTGTTGGCCTTATCTTGTGGTAAAGGGCTCTGTTTGGGATATGTGTTTGTAGGCGCCTTAGTGTAATGGCCTGCTCTCGGCTTAGTGCGTAATTTGGAAGTGCGTACCTTCTACGCCTCTGGGCACGCTCGTATTGTTTCCCCGTATGTTTCTGGTGTTGTGAAAGGTTACTGAAACCTACTGGCTACTGGCCCAGCTACTGAAACCTCGGATGACGGACTCTAATGTTACCCTTCAACCCAGTACCGGGACCTCAAACAGTCGTGTGATGCCTATCTGGGTCTGTTCTTTTCGGCCAGCTGATCGGCTAGGAACTTGTTTGTTATGCGATGAATCCTGTTGTTTTGTAAGGCTCGACAGGAGGCTTACGAGTCCGAGACTATCCAGTAATTGTGTTGTCTTCGGTTCGCTTCCGAGATTGCTAGTGCTATTACCACATCTTCCGCCGTCCGTATGCATACGGTTCGTATAGTTGTTCCGCACCTTTCCGGGAGACTTAAGATGCCAACAGAAACAAGTCTGACCGATACTGCGCCTCTTCTTTCCAGTAAATCAATTATAGAACGCCAGTGAACTTTGATGCGTTCAACACAGGGCGCGCGATGTGCCGTGTGCAGCATCACTGCTCATGCTTTCACATTTCTCCACTGCATGTGCTGCAGGGCGTTCGGACCTTTAGTGTGTCAGCCCTTAATTGTGCGGTCTAGAAGCATGGACTCCTTCCTGGTTAACACAGCAAAAAACCGTTTAATAATTGAGACACAGCAAACGATCTTGTCAAAACATTCTGCTGTTGCACAAAATTCCGTCCCAAAATAGAGAAGTAGAAAACACGTAGAGGGACTCAACGCTGCTTAATCGAATGTTGAGCGATTTCTCGTTTGATATAAGGAACAAGGCTAGTTTCAATATTAATATGGATTTTTCTCGCGCTGTTACGATTAGGAACAGAGCCTTCGGTCATTGTAGTAAATGCCGCAGATGCTATGCTTTCTATGCTTATTTATACAGTTGTAAATTGGTTTGTAACAACAGAAACGCACCCGCTCGGTCACACTTCTGAGTGGACACCATTACATCTGTCGAAAGTCCGATCTCTCAGAGGCAGAGTCCAACAAATTATTTCTCTTCCCTGGTCTTCTCCAGCTAGCTAAAAGGTGATTCGGCTCAAAACGTTTTCTGAACGCTACTTAACAGGTAACACACATCCATGGATAGCGGTATTTGATTTTGGGGCAGTTAATTGGTTGTGCAGTTGTTGGCGCACCCTAACATACGATGTTGCCTCATGGCTGTGTTCAACCCTGGTTTTACGGCTGCTCCGATTCAAAAGCATTCTATAATGCAACCTAAAAGGGAACACACCCGCAGGGAATGTGGTTTAGATTCTTGTTGCAAATTGCTATTAGAAGAGTAACAAATATATTAAAGGTGAGTTGAATCACTGTCTTCGGCGTTTAAAAATGTTGCGCTAATCCATCTGGCGACTGTGTGTTTTGTCTTTATTGCGTTGATGCGCAGCGTGTAGCCATTGCGCCACACTAGCGACTGTGGGGTGGAGTTTTAATTGGTGCTGTTTTTCGCTTTCATAAAGCTTCTACTTCTTCCCGCTAAGTGATCCTAGTGAGTGAGCCCTACCGTTGAGAAAACGTAATCACGCTAGCCGCTGCCATAAAGGCAGAGAGGAAATGGATCGATATTAGAGAGAAAGAGTTGCCGCAATAGCTGACTCAGAAAAACTTCTGGGGGCAGTTGACTGCTTAGGCACAATCAGACGAAATCCCGTTTTATTTTTCCTACTTATTTCTGTTTTCATTTTATTTTATGATTTTATTTATTTTTTACTGCTATATTTGTTTTCTTCAGTGGCTTCGGCTATTGCATACCCAATGTTAAGACACTTTAGCGAATTTAGTGGGTGTTGGTTTGTTATGTGCCTATTGTTGAATTGGCTATGGATTTGTATCTTTTGACATATTCCTTCAGACGCCACACATCAGCCAGGAAAAGTTTTCACCTTTAAATTGTGGCAGCTAGCTGAATTTCGCGGCCACTGCCCGCATATTGTATTGCTGGCCCACAACATCTGGAGCCAGTTCGCGGCTCTCCAATTTGTATTGACACCAATTTAAAGGTAGCGTTCGCATGGATCCTCCTATTTGGAATGATCGGTTCTTGTTTCGAATGGGGTGCGTATGATGGGACCTCAGTGCAGGTTATACATTATTGAGCTATTGACTGCTATTCTAATACACTGTACGACTGCGGCAGTTCTGTTTCACTTCCTTCTTCCCCCCTTCGTGGCGCAGGTCAAGTATCCACGCAGAAGTGTGAAATACACTGCTTTTTTTCTTTGTACCATCGTAATAATCATCATCATCATCAGCCTGGTTATACCCACTGCAGGGCGAAGGCCTCTCCCATGTTTCTCCACTTAACCCGGTTCTGTGCAAGCTGCATCCACTTGACCCCTGCGAACTTCTTAATCTCATCCGCCCACCTAACTTTCTGCCGCCCCCTGCTACGCTTTCCTTCTCTTGGAATCCAGTTTGTTACCCTCAGCGACCATTGGTTATCCTCTCTTCGCACTACATGTCCTGCCCATGTCCATTTCTTCTTCTTAATTTCTACTAGAATGTCGGTAACTTGAGTTATTTCTCTGACCCACTCTGCACGCTTTCTATCTCTTAATGTTACCCATACCATTTTTAGTTCCATAGCCCTCTGGGTTGTTCTCAACTTAGGTAGAATTCTCTTGGTTAGCCTCCACGTTTCAGCCCCATAGGTGAGTACAGGCAAGATGCAACTGTTGTATACTTTCCTCTTGAGCGATACCGGTAAGCTGCTAGTCATAATCTGCGAGTGCTTGCCAAATGCGCTCCATCCCAATCTTATTCTTCTTGTTATTTCCTTTTCATGGTCCGGATCTGCGGTTACTACCTGTCCTAAGTAGACATATTCGTCCACTACTTCCAGTATTTCGCTACCTAATGCAAACTGCTGTTCCTCCCTGAGGCTGTTGAACATTACCTTAGTCTTCTGCATGTTGATTTTCAAGCCTACCTTTCTACTTTTCCTGTCTAGGTCATCAATCATTATTTGCAGTTCATCCCCCGAGTTGCTTAGCAAGGCAACGTCATCAGCAAATCGCAGATTACTGAGGTATTCCCCATCTACCCTTATCCCTAACTGCTCCCATTCCAAGTCTCTGAATACTTCCTCTAAACAAGCCGTGAATAGTACGGGAGAGATTGTGTCTCCTTGCCTAACACCTTTCTTTATAGGAATTTTGTTACTTTCTTTATGCAGAATGATGGTTGCTGTGCAGCCACTATATATATCTTCCAGCCCTTTCACGTACGGCTCGTCTACCCCCTGATTTCGCAATGCCTGCATCACCGCCGAGGTTTCAACTGAATCAAATGCTTTTTCGTAATCAATGAATGCTATGTATAAGGGCTGGTTATATTCCGAGCATTTTTCTATCACCTGATTGATGGTATGGATATGATCGATAGTAGAGTACCGTTTCCGAAACCCTGCTTGATCCTTCGCTTGATTGCAGTCTAAGGTTGTCCTGATTCTATTAGCGATTACCTTAGTAAATACCTTATACGTAACAGACAGTAGGCTGATTGGTCTGTAATTTTTAAGGTCCTTAGAGTCCCCTTTCTTGTGAATGAGGATAATGTTTGCATTCTTCCATGGTTCCGGTACCGTCGATGACACCAGGCACTGCGTATACAGGGTGGCCAGTTTTTCTAGCACGATATCCCCCCGTCCTTCAGCAAATCAGTAGTTATCTGATCCTCTCCAGCTGATTTCCCCCTTTTCATAGTTTCTAGTGCTTTCTTGACCTCGTCCTTCGTCACTGGTGGAACGCCTGACTGTTTTTCCCTACCGCCAATCTCACTACGGTCCTGACTATTTTGGCTACTGTAGAGATCTGTATAGAACTCCTCGGCTACTTTGACTATCTTTTCCATATTAGTGATCACGTTGCCCGCTTTGCCCCTTATCGCATACATCTGGTTTTTGCCTATGCCCAATTTCTTCTTTACCGCTTTAAGGCTTCCCCTTCTTTACAGCATGCTCAATTTTCTCCATGTTATACTTCCTTTTATCGGCCACCTTGCGCTTATTGAGTAGCTTTGATATCTCGGCCAATTCGATCTGGTCTGTTGGATTTGAAGCTTTCATACTCTGGCGTTTCTTAATCAAATCTTTCGTCTCCTTAGACAGCTTACCGGTATCCTCTCTAACTATCCTACCGCCTACTTCTACCGCGCACTCAGTAATGATATCTCTGAAATTATTGTTCCTTGCCTCTAGGGTAATGTCGCCATCCTCAGTTAGAGCTGAATACCTATTCTGTAGCGAGATCCTGAACTCTTCTGCCCTCCCCCTCACCGCTAATTCGTTTATGGGTTTCTTTCTTACTAATCTGTTGCGTTCCTTCTTCAGATTTAGGCTAATTCGGGACCTCACCATCCTGTGGTCACTGCATCGCACTTTCCCGATTACCTCTACATCTTGCATAATGGCGGGGGTTGAACACATTATGAAGTCGATTTCATTTTTAGTCTCTCCGTTAGGACTTTTCCATGTCCATTTCCGGTTCTTCCGTTTGCTGAAGAAGGTATTCATGATTCGTAAGTTCGTAATAATAGAATCAGTATAAAGGCAGCCTAAGCTCTCCACTCATTCTCTCCACGCCAGCTGGCGCGTAAAACTTCCAGTGGTAGCTGGCTCGCAGCCCGGCGTATGCGCCTGACATACCTGTAGCGAGAGTTCAAAGTCAAATCCCGGAGTAACGCGACCTGGATGAGGGTGAGGGGCCAAGCTCATGCTCTAAACTATCTCACCTCCGTGGGGCGTACTTCAATCTCGCTTCTCCTCCGCTCTTCAACTTCATCGCAGTCACCAGAATTCTTAGGGACACACGCGAGCAACCCGATTGGGTAGCCAATCTGTATGTTAGTTAGTGCAGTCTATACTCTCTACAGCATTTCACTTCATTCTCATGACAGTGCAGTGATGTCGACGCCAAGGGTTATTCACCATGTCGCCCTATTCGTCATACTGCTCTGCCACAGAAAGGCCACTCTCACCAAGGGCTAATAGATCACAAAGGCGCAGTCTTCACCACGAACTAAAAATGTAATTTTTCTTGATAAATTACCTAAACACCCAGGCTTCTTCGTACGGGTATGATACGGCAGCGACCTGTGGATTTCCGGAGTGCTTTCCCATTGACAAATTAAACAAGCAAGTACAGTTTACACTGCGAAATCCACCTGTGGACAGAGACTAGCTGACGCCTCCAAGAAGCCTGCGCCCGGACGCCGGCTCTGCAGTGTGCGATAGATAGATGGATGGATTTATTGAAAGGAAAAGCAGAGAGGTTGGCCGGAATAATTCAAATCTGGCCTGCTACTGGGGAAGAAGAAGGGAAGAAGAAAGAAGATCATGATGGGTAACGATGTGGGAGAAGGCATATTAAATATATATACAGGCACAGAAGCTTGCCTGACAAGCGCGAATCAAGGCCGCTGGCGCACAAAAAACGGCAAAGAGCGCGCACTGCCTGGACACCCTTCCCCTGTCCTGCCAAGCGCCCAGCAGTTCCTGCGACAAAGCCCTCTTGTCCAAACGCTTCAACGAAGCGGCTAGCACACTTCTTTCACCCGCATACACTGGGCACACCAATCATATATGGTATACAGTCTCTCGGATGCCACAAGTTCAGCATTCCGGCGAGTCCACTTGTCCAATTAAATGCAAGTACTTGAGCGTGAAAGCCACGTTTAAACGAAGTCTATGTAGCAAGCATGCTTGATGACGCGGAATATCACGCGGAACATAAAATTTCAGTGTTCGATCGAGCCTCTTTAGACGAATGTGTCGGACTTCTGGCTGGGCCCAATAAGCTACTGCAGCATTCTTCATACAACTCGTCAGAAGGCCTGTCGTATCCGCTCTTGAAAAAGGCACAGCTGTTTGGAGGCCATTGCTGAGTGCACTTTTCGCTTCAACGTCGGCCGCCTGTTCATTCCCATGGAGCCCGCAGTGGGCAGGGATTCATTGAAACATTATCCTGTGACCTCAGAGCTGGGTAGATGTGAGGAGCTCCATATTGTTTAGTGCTTACAGGTAGACAGTGTGGCGTACGAAGTTTTCCAAACTTTGCAATGCAGTCTTTGAGTCCGTGAATATACACCATTTTTGAGGTGGTTTCGCACATATGTAGCGAATGGCTACAAGTTCAGCAGCGGTCGATGCTTAAGTATGTTCCAAAAGGAAATTTAGAGTCGTTTTCTGGACTGGTATGACCACAGCTGCAGCGGATGCCTGTGCTGACACAGATCCATCGGTGTATGCGTGAATATAATCAGGATATTCTGACCAGATGTGCGCCATAGTAAGTTGTTTGAGTCCACTAAGCGACACCATTGATTTCTTTAGTATTCCGGGAACACGAAGGTGCACCAAAGGTTTATCCATCGTCCATGGTGGTTGGGCGGGATCATATGGTAGGGCATATCCTGTCGGTACTTGCGACTGATGGCAGCGGAGTGCACTTGTAAAACTGCAGTCTGGCCGCACATCTAGAATCTTGCTGAGTGGGTGAAAACGGTGCTTAGTAAGCGCTCGTAAGTATACACGAAGTGGTTCGTGTGACAAATATATGGATATCGGGCGAGCATGTGCCTCTTCAATTGTGTCTTTGTTAGAGGTGCATCTGGGCAGTCCAAAGCTTATTTTCAGTTCCTGCGCTTGTACGCTCTCTAAAGTCCGCAAGCAGGAAATGCTCATACTGGAGAGTACTGGGAGACTGTACCGGATGTAGCCAACAAACAGAGTCTCGTAAAGCCGTATTAAGGAGCGCTCCGTTGGTCCCATTTGATTCCAGCTATGAAACGAAGCACATGGCAAACATTAATTAGCCATTTCTTCACCGTAGCAATATGTTTCGACCAAGACAGTCGGTGGTCAATAATTACCCCCAAGAATGCGTGCCTGGATACGTACGGTACGTACGGTATCCATGAAAAGTAATCGGGTAGCGGCTGACACATATTTCCGTAAATGTGATCGCTGCACACTTTTCTGTCGTTAAACGTAAACCTTGACGCCGTAGGTATATCGATGTCGATGACACAGCTCGTTGCAATCTCGCACGTAGTTGTGGGCGCTTCGAACCAGAAGCCCAAATGCAGATGTCATCAGCATATGCACTGTTGTGAATGTTAGTTGGCAGAGCGCAACGTTAAATAAAGTTGGGCTGAGGACTCCATCCCTGTGGAACTCCACGACCGACCTGATAGCGGGTAGTATCTCCTTCAGGCGTAGTCATGGAAACATACTGGCCACTGAGATAGCTCACAATCCACAAGTACAGCCGGCCACCACCTCCTACGTCGTCAAGTCCATCAAGAATAGCATCATGGAGGACGTTGTCATAAGCCCCCTTTATATGTAAGAAGACAGCAGCTACTAGTAGGCGGTGACGTTTTCGTATTCTACTGTCGCCCCAAGGTCGATGACTCTGTCGATGGAAGACCGTCCCCGGCGAAATCCAGTCATCATATTCGGATATAGATCATTACTATCTAGAAAGCACTCAAGTCTTGCCAGCACCATTCGCTCCATAACTTTTCTAACAAACCTTGCCAGGGCAACTGACCGGTATGAGGTAAGTTCGAGAGGGGGCTTTCCAGGCTTCAAAAGAGCAACCAGGCGCCTAATCGTCCAGTGTTCAAGAACAGTACTAGAGGCCCATATATCATTGAAATAATTAAGTAATAGAGTTCCACCATCCTTGCCTAGGTTTGATAATGTTGAATAAGTAATCCCGTCAGGACCAGGTGCAGATTAATGACGACAAGAAGCAAGAGCGGCGTCTAATTCAGCTATTGAAAAGGGCAAGTCATAATGATCATTCGGCGAAGGTGGCGCAAAAACCTCTGAAATTGGTAACTGTGGCTAGTTCGTGCCATAATCATTTTACAAAAATCTTCAGCTACGTCAATTTCATTGCGGCGTTGATAAAGAGCCAGAGCACGAAAAGGGTGCCTTTCTTGCGGAGCTGTGCGCAAGCTTCTCGCAACATGCCAGATACGCGACAGGGGCTTACAGGGATCCAGTGATGAGCAGAACTGCCTCCAACGTTGTCGTCCAAGACTCTCCAGGTGGCGTAAAACTTGTCGTTTAGCTTTGCAAGAAAGTGCGAGATCGTGCGCGGATTTCTTTCTTCTATACTTCCTTTCAGGCCGCCGACGGACCGCGCGAAGCCGCCCGAATTCCACGTCGATGCTGGACACCGACGCCGGCACACAAACATATCGAGTGTTCTCACTAAGAGAGGAAGTAATGAGGCGCTCTATTTGAGATGGTACACATCGCATGCAGTCTGTTAGGGAATCGGCATCCATGCGGTCTCAAGGTTTGCATCGCCGCGACCACTATGCAACGTCAAGCACCTAGGTTGTGAACAGCCAGCGTGCAATAGTAGTGGTGAGAACTGTTAGAACAGACGAGTTCAAGGCAAGCATGACCCTGGGTCCCCGCACGGTCCCAGTACAGTCAAACATGCATGTTCCTGTGGTTCCTGACATCAGCAGCCCAGTCAGTAAATATCTTATGCCGGACCGAGTCATCAGAGTGAAGCAAGATCTCCAAAACCTCCCGAGAGATGATGTATTCGTCACCACGCTCGTGTCCTTGTAGGGGAGTATGCGCCGGGCACTGGAACAGGATGTGGGCGAGTGTGGCGGTAATGTGGTTACAAAGGTGCAGGCGATATTGTTGAAGGTTCGTTGGTAGAGAGACGTAAAGCACTACGCTAAAACTATACCTTGTTGTAAGCACCTGGTTACGAACATTTTACATTGCCTCGACAGCTTTTCTATTCACGCCTGGGCTTTTCAGCCATATTTGGAAACTTAATTAATCTTGGTTAATTACTGAAGTAGGGGGAAAGAAAAATTGCTGGCGAGTAAATTGTACACAGATTCGCAGAACATTCATGTGATCTAATTCGAAAGGCCGCTTGGTCCCATATGAAAACAGGACGGTGCGAGTCCGGAGGCGTCGCCAGAGCGTCTGCTGGTAGTTTTCTAGAGGTGTATGGAGGAGGAGATGGAGCAATCACTCGACTCAATAGGCCTGTTCTAGCTCACTGATGGAGTGCATGAGAGCACCTGTGAATCTCGGACTGGAGGCCGCCGGCGCCCGATTTAATGAATCTCGGGATTACGCATTGACGGCATTGTTAACGGGATCCCTAAGTAGCTCCACAATGCGGGGCGGGTTGGCGGCTGGCGAGTAAATTCTACTGAATGCTGAAAGCCGGACTCGACTGCGCGCAAAATATAGTATCGTGGTTTTAGAATAAAAAATTATATGCCTGCTTCGTGTGTGCAAGCGCGTAGGCGATGGCTACATACGAACTGCCAAATCGACTGCCTAATTCGCAAGCCTTTCTAGAATTTTTCGTTTAATGTATACTGGCTCCGTAGCTCAGCCACCTCCACTGCCTTGTTGTGGCAGTAGGAGGAAAACAAAATGCATTGACCTGCTACTGGCTCTGTAGCTGAGCCACCTCCGCTGCTGTTTGTTGTGGCTGTAGGAAAAAGGAAAAGAGATTGCACGGGCCTGCTACTGGCTCTGTAGCTAAGCCACCTCCGCTGCCTCGTGCGGACAGAAGAGAAAAAGCAGAAAAGAAAAAGAAGAATGAGAGAAAGACGCGCGCCGCAACAGCAAGCGGTGGCGGGTGCAATGACGGCCTACAACAGATACAAATATGGTGGCTGGCTAGCCCCCGCCGCAAGCGGCGTTGACCTACCATCTCAGCCCCGTAGGGCCTGGAACAGCCACCCTTCACTCCTGACCTCCGCTGCCTGACCGATTTATAGGAAGGGAAAAGCGCGGTACTGTCTCGCCTGTTTTATGTGGACACCTCAACCGCACCGTAAGGGAAGGGAGGAAGGTGGCAGTGAAAGTGGAAAGGGAGAAAGAGGAGCCGTAGTGGAGTGCTACGGAGTAATTTCGACCACCTGGGGATCTTTAACGTGCGCTGACATCGCACAGCACAGGGACGCCTCTTCGTTTCGCCTCCATCGAAACGCAGCCGCCAAGGTCGGGTTCGAGCCCGGGCACTCCGGACAGTAGTCGGGCGTCTTACCACTGCACCACCCCAGCGGGGCACCTCCGCTGCCTCGTGCGGACAGAAGAGCAAATAGAGAAGAAAAGGAAGAGGGAGAGAAAGACGCGCGCCGCAACAGCCGTCGTCCATCACCGAAGCGGTGGCGGGTGCAAAGATAGCCTACATGAGAATGAATTCTGTTCTAGAATAACAGCCTTCTGAACTTTCAAGAATGAAGTGCAGGAAAATAAATGTTATCAGCAGAGGTTTATACAGATGAGTTGTGATTAAAACAAACTTATTTTTAGTTCTGGTAGTAATGCGAGCTTTAAAAAGGAACTATAAGCATCTAGGCAGAAGGAAGTCGATTACGTAACATTCGTCTTTCATATTCGGTTTTATGTTTGAAATCACGAACAGCCAATTTTTATTCTACTTGAAAATGAGTTAGGGTGTATTTTATGTGCACTTACATTTGTTCTTATTCATTTACACTTTGTTTTGGTCCTTTGTCGCCGCTTATGAGTATGTCTAATAAAACTTTTTCTAAACACAAATGGATACTTCGGATACAATTCCGTAATATGTCATAGTGCACTGAGGTGATGTTTGCGTGCATAAAACACTTGGTTTGTCCAACTGTTGTATTGCATTTAAAACGGGTCTAAAATTAGGTGTTATTTTCTTATGCTACATCGCGTTCAAGTGGGGCGATCTCGCAATAGAGGTCTACATTATCGCCATTTTGCTGCGAAAGCAACACTACGCTATGAAAGCAACACTACGCGTGGCCTTTCCAGAGCTCCGCGAGGAGCGGGTGACGTCATACGGTCCGCAGCTGGCACGCGGTGGCGGAAGGGCTCAGGAACCGTTGCTTTCGCAATTCAACTAAAGTTAACCAGAGCTAAGATACAAATAATTTTTTCTAGTACCATTAACGGACCGATGTCCTCCCCTTTGCGATTCATCAGAGGTGGTCTTAACACTGCCTCCTCCGAAGACGACGGCGGAGTCGGCGCCTTGGGAGGCGGCGTGGGAGCCGGTGTTGACGTAGTTTTTGGCTGCGCTTTTTGTGTGGAGGGAGAAGGGGATCCCTCGTTTGCAGGTTGTTCAGGCTTATGTAATTCTTGAGTTAGCCTTTTAGTTACTTCCTAAAGCTCTGAAATTTTATAAGTTTGTCGATTTCCTCATCTTTCTTATCTTTAAGCTGGGAAGCCCCGCTAGAAAAGCTTACGTTTTTTTCCGTCCCAGCCTAGGCTCCGCCGCTTCTTCCCGGAGTTGGCCAGGTCACGGGGGCTTAAGCGCCTTCTTCCGTCGCCGTGTCTGGAACCGGCGCAACCTCCGGCGCTGCTGCTGCGGGCGTCGTCCCACGGTCTTCTCCAGGCTCGAGGAGGAGTTGGCCGGTAACCCTCGTTGTCGCAGCGCCTGTCCTTGGGGCGACCCCGTCATAGAGAATCTGGAGTAGTGTTGCATTTTTGATGCTGCTCTGTGGGTTGTTGCTGCTGCTCCTGTTGGGCGATTTTCGGTTCCCATTGCCGTTTTCGGTCTGGTAGGGAGTTCTGTAGAGCTCTCTACATTTCCTGCCGCCGAGGGGATATTTACCATACAGCTGGTATTTTACTTCGCAGGTATGTTCCTGGTCTGGGCGTTCCGCACCACATCATCTGCACTTAGCGTTCTTGGGATCTAGGCAAACATATTTGCAGTGTCCGAGGCGGCCGCTTTCCGGAACCTTGTAAAGGTCTCCGGGGAGCGGACGAAAGGCTACTTCTCAAATTGTTTACAAACACACTGCTGAGCCCGGCAGTCTTGAAGCATTTAAATGCAGACTTTGATGGGGGCTGCAGCCTGTGTGCAGCGACCTTATCGGGTGCTTTCCACATGGTCTGGGCCTGTCCATCCAATCCCCACCGTTCCCAATCCTTCATTACCCACCCTTCTAGGGAGGTCTGGCAGGCAGCGCTGCTTAGCTGAAATGACCTACAGTCCCAGCGGACCTTGGTCGCCAGAGCGCGAGCGGCGTTAGATGCCATTGGGGCTCCGGAATAGGAACACCTAGATTTGTGAAGGCCTGAGCCTATAGGGCCTCGGTCCAAACATCTCATACATAGAAATGAGTAAATGTTTGTCACCACCACCACCACCGCCGCATGCGTTGCAAACTTCGTAATTCTTTCTGTATAGTGTACATCTTTGCCATGTAAGTGAGAGTTTCACCCACCTCGGAACCTCTGATTTTCAAACAGTATGAGGACTATGCATGAATCGCCTGGTGACCTGATCACCTGTCGTGACGGTACATCACGCGCCCCTTGTTGAACACAACCAGTATTCCATTGAAGGCATCAAAGTTCACCAGCGTTCTATAATTCGTTCACAGGAAAGGAAAGGCGCACTATTAATCACTGGCGGTATCCCGCTGTCATCCTCACTGTAGACAAGGGAATTATGAAGAGCGGTTCGCTATCCAGGGCGTGGCTCAGTTTTGAAAGCGCTGGGCTGAGGATCCAAGGGATGGAGATTCAATTCCCGGTAGACCAAGATGAAATGTGAATAAAACGGTTCTATAATCACCATGTCTAGCCTCTTCAATGAAACCATAAGTTTCAACCACAGTCAATTAATTAGGCCCAGCCATAACAAAACAGCAAGCGTAGTCATGCAGATGTTTCTTTCGCAATCCTACAAGAATAACCAGAGCAAAACCACAGCCAAAATTTTAATCGTGTTCTGCACGACCAGTACGTGCTGTAGGACCTGGTTCTATTAATTGTGCAGTGCTCTGTATCTAGGCGCCTGCCCGTTCCAATTAAATTAAGGATTATTTCAAAGGACTCAATATTTACTTTTTAGGTGCGCATAACACTGTAATGTTCGGCTATTTTAATTTCGTGCTAGATACAGTTTCAGACGTTCAGAGCCACGGTAGGGGTAAGCCATGCGGGAATGCGGAGAGCTGCGAAGCCTGGATGAGCACTTTCTGGAAGGCGAGGTTTTAGAGCTAATTCATGGGCGAGTCTGTGTGTACATGGCATCGCGATATTTCCTACAGCCATCTAGATAGGTCTTATGTTTCGCCCTGGGTTGTGGGTATGGTGCGTGCTGCTGCTTCCCTCGGCTTCATTGCACATCATCAAAGGGAAGAGGACAATAGGTTTGGTTTGGTTTGCGGGATTTAACGTCCCAAAGCGACGCAAGCTATGAGAGTCGCCGTAGTGGAGGACAACGGAAATTTCGACCACCTGGGGTTATTTAACGTGCACTGACATCGCACAGCACAAGGGCGCCTTGCTTTTCGCCTCCATCGAAAAGCGGCCGCCGAGGCCAGGATGCGATCCCGCGTCCTTGGGAATAGCCCGAGGTTGCAGGGAGAAATTGGTGACGACTCTCTTATTTGTGCATGCGGTGTCCAGTCATACGGCGCCTGTTTCGGAGACGTAGTAGTTGTGGAGCGCCTTTGCTCGCACTCGCCGGCGCAGTTCGTGAGGCTGGTGGCGCATGATTCGAGGGTGAGGTTTGATTATATGGTCTGAGTTGAAGGGGCGAGCTGCAGAAGGGTAGGGTAATTTGCTTGGATACGAATGTTTAAAGTCGCCGGAATATGGTGACCGGTAGAAGTCTGGTTAAGACGCCAGTATTGGGCTTGGCGATAGGCTTCCACAAGTTGCCCAACTGTGTTGTGCAGGTCCAGCTGTAGCAGGCTTTCTGTGGAAGTGTTGATTGGCAGGTTTAGAGCAGTCGTTAACACCGGGCGCATCCTGACGCCCAAGACGTTCGTTTGCTGCCTGCTGAGTCGTTGATAGGGGAGATTATGCATCAGAAACAGCTGAAGACTAAGGCCTGAATGATACGACATAAGTCATTCCCCGGGCCTCCATACCTGTGTGCTGGCCCGAACTCGGCGGATGATGCGTTTTATCACGCCTGTCACTTCCTTGAGTGTCTTGGGGGTAACGGTATTTTTTTTTGTTCTGAATATGAAATCCTAGACGCCGGAGAGTATCACTGCCATAGGTGGCCCACAGTGTAATGCCGTCCGCATAGAGGGCGTGTTTAAGCTGAGGTATTGTGGATAGTTTCCGGCAGGGAAATGAGAATGGCGTTTAATAGGAAAGGACGCAAGACGGACCCCTGTGGAGTGCCGATGGACCGGAGAGTGTAGAGCAGAGAGGCAAGGGGCCCAAAGTGAACCGCAGACATGATGTTCGTGAAAAAGTGTGAATATAAGTGTTTATCGATACATCTACGTTCAGGGGAGAGCCGGCAGTTATGATCGCTTGACGTTCGACGCGTTCAAAGTCTTTAGGCAGATCCAAAGTCAGGACTGTCTTTATGTGGCCCAAAACACCCGGTTCGAAGATGTAAGTGAGCTGCATAATGGGGTCCTGGGCGGAGAAGTGGGGCGTTAGCCTACCATGCTGTGCGTGTGCAAGTTGCTGTCTGTCATGTATTCTCGCGAGCACCTCGTGCTCGAAATGGTTTCCGACACAGGAAAGGGGCCAGATTGAGCGCATTTCCAGTGTAAGAGTCTTGTTGGTTTTTGTATAGTATTACTTTGGCATGTCGCAGGAACTGGAAGAGGTGCCGTCCGCCCTGCATTTGTTGAAGTAGCCTTAACTGGGCGAATGATTTGTCATCAAGACTGCGCAGTATATAATTGGAGATTTTGTCCGACCCCAGTGCCGAATTTGTGAGAAAACCAGGATAGCTGCTCTAACCTTCAAATTCGAAATATCGGCGTCTAGCTGTGCTCAATACCCACAAAGGTCTCAACTGCTACAACCGGTTAGCCTTCGGTATTGCATCGGCCCCAGCTGTGTTTCAACGCCTCATGGAAGCTGTTCTTCAGGGCCTACAGGGTGTGAAGGTTTACCTGGACTACATCATAGGTGCGGAAAAAGGACACCACATGTCACTTCTGGGGAAGATGTTCCAGCGGCTACGAGACAATGGTCGCAAGTTGAATCAGGCTAAGTGCCGGTTCCGCGAGAAAGAAGTGTAATTCTTGGGGCATCGAATCGATGCAAGAGGCCTTCACCCGCTTCACGACAACTTGCAAGCAGTGCGGGCGGCGCCGACACCTACATCGGTAAGCCAGCTGAAGTCGTTCTTAGGACTGGTTACGTATTACTCTAGATTTCTGCCGAATTTGTCCTCCACACTGACTCCACTGTACCACTTTCTGTCCAAAGGGGTCTCGTGGAATTGGGGGCCGACCGAGGAAACTGCATTTCAGGAAAAAAAGCGTGCCATGAACAACGCCAACTTCCTCGTTCATTATGATACGCAGAAGCTCCTAAGACTTGAGTGCGATGTGTCACCAGTGGGCGCATGCGCAGTTCTGTCGCATCGCATCAACGGAATTGATCATCCCATTGCATTTCCTTCAAGAACGCTGACGAAAGCGGAGCGCAATTTTTCACAACTAGAGAAGGAAGCTCTGGCATTAGTTTTTGGAGGTACCAAGTTTCGGGATTATCTGTTCGGCAACAGATTAACCCTCGTTACTGATCATTTGCCCCTGACCGGTTTACTGCGTCCCGACAATCCAGTCCCGCACATGGCAGCTGCAAGAATTCAGCGTTGGGCGCTATTTTTAGCAGCATATCAGTATGATTTTGAGTACCGGAAGGGAGAGCTAAATGAAAATGCCAACGCGTTAAGCCGTTTGCCTTTGCCGAAGTGTGAGAAGGATGATGAAAGCGAGTTGGCAGAGTATATCCTGCATGCGCAGGCATTGGATGATTTCGCTCGTTCCGCGCAGAAAATGGCAGACCAGACCGGCAAAGATGAAAGGCTCCAACAAGTGAAGACTTGGGTCTTGCGTGGCTGGCCAAGGCGGTTAAGTAAGAACGAACAGTGGTACCAGCCGTTTTTCATGCGCAGGCACGAATTAGCTGTAAGCAACGGAGTTATATTCTGGGGCCATCGCGTTGTTGTTCCTGATGAAGCACAGGAATTTGTTTTGAAAGAGCTGCACGAAACGCATCCCGGCATAACGGCGATGAAGAACATCTCCCGCACTATTTTTTGGTACCCGGGGTTAGATAGGGATATCGAGAAGCTCGCAAAAGATTGCCCGCAATGTGTACACTGCTTGCCCCATGCGGCACAGATTCCGGCACATTGGCCGAAAACAGACCGACGCTGGTGCCGTCTGCGCATGGACTTCGCAGGTCCCATCGAAGGGCACATGATATTTATTCTCATTGATGCCTCAACTAACTGGATCGAGATGGTGCCGCTAAGAAGGGCGATGGCGGAAACCACAGTAGACGTGCTCCGACACATCTGCGCGTTTTAGACTTCCCCGGACTATCGTATCCGTTAACGGCCCGCAGTTTACGAGCGCAGTGACAGCACGATTCTTCAGGGAAAGTGGCGTTCGTCATCTGACAACAGCTCCATACTATCCTCAATCGAACGGCTTTACAGAACGTGCCGTGCGCACTGTGGAAGAAGGATTCAAGAAAAATAAGAACGGAACTTTTCACACTCGACTTGCCAAATGGTTGTTGCGTTTCAGGTCCACACCGTCCCAGGAGGGGAAGTCACCGGCGGAAAAACTGTTGGGATTTCAGCCACGAACCCGAATGAGCGCCTGCTTTCCAGAGCAGAACGGAAAGGAGAGTACTTTCACAAGCAAGCTTGTCGGCTTCTAAAGAGCAACCCCTCGCGCCAGGGATGCGCGTATGGGCTCGACAGTACAGTCATCCTGTTAAAAGATGGCTACCCGGGACCGTGACGGAAGTTAAGGGCTGACGTTTGGTCACAGTAGATACGCCAACGGGGGTGCAGCGGCGGCATGTGGATCAAGTGCGACCACGGGGATCGCCGACTGCAATCAAGAAGGAAGTCAGCGAAACACAGCTTATTGCCGAGCAAGCCTCAGAGGCAGGGCCCTCCGCACTCTACGAAACGCTGTCAACAGGCTACCAAGCAGCTCCAGCCAGGTAGCTCTCGGGTAATGAAGAGGCGACCGACTCCAGCGAACCAATGCAGAATACAGATGCTGCAATTGACCCAACTTTTCCAAGGCGCTCATGTCGCACCCGCAAGCCTCCCAACAAGTTGGACCTATAGGGGGAAGGAAGTGCTATATCGAATCTAGCCAGATAAGGAGGCGGTGACCACGTCCGGCTTGGCACGGGCGTTCCCAACTCGAACAGCGCATGAGCAGCACTCGTCATCTTCCCCTTCTGCCCCCTCTCTCGGGCCACGGGTTAAAATGCCCTGACCGGTCACCAATAAAGGTCTTCTATTCCTGCTCCCTGGATGGATCTTCTTTGTAGCAGCTGTGGTGCGACTTAGCACTAATTATAAATATTCAATTGCTTGTAAAAAAGTGACCTTTATTTGAACTTATTCCTCAATCACACACCGACATACATACTTAAGGGGTTGACCGGCCTAACTTTTAGATGTGTTCTCAAACCTTATAGAGGGACGACGGGTAACCGTAAAGGGGATCTGTTGGCCGTAAAGGCGGAGGTTTGTGACAAAGTGCAACAGCTTCGACTTAATTTCAGCTGCCAGGTCTATTATCATTTAGAGCCACCATACTTGGGTACAGTACAAATCTGTTTTAACGCCATTCAAAACTTCCTAATAGAATCTAAACAACTGGCTTTCTACTATACCTTTTTCAATCACTGATTACTAATCTCACAATGTTCACCTCCTTCCTGCGTTGTTATCCTCCTTTTTATTTCGGTGTTCCACTTTTTGTTTTCCTTCTCTCCCCACTAGCAGTCATTTTATTTTTGGCGATGTAAATATGCATCTCTAAAAATCTATCTGCACCCATTCTTGTTCAATCCCCCTGTGTGGATGTGTGCCATCGTTTTAGAGGCCACCAATAACAACAATGAAGATCTCGAAGCGCGCTGAGAAGAAGAAGAGGCCCCAGTCCTGCGGCCAAGCTGGTCTTCCAGGGCGTCGCCAAAGCTTTCGCAGCTCGAACCTCAGAGGCGTTGTCCAGGTAAGAGCTAGTGTTGCAGTTTCTCTAATACCCTCAGGAGCAGTGAGGAAACAGAAGGCAGCCGCCTACGTACTCTTAACCCAAATCACCTCAATGAAACGCGTCATCTCAGGCTAAGGCACTAACTTCATGTGCGCACTCTGAGGATTGACTGTAGAGGTGCTACTCAATGTTTGTCGGCCGTGGAGTCACTACAAATTAGGTCAGGGCAGTGCCCTTCGCTTTCTCATCCTCTCGTATTGATCGGCCGTTTGTGCTAGTGCGTGGTGATCATTTCTCCCGTGAGAGAGCGCTAAAATCAATGGAATTGCCTTCAAATATCATAAAATATGGAACTGTTCCAGAAAATAGAAGGTTTTGTCCGATGAGGTTATAAGGCGTAAATTTCAACTCAAAGGACAATTCATGGCAATTTTTCAGATGTGCCGCGGCCGCAATTGGCGCAGAATTATATCTCGGTGGCGGGGGCCGCTTTTCGATGAATTCGAAAAGCAAGGAGCCTGTAAACTGTGCTCTGTCAGAGCGCGTTGGGTAATACCAAGTGATCGAATTTTTCGGAGTCTTCCAATTCGGCGTTCCTAACAGTTTGAGTCGCTTTGGATTGTTAAACCCTAAAAACCAAACCAAACATTTTATTAGCGAAAGCTACCCTGCGGTAGGTTTTCAGGACCTCGGTTGGCGGTTTAAGACCTCATAAAACAATCAGCCTGCCATGATATTTGCATTCACGTTACCCCTATGTCACGTGTAGGAGCTTCCAACTCGGGTCGCTCCTTTCTTACGGGAGGGTGATATCAGAGCCTTCCAGAACCGTTTGAATTTTTGTTACCCCTACGACACGCAGGCACGTCCATACGGCTTGGCTGAAGTGTGACATTATAAGTGGGCTCGTAGCTTACGCTCTCGCGTCATACCCTCAAAGGGTGAGCTTAAGTATCCCCAACAATGTAGCACCTTACTCTGATAGGGCAGGATAAGGTAATAGTGTAGTAGGCAAAAGAGGCTTCCGCTGTTTCTTTCGCAATACAACTAGGGTTAACCAGAGCTAAACCACAACTATTTTTTACTTCTTCAGCTTCTACACCAAGTTCAAGCGCATGCGTCTAAACAGCATCTTGCTCGTCTCGAGTTTGCGATGGGGTAAAGAGGATTGTATGCATTTCTGTGTGAAAGCACTGCATTCAGGATATTACAAGCTTGGAGTGCACAAAGAGCGCCATCTACATTCAGTTACTACATATCTGCATCTAGCTGTTGAGTTATCAATGAAAGGCGCTTTAACGTGACTACAAATAGCTGTTGTTTTCGCCGTAATAAACCTGGTGCTTTTAGTTCGAGGTCTTGGGTAAATTCACGCTTACAGCATACATTATTTTGTACCGGACAACGGAGTAGGCACTCAGGCGCATATTGCAATACTTATATCAGGAAGACTGAGAAAACTCTCAAGTTCGCCCCCAAGGGTTTTAAATGATATTCTTAGAGAGCGACAGTAAATATCTCCGCTAATTACCAAACTAATTATTTATACGTTGTTCTACAGTTATCTACAGAATGCATAAGAAATGCTCGATTATCTTTAATGAACGACCGTTGCTTTGGGGCATAAGCGTAACTTGTACGGCTTTCGACGCAACAGCGATGGGTCCGTTCCCGTGAATTCTTTTGGTGACGTCACCTCATTTCGTGACGTCATTCTTTTAGGTGGCCTCTCTCCGCCAAATAAAATTTTATAGCCGCGCTGAAGCGCGGTATTCAGCCGAAAGAGGCCTTTAATACTGCCATATTAGCAGTAGGTTACAGCAAACAAGTATTTGATGTAACATGTAATGTAATGTTTCTATATGAATAAAGCTTACCCGGTCAGGTATCTTCGACGAACAGCTGAGCTATTAGTTTTAACGTTCATTCGTGGAGTTTATCGTCCCAAAGTAACTTTTGTGTGACCCAAAAACACGCAGAGACGTATCATGATAGTTATCAGCCATCTGAACAACTTATCGCACAGTTTTCTTTTTCTCATAATTTAAAATTTGCGCAAGGCACCAGCTTTTATTGATAGCGATTATCATTCCCTATACACACCAAGCTACGTATTCGAGAGGAGAGCTGTTGTCATCTACACCGAGAGGCTTTCGTGTTGCACACAACCAGTGGCGTTACTGCATAATGCTCAGCGTGAATGGGCCTCAGCCAGACAGCACTCCAACTGCTTCAAGGTTGCCGAAACGCTGTTTAGTTGACCTCAAGATAACATTTGTGCCTGATTTGCTTTCATTAAATCTCTGCAGCGTCACCGCTTGTTCGCCACTTCTGAAGAATCCTAAGAGGCACCATAATGGCGGAGTTGTCTATGATGCGCTCAAGCGCAATGCGGTCTGGGATGAGGTCAGGGATATCCCGGATCGCCATTCAGCAACCACGGTGAGTGATCCCCCTTTGAGGCGCTCATGATGTCATGGATGCCTGATTGGGAACAGGCTCAAATCCGATTAGGCTTTAGCAAAGTTACCTTTGTGCAGAGCATTTCTTAGCAGCGTCAGATTTTAAAGCAAATATATACCATTTCATGAAAATAGTATTTTGCCACGTGGGAATAGCGTTTTCCACATCTTTCTACGTGATTTACGAGAACGAATGTGACCCAACAGGAACTTGAACAGCCATACAAGAAGAAGAAAACCGGGGTGCAAAACAGGCATATGTGCTGCCACCACTGGAAATATTTATAGCACTTGAGAATCCACCATAACTTTCCGTAAAGAAATAAAATATTGATAAACAATCTCGTCCGCCCGAGAACAATGATCTGCCCAGAAATATTCGCCGCGTGTCCACAGTAAGTATTCAGAGGTTACTTTGTTATGTTGTTGGCAATGTATAAGCTACGTGTCCCCTTGTAAGGGGACGCATGCGCGTAAACAAGCTCCAATCTGTGCTTTTTGTCAGCTCACCTAGCATCTGGATGATGTAAATAAATAATTAAATTGAAGTGAATTGAGAAAACGGGGAGTGGAGGTGGGAGGTTCATGAATGGAGAAAACATTAGGAATGAGCGATTCGCTCCCGATTTTGAACTTTTTATGACTGAGAAGACAATGACAGATGAGCTGTGCAGAAAAAAGAAGTGTGCGTTAAAACGTTGTTAAGCAGAAGACTAACTTTTACAGAATATCGTCGAACTCAATAGGCTACTTAACACTGGAAATGAAAGCGTTCTCATTGAGCTGCAGTGTTCTGCAGGGGCAGTTTAGTTGGGAATAGATAACGACTGCTGGAATAAGATGTAGAATTTTATTTGTACACCGGATCATGACGAACAACTACAGTTTAGTTACATTTTAGTGCATAGCTTCCGCCAAACTATGCACGAAGGATTAGGGATTGCACTTTGGCACCTTAAGCAGCACAGGAAGTGTGAGTGCTCTTGGAGTCGTCATATTAGTTCGCGTGTCACCTTTACGTTCAAGTTACGTTACGTTCAAGGAGCCCGCGGCTGAAAAGCTACACTTGCATTAGAGAAGCTGTACGATCTGCAGGACGCGAATAAAGATTATTGAGATATCAAAATTACCTTTCTGGACGACAGCACCTCATTACTGCAGACATTCAGGGCACCCTGAAAATGCTGTCCTTCTTTGGTAGGTGCCTCGGTGCAATTTCTTTTGACTTGTCAATGTTGGACCGCACCGACAGCACATGGTTGTCTTTCCTGTCATATTCTATAAAAAGCATGTTCCAGGTAGAAATTAATTGGACAACTAATTTCCTCTCAAACAAATTCATTTTAAATCACTAGCATTCACATATGCTATCCTATACAAGTCTGGCTCTACGTTTCTTCATGTGTTGTGCAACGAATGCTGCATATCCTTGTCCCTGCCAGCTATGAGAACTCCGGGAATTTAAACGCCACACGCATGTATACAAGGTGTTGTTTCTGTAGTACGAGTAACGTTTGGTAAACCTCAGGCTAGGGTGTGAAATAAAGAACAGCCGTGTCATTGCTTCAGTGTTACTGGGAATAACCACGTGAAAATTTCTATACACGCAGTAGTTACTAAGTTTGGAATTAGCTGCATTGCCAGGGGCACCCAATATGAAAGATCACTAAGCAAGGATAAAAGGGGGGACCCTCACCAACGTTTCGACATACTCTGGAACTCAAACCATCTACCTTGCCTATAATGGTTGCGGTCGCGCGACATGGTACGACGAAGACGAAGACAAGTCCGCTTGTCGAAACATTGTCTCTGCTTGCAAACCGAGGCTACTGCCTCTACCCTTGTTCAGTGCTCTTCCATACCATTTAGCCATCTTCTATCTCTCGAAACGTTCTAAACCAGAGGGACCCGAATGGTTTGTTTATCGAGTTCACCGTCCCTAAGCCCCTCAGGCTATGGGCTCGCGTAAGAGAGAGCTCACTCCGTAATTGTAAGGGGTGGCCCCTTGAGGCCCGGTCCCGTACCCTCACTGTACGAAACTGTAAATAAACGTTTTTCATTGATATGAGAGGTGCCGTAGGGAAGAGCTCCGGACACTTCGACAACGTGGAATTATTTAACCTGCGCTGACATCGCACAGTACACGGACCCCTTCAAGTGGTGCAGCGCGACGGCACGAAGCCTAGACAAGAGAATGAGACAGACACAGTGCTGATCGTAATCCTGCTCGTAATCTTGATGACTATGTTCACAATCGGCATCGGAGTCTATTTCGCTTGTCTAGGCTTCGTGCCGTTGCGCTGCACCACTTGAAGATGTCAGAACAACTAGCCCTCCAGTTCATGTTGTACGGACCCCTCGCTTTTAACCTCCATCGAAAAGCGGCCGCCGATGTTGTATTGGATCCCGCTTCTGTTCAGCGGTCGAGCACCCTAACCACTGAGTGACCGTGGCTGGTTACAAACCCAGATAGGTGCGGCATAGAAATATACGGCGGTGCTACCATAGAAAACGTCGGTGGTCTACAGTACGTACTATGGCTGCAGCGCCGTTTTCTTGTTTTTGTTTTTTCTGTTGCCTCAAACTGAAGTTGATTTATTACTAAACCTAGTTCACACCAAAGCTCTAGAGCAAACGAATGCATGAAAGAATTCATGATCAGGGTGCGCCAACACGGTACGTACAAATTCCTCTGGTTATCGAAGTGGCTAATTTTTCACTACGCTGGCTATGTTTTGTTTTCTTATTTTTGTGCATCCCACGCTCTTCAATAAATACTTATTGAAATTTATATATTCAACTAAATGCGTGTCCTTGTCCTGTTCCTATATATATTGGTTCGTGGAATAAAGGCAATCTCACAATTACACGCACTCGTAAGCATGTGGCACATGCCCGCAAGCAAGGTTATGCCAGTGTTATCTGCATTATTCATTAAGTCATATCTAGAGCCTTCCTTGTTTCAAGCTTTGTCCGCTGTGTTAGCTTTCTACCAACGAATAAAATAAAATTTCTCTGCTAGTGTGGAACAGTCTACTAACTAAATCAGTACATTCAAGTCATTTGATGCATATGCACTTCCCAGGTCTGCCGGCACCGTGTGCATGCAGTACATCGTGGTCCTACTCGTAATCTTCATGACTATGTTCATAATCGGCATCGGAGTCTATTTCGCCTTCTTCAAAAAGGGTGAGTGAGTGATGAATACCCTCCTGTTTAGCGTTGTATTGCATGTGCTTATGTATACCGTATATCCTCGCAATTAGACACGTGTCAATGATGTTTCTTTCAAAGCGTTAATTTTCTGTCAGTAATCTGATGAATTATTTTCATATCAGTGCTCCGAGCGATGCAGTACGTATTGTGTTTGTAGATGTGTTTTTCCTGTCACGTCGCAACGAACATTCCACTTTCAATTACTGTAGTCCCCGTCCTTTCTTCAACGCAGATAAAGACGCTGTTATCTGAACAAAATTAAAATGCCCTTTTGGGAAGAGGCATACACCGGCTATCCTGGTTCCGTAGCCGTTTAGATAATCGAGTTCAGTGAACGAATGCTTATGTCTCCAGAAAATATGTAGTTGACGCTTTGAGAAAATTTGTCAGCGTGCCTATGGCCCGTGGCAAGGCTGGGTAGTGGCTTACCAGCGAGTTTTATGACGTCACGTGACCACGTGACATATCTCATTTCACAGAAGCTACCTAATCTGGAAGCTCTTTGCAGCTATATGCATGCAGATGCAATCGAACCGGTGGTTGTTCTAGTCTAACATGTGGTACCTGAAGGCCATGCAAGCAGGTCATATTGCCGCAAGCAATGCAAGTCTTTATTTGTTCTTTTTTTTTTTGACAGCCGCCGGTATGCGGCTTTATAACTCTGATTCTGGCACGCGGAACAATTCTGTATTCTTTGTGCGTTCATACTCGCCGCTGGACACATCTTTCTCAATTTATTTGTCCCACAAGAGGCGCTGAGATGTGTCTCGAAGATTCCGGCCACTCGCGTGTGCTTCTGCAGTGTTCCAGGTTGTGCTACTCACCGTTTGCAGCTTTATCTGGAGGTTTATTCGCCGCCTTTAGATTGAGCGTTGACGGATACGACGGGTATTCTCAGTTCTGCTGCCAGATAGCACTTTTGTTGCAATAACCACCGCCGAGTTGTTCAGTTCTTTTTCGGGCAAAACTCAGCCCACAAAAGAGTTTCTTTAGTGCACGGGCTCATTTGTTGTCATTGGCTTTGTCACCACCACGTGAAAATATGGCTTGGTTATATACTTAATAATAAGTGTGTGTGTTACATGAAAATAGGTACATGCGAGATAATGAAATCGCAACTAAATTTATTATTGATTACGAGAAAAACAAAAGAGGATCCGCGAGGGAACCCGCAGACTGGAAAAAATAAAGCTACCGCTCGCCGTGCTCTGAAAGGTCTACTTAGGGTCCTCGATATGTTTTCGCGCTGAAAAACGTACCATTTAAAATTCGAACATGCCTTGATCATTGGACTCATTAATTAAACTTATCACTTCATTTATTTATTTCCGCAGACAAGAAGCCCGAGGATGAAGGTACGGTGAATTGTTATTTACTGTTACTACAACTCCAAGTTTATTGTGTTTCGCCGGCTACAATCAAAAGCTAAATATATTTTGACCACTTGTGCCCCCAGAGGAAGAAATTATTTCTTTCCAGAAATGTAAGTACACATGATAACGATTTGCTCTGCACGAAACCCAGCTTTTTCTCAGCGATTGTAGCTGGTACTCATAGTTAGCGTGTGGCGAACGTTGGTCCTACACGAAGGAATATGATTTCGATACACCAGTTGGCAACCGCTTGGTGTACTATAACATGCTCACACACGACAAACGCCCTAAACTATTCATTCCGGCCCACAGAACATTAGACCCCAGCTGAGTTTCTCCTTCAGATGGCCAGGTGGGGAAACACTTCAATATATCGACCTGCTTGATAAATTGAAGATTCGGACTCGCAAACATTCACGTTACTTTATGGCACGATAGAAAGATTAACTATTTATTTACACATAAATAAAACAAGGAGACAAAAGCAAGGAGTTTACTTGACTGACCCGTTGACCCTATGAAATCAGCCCTGGTTTAAATGAGAGCGCTTACTTTTAAGTCATCTGTCTCCGCTCTTGTCGGGGACAGCAACCAATCAGCAACAAGGCAACTTTTCTCACCAATCAAAATTTGATTGACTAATCAAACACTCCGGAAAGGAGAGGTCCCAAGCAAACATAGGAACAACGCTGACGTCACTGCATTCCGAACCTCTGCTTTCCCTTAGATTTTCTTTTCCGCACACGTCCACATATGGGACCAACGTATGCCGCGGGAACAATCACTGAAGGCTGTTCATAAAAAGTAAGCTGTCGTTGAGGGATCAAACTGTCAGTGCCAACTCTAGCTTAACCAAGCGCTTCTTCTGAGCACCTGCAGCTCAAGCAACCCATTGGCGCCTCATCCCCCACTGGTTCGCCACCGTGCACCTGCTACCCCACAAAGGTTGTATGCGTATGAGCAGAGGGAAAGACGTGAACGTAGCAATGCGAGAATGCATACCGAAAAACGCCCACTCGCCACAGAAATGACAATCAACACTGAACACTGCACAAAGGGAACGAACGCTCTGCGGTAGCGGGTGCCGTCGGCAACAATAGAGCTGCCACCGCGCCTCCGTCATGCGTCCGCGGTTCCACCAAACTGGTAGTCGCCGTGACCGAGGACAGGTGCACATTGAGCAGCTACATCGAGCCATACACTCTGCGCGGGAGATCAAATGACGCGAAAATTCACCGAAGCTAACAAGTCCTCTGAATATAGGCAAACTGTAGCCTATATTTTTGGGATAACCAGTAGGTCTGACGCTCGCATCCACCGACTGGTTTTGTGATCTGCTAGAAGAGCACTTGATATGGCTGCCGGAATTCTTTATCAAAACGACTCTTCTGAATTCTCTACCACGCTTGAAGTAAGTGATTTTATTCTACCCTTAAAACTACCACCCCGCCGGGGTGGCGCAGTGGTTACGGCGCTCGACTACTGTTCCCAAGGACGCGGGATCGAATCCCGGCCTCGGCGGCAGCTTTTCGATGGAGGCGAAAAGCAAGGCGCCCGTGTGCTGTGCGATGTCAGTGCACGTTAAAGAACCCCAGGTGGTCGAAATTACCGGAGTCCTCCACTACGGCGTCTCTCATAGCCTGAGTCGCTTTGGGACGTTAAACCCCACAAACCAAACCAAACCAAACCAAACCAAACCAAACCTTAAAACTACCCAGCTGGTTCGCATTGCTCATCACTTTAAAATAATCAGTGAGACAATTTCGATAATTTAAAAAGAAAATTGCTAATGCGACTTAATATAGACGAAAGTAATGTTTTTGTTAGGCAGAATTCTTGGGCTGAGAAGGTCTGCATTACGAACAAAGCATCTTCCAAGTTGCACGTCTGATTACATGCCGAATGTTTTTTCTGCACTGCAAAATTGCAAATTTCTACCAGCGTTCTGGGAGTTCAGGCATCTCAGTGAATTTCGTCTTCGCGCAGGTAATGAAGTGCGGTTCTACCGTAAGTATCTCAATGTCCATTCTACGCTATTCCAAACCGCACCGCATAACAATTACTGAATAGGGTATTTTTTAACGTTACGCGCTGTATATGATTATTGAAAGTTAATTCGCGAACCAGGGAAAATTTCGTCGTTTCGACGTCTTCTAGTGTGCTCCATTCACCCACTGGTAAGCAAGTCACGACCTTAATTGTATTGGTGAGCGCGACGCAGCGGGTTCGAATACTTGCCACAGTGGGCTCGTTTCGACAGTACGCAGCAGAACTAAAAATTTTTGAGCACTGCAACACTTGGACTCGGGTGATTGAAAAGCCTCAGAATCGCTACTTCTGTTGCGTCACTATATACGCGTCGTCATTTTTAATTTTCTTTATTTCCTTTTATTTGTTTTTCATTTCGAGTTCTTATTTTCCCTTTATTATTTTTATCGTTTGCCTTAAGCCCCCCTCCGCCCGCTAGACATGGAAAATTATGGACACGTTCGCCGGAAGCCAACGTAGAACAGTGGTTAGCATGCTCGGTTGAGACATGGATAGATGGTGGTTTTAGTCCTTCCGTGGACATGATTTTAATGCGGAAACATCTGGCTATATTTGAGGAGTTTGTGACCAGGAATTTGTCGGCAGTGTTGCGTCGAAGAAAGGGGAGATAGGAAAAAGCGAATGGTTGTAGTCGATAGAGGACGACAAAATGCCGTAGGGCGAAAATTTTGGTGCATACATGGAGTCAATAACTAATCAATTAGAGCGAAGTACGTCAATGAGATGTCCAAATAGCCCAAACGGGGTAATTTTGACGACCAGAGTGATCACAGGGTACACTCGTTTCAATCACGTGGTACGTCACTTCCGGCCACGGGACTAATGCGGGCGTCGGAATAGTGACGTAATTATGATGAGATCGCATGTGACGTCAGTGTGTGGCGTCATAAAACCTAAAGTGGGCGTGTTAGGACATGAAAAAACCGAATAAACGAGTGAAACTGAAGTTATGTAAAGCGGGTTAATCAAATAAAGAATAACTGAAGCATACATAAGGGGAAAAAAGCATTCAAAAATACGTAACGAGTATACGCCGTAAGAAGACGCGGTTGCTGTCGTAGCTGCCGCCGTGTCGTCACGGCGCAGCCTAGCAACGCATGACGTGATAACGTATTCCTCTAATGCGGGTTGCCGCAGTGATCTTGTAGCGCACAGCGACGCAGTAAAGCGAGGGTGCTAAGATCGGGGTTCCCAGTCGCCTAAAGGAGAAAATAAAGTTGAACGGCACGTGCTCGGTAAGCACGCACGGCACAGGCTGTTCGGTTCGGGAAGCCTGCCACGCTGGTCGTTTTGTCCTGGTGCTCCGCTGCGACTCCATAAATTATCTACAGTGGTAACCCGGACGTGATTCGAACACGCAACGTTTTATTTCTTATTAACGAGTTTATGGTGACGCTATGGTGACGCGCATCCCGCGCATATATTACGCGTGGAAGGTTTCGCCTTGAAAAGGGTCGTGTGGTGTGCGAAGTTAGTTTGCTATAAAACCAGGTTGCCAGTGCTAATTCAGAACCCTCCACTATGTGGCCTACTCCTGCCTGCCTCTTCTCACTCCCTGCTTTGTCGTCTGCCTCGTGCCGCGGTTCTCGAGCGTCCAGCTCCCAGATGTAAAGAAAGCTCACTTCGTAGCATTGTGCCCCTCTGTGATTCACTTCCTTATTCAAATGGTATGGCATTCAAGAGAATACAGTGCCTCAAGACGTGCATTAAAACGAATAAACTGCGGAATTCATATATTTTGGCTCATGGACATAATACCGCTTATGCGTAGTAATGTGAAAGCCTGGTGAAATTTTGTCGAGTCAGGTTTTCTACACGTAATAAAAGTAGGTCAGCTGGAATTGTAGGTTTGCATGTTGGACGTAAACTGACATTCCTCATGTGGCACGTGGCAGCTGTAATCGCCGAAACCTCGGTCCATACTTCGTCGGTTTGAATCCCTATTCCAAACTAACTTCCGAAGTTGCTATCAAATTCGCGCTAAATGAGACGCGAAATTATGTGACACAAACCGGAACGCCGTTCAACGAACAGCTGCGTCGTCACAAGTTTCGTACAAACATAAAAAAAACGGGAAATTTGACGTCATAAGGAGATGGGTTAGGGAGACCATGGAATCAAATGTCACCCTGGAGGCAGCACAGGGGCGCTTTATTAGCTAAACAGGCTGTTGCAGGGTCATCTATATGGACACATTCGAGTGATAACAACTTCAGACGCATTTCCACGTAAACGGACTAGTAAGGATTCCGCCTTAAAAACTATTCGTTTTGACTATTGCGAGGCCGTCTTTATGGATACGACCGATTGTTGACGACAAACAGATTTTCTTTTAATTCGGGCCAGTAAGGAAGGCTTTCGCCTAAAAAAAGTTTTTTTGCGCCAGTACTAATAACAAAAAGTGTCGCATTCAATGCATTTAAGAAAACAAATCGCGATAGGTTTGTCGTCTGGTTCAAGGCGTGGGTTTGATTTATATAGAAGAAATCCACACCCTGTCTCACCACTACTATGATGTTGCAGCTATATGAAGCTTCATTGTACTAGTAAACGTACGGTTAAAAACGAGTACGCAAAGAACGCAAACAGCGGGCTTTTCACTATATAACTCAATTTCTTACAATTGTAGTCAAGTATTCGTAAATGTTTAATATTACTTACATTCTTGGGAGACTTTTCTAGTGAATTTGTGCTCCCTCGCGAGTTCCTGCTGCGATTGAAAAGTGTAAATTGAGAAACTTCGTTTTCAGCTAACAAAGAAGAGCCCCCGTTGATCTGTTCTCTGGATGGACGCCACTGGGTGCAGTCCGTGGAAATGCTATGCTCCCACTTAGTCTTCCTCTCGGCCACCGTGGACATGGCTAAGAAGAAAGCCGTCCCTGCAAGCGGAAGTAAAACGTTGTTCTTCTCGTTTTCCCTAAAATCGACTCTGTAGCAGCCTCATAGGGTAACAATGATTCTGAATATTTGCTGACACATCACTGCATTCTCCGTATTCTCGTCATAAAACAGTGCGAGTTAAAGAACCCCAGGTGGTCGAAATTTCCGGAGTCCTCCACTACGGCGTCTCTCATAGCCTGAGTTATTTTGGGACGTTAAACCCCACAAACCAAACCAAGGTTGTGAGTAGAGCGACCGCGGTCGAAACGGCACTCGTAATGAATTTGAACAAAAAGAAAGAAACATGCGTTCTGAAGTTTTGTCGCTTTATACAAACTACTGCTATATAGATGTAAGACTGATGCTCGACCTTTATTATGGGATATATTTTAGGATAGACTTTATAAGAGTATGAGAAACAAATTGTGTGCTCAGCAAGCAAGAAACTGTTTATGAACTATCGGCAATAATCTGCTGGCAGTATCCGGCGAATACATGCGTCAAGGATACGTTGAAAGCTGAAACTGGGACCACTTTAAGTTGATATCTGAACATAGGAATAAACTGAAGCGCTTTCATGCAATCAGATTTTATGCACGAAGTAGTGTAGAGTACCTGTTTCAGAGAAAACTAGATGTCGTCATTGTGAGCAAAAAATCACGAGCACACACGGGGTCCTTGGTAGGTAGTTGTAAATTGATCGGTCTGCGGCTCGCTTGGCGTCACGGGCCTAAAGAAAATGCCACGGCTGGGAGGAGCAGCTCTCTCAGACAGCTTCTGTAACTTTTGAGGGTGAGATGGAAATCGAACATTCTGTGTTCCTTGGACGCATGCTGCGGCATTGCCATGCGGGCATGTTTGTGCGGCTCATTAACGCGAGGCTTTGTGTCTATATCAGTGGTCTTTCGCATATTGTGGGAGCTTACGACTGCATGATAATGAGTACGTTTAAGACAACTGTGACGTCATGTAAAGGATTAATTACTAAGCGAAAACATGCATGCAGACGAGGATACGTAAGGGAAGCCGCAGACATTATCCCGTTAATGTCGTTGCATGATGCATTTAAAGGCGGAGATTAACGGTTTCCAAACGCTTTAGCGCGTTAAAGTTAAAGGTCCCGGTTTCCAGAAGCGGCGATGACGTCATTGTCCGCGTCTTCATCGTCGGCGTTGGGAGCAAAGAATCGTGGATGTAACTGTGGCAGGTGCTAATTACCAGGCACCATGCACGTGCAGTGCAAGGTCATCATTTCATCATCATCATCATCATCATCATCATCATCATCAGCCTGACTATACCGACTGCAGGGCGAAAGCCTCTCCCATATTTCTCCACTTGACCCGGTTCTGTGCTAGCTGCATCCACTTGACCCCTGCGAACTTCTTAACCTCATCCGCCCACCTAACATTCTGCCGCCCCCTGTTACGCTTTCCTTCCCTTGGAATCCAGTTTGTTATCCTAAGCGACCATCGGTTATCCTCTCTTCGCACTACATGTCCTGCCCCTTTATTCTTAATTTCCACTAGAATGTCAGTAACTTGAGTTATTTCTCTGACCCACTCTGCACGCTTCCTATCTCTTAATGTTACCCCTACCATTTTTCGTTCCATAGCCCTCTGGTCATGGAGGTCATCATTTGGATTCAGTCAACTTAGGTAAATCGGCTGTAATTTGTTTTAATCTATCGATAATTGCACTGCGTTTACCAGCACAGCTACGAGCACAAAGAAGGCTTGGCCCGCAAAGTGCAGGTTGTAAAAAATGTTGCGAAAGAAACCACAGGTTTGTACTGCACTGATGGCTTTTAGCACGTTGCCCTTGCCGCATACAACATAAAAAGAAACGATGAAGTTACACAAGAAATATACTCGTTTCATGTAATTTCTAAATTCAGTCACAGCACTGAACTCTTCTTAGTAAACTACTAGCATTATCATTGATTTTGCAGGAAAATTCACAACCCATTTTACCTATTCCGCCCGGCCAGTGGCATGAATGACGATCCCTAGATTATTGGGATAACATTCGAAATAAATAAGGAATTACTGCGAAAGTCGTCGCTTCATAGAAGTTAATTCAAAATATTTTCCTACGATTGCGTTACTCAATAATGCGCAATTTCAGAGCAGCTTGTCAGCTGTTTGACCTTTTTCGATAGATTGAGGGAAAGATTTCGAGCAAGAAATGTATGTACAATTACAGAGGTTTTTATTGTTCACTCATATTCCTTCAATAAACACTCCACTAACAGTTCTTGACTGTCGTGAAGGAAGCTTTGTGGTAGGAGAAATGAAGAGAGCAACTAAGTTATCGGGACGTTGCGGGAGCCAGCGCGTGGGCCATATGAACGTTGCGCGGCGACGAGATAGCAGCGACTGACTGATGCCGCTGACACCGCTAGCGAGTAAAGACAACGTGGCTCTGCGTTTCGGCTTGGGATGCACGCACCGTGATCCGCTGATAGCGAGCCGGCGCTTCGGAAACCGGAGAACACAATCGCCGCCACGCAGGAAGGGGAGGGGGGGTATACGCGTGGCGAACAGCGGTAGCAGGTTCCCACGAAGCAATTTGAGAACACGCGCGGTCGCCGCCACGAAGAAAGAGGGAGGGGTGGGGAAGGAGTTAGCTGCGGAGCTGGTTACGAGGGACAGTGGCGACGACGACGACGACGCGAAATGCAGGAACAGGCGCCAAAGATCTGCGCTCTAAAGTAATGCGACGAGATCGAGTTTGACCATAAGACATGCGTCGCACAATGCAAATTGAGCCACATGTATACAAAACGAGGCGACTGAACTGGCCTCTTAAAAGTGCATTCTATGCGACTGACAATGATATATAAACCTTTTGAGAGGTGCTGTGCGCGTTCTCTCAACAGCGGGCATGATTTGCTTCGCAATTCCCATAAGCGTGTCTTACTCTCCTACCTGCCGCAGCGCACAGCCACTAGCCCTTTCCTATATTGATGAAGTTATGCAGACTGCAATTTTGGTGGTAGATGCGATTGTATGTCCGGCATTGTCTTCTCATAACAATAGCAATAAATTTATTTCGTCGCCCCTGTCTAGCCCCTCTTACTGGCTGCAAGGAGGGAATGAAGATTCGTGTGTAACATCATCAATTCGTCATAGATGCCCCTTCCCAAAAACGAAACTGAAAAAATCTCGGGCTGCACTTTACTCAGCTAATGCGCAGTAATGAGAAAGCATTGCGTGTTCTACCACGCCGCCTGGAGGAGTACCCCGACACTACACTACCGGACCCATGGTCTTCTAGATCACCTCCCCATGCGCCGCGGGGGGGGGGGGGGGGGGGGGGG
>JAJIZL010018283.1:33632-48190 GCA_023969395.1 Amblyomma maculatum | reverse complement strand
ATTTCGGAGACCATGGTGGACCTGGGCCACACTCGGCCAGATGGCGTTTCGCAGTGAAAGCTTAGAGATTACGACGATATTTACTGCATAGAGCAACACTGTGTTGGAATTTTACTCGAGTCTTGATTGGCTGGGGGATAGTACGGTGCCATCCTGCCTGGGCCAGACAACCTGATCCGTTCGTTCTGGCGCAGGATCGCAACCCTGCCACGGCAGTTGTTGTTCTCTATTGGCAGTTCGTGCAGTCATGCTCACTTCACAATTCCTGTCCACAGCACTCATGAGAATAAAAATACGTTCGTATTAAAACAAAATATCTACAAATTAACCAATATTACCGAAATATTATTTCAGGAAGACAAGTTGGTGGAGCCATTTTTTAACGAATATGGCATTCAGCATGGAATACTGTAATGATCTGGAAAACGCTAGAGTCCAAAGGCTTACTATTTGCTAGAGCTATTTAGAGGCTTTTATGCTTTAGTGGACTCAAATCAAGCTGCGTGCTGAACGTTGAATGAACGCTTTACACTCGCTCCCCTCGCTTTTCCAGCCGACCTATCGTTCAAGAGATTCAAGAATACAGAGAGAAAGGGCGGCATCGTGAAGAAGCTGATAAGTTTTCCTCTGGATGAGATAAACGCGATGGTAATGGCCGACGTCGACACGACCTTCGGCTCCATTCGTGAAGGCTGGCTGGACGGCATCGACATACGCTACATCCGAGGCGACGAGCCGTCACTGCACCTCTTCCAGGTAATAAAAAGCTATGGTATTAATCGCGAACTTCGAGCCAGTGTAGCTATAGTGTCATCCTAGCTTATAATCGGAAAGTGGCTCACTTGCATCCCCCACGGAATCATACGCGAGAAGAAAAGCTTGCAGTTACGCTGGTTGGTGCGAAACCTGAAAGCGTTAACATTGCGCTAACAGTACAGCTTCCAATGCGCGGTAGAAATACTCTCTCTCTCTCTCTCTCTCTATGTGATATGTCTATGAGTGTGCGTGCAGGAGCACATTGTCTGTCTGCCTCTGTCTTGGTCTGTCGCTGTCCGTCTCCCTGCCTGTCCTATGTCTTTCTACCTGCCTGCCTGTCTATTTGTATTTATGTTTGTATGTCTCTGCCTGTCTAACTGTATGTGTGATAGCATGTATGTATACCTGCCTGTCCGTCTTCCTGTCTGTATGTATACATGCGTGTAGGTACGTATGGATGTATGTATGCATGTATATGTTTCCCTGTCAGCATATACGTCAACCTACCTGCCTGTCTGTTCGCCTGCTCATCTGTCAGTCTGTCTCTCTTTCTGTTCATCTGTCGATTTGTCTATCTGTGTGTCAGTGTTTTTGACGAAGGATCTAGCCGCTGCGTACACTTCTGCTACTGTAATGTCCACGTCCAGCTTTGGGTTGGGTATTCCTGCGTATTTCTGATCGATGTTGACTGTTCCGTCTGGCTCTCCGATGTACCTATTCCAGATCTGATCCGCGATTTCAGTCTGTCGATTGGTTCAGGTGAAGCATCCTCTCCATTGCCTTGCCATTTTCCTTCCTGCTTTGACTTGGGTCAATTAGGTGCCTAATTAGTTTCCAGCTCTTAGCATTGGCTAGATTTCCGTTGAGTTCATTGCAGATTTGGTTCCAGTTGTTGCTGGCCACCGTCTGCGCGTAGCTCTGAATTTTGTCGTATAGCTTTGCGATCTGAATTTTGAGTTTCCTGTTATATTTTTGGTTTTTCCATCGTTTGGTCAGCCCTCTCTCGCGTCCCGTAGGTTGAGCAGGTGTCGGTCTACTTCCTGTATGAGTCCTGGGCTGATATCGTTTTAGTGTGTCTTTTTTTATGTTTGGCTCGAATCTGATCTGTCCATTTGATTAGGTTTTCTGCTCTTTGTTCTTCCAGGCCTTTCTTGAACTCGTGCAAGTCCGTTACTTTGGATTTCCTTAGTGCACTGTGCAGCCTTTCTGCGTTCACCAGTGTCTCGCATATGAAGTGGTCACTCCCAAAGTTGAGGTTCGTGTTGGTCCACTCTGCTTCTATTTCTTCGGTTACGTATGCGAGGTCTGGGCACGTTTCTCTGTTTACGCCATTAGAAACCTTAGCGAGCAGAAAATGGAAGAAATAACGAAGTTCTTCAATAAAATCTGGTCTAGCGAAAATCTACCGAAAGAATGGAAACATGCGGAAATAATAACTACTCTCAAACCTGGGAAGAAGCTAGGCCTGGACAACTTACGCCCTATTTCGCTTACATCTTGCATAGGAAAATGGCTCGAAAGAATCATCAATAGCCGACTCACAGACTACCTGGAAGACGAAAAACTACTGCCAAACTCGATGTTCGGCTTCAGGAAGAATCTGTCAACACAGGACGTAATGCTGCAAATCACGCACGACATCTTGGGCAGAATATCAGCCAAAAACGAAGGTATCTTCCTCGCGGTGGACCTAAAAGGTGCCTTTGACAACATCAGCCACAAAGCAATTCTCGATAGCATATCGGAAACCGGGTGCGGGGAAAGAACGTACAATTACGTCCGGGACTTTCTCATCATCCGGACAGCAACGATAAGTATCGGCGGTATCAGGACTAACGAAAGAGCAACTGCCGGGAAAGGAACCCCGCAGGGATCCATCATCTCGCCCCTTCTCTTTAATCTGGCCATGGAGCCGATAGCGAGGAAATTGGAAAGCATACCTGGAACTCATCACGCACTCTATGCCGGCGACATTACGGTGTGGACGACGACAGGACCATCGGGAGAAAAGGAAGACATTGCAAAGAGCCCTGAATGGCATTGAAGAAATTGCAAGAAGAAACGGCATGCAATGCGCCCCTGAAAAAACCGAGTTCATTAGAATCCACAAGAAAAACTTCAGGGCAGAGCCGATTCAAATCCGACTTCAAAACCAAGAAATCAGAGAGAAGTAAAAACCTTGAGGATACTATAGGTATGTGGCTACAGAGCCACGGGGAAAGTACGCACACTAAGCTACTAACTCGGGCAACCAATCAGGGCTGCGGCATGATTCCAAGAATAGCAAACAGGAACAGAGGGTGAAAGGAGAGGGACGCGATCAGAATAGTAACGGCGATGATAGTCCCCCGCTGGACATATAGCTTCCCGTACCACAACGTCACCAGAACGGAATCACAGAAAATTGATGCGCAGTTTCGGAAAGCTTATAAACTAGCACTCGGATTACCAAGTCATGCATCCAATGAGGCTGTTATGGCAATGGACATCTCGGCCACCTACAAAGAATACAAAGAAGCAATCCTGGTCTGCCAAGAACGCACACTAGAACAAAGTCGGACTGGTAGACACCTACTGAACATCATGGGACGACCCATCGACGAGAAAACTATCCCCCTAAGAGAAACACCCACTCCCGAAAGCAGAGCTGAATACCAGGTCCTTCCAATTCCCAAAAACATGGACCCCCCTACACAACAGCGAAAGACGAAAAGCAAGAAGTCGCCACATACAAAACTACGTCGTCAGAAACAATAGCGACATACTCTATGTAGACGCCAGTCAATATCTGGGAAGAAAAGCGGCGGTAGCCATCACAGTTGACCACACCGGAAGAGAGGTGACCAGCTCATCGATCAAGACCAATAACTACATAGAAGATGCAGAGGAAGTTGCAATCACCCTTGCAGTTAAACACTCCAGCAGCCAAGGTAGACAACACATAATACTGAGCGATTCCCAAAAGGCCTGTCGTACCTTTCTCCTGGGGCGCGTATGCAAACAGGCACACCGAATAATGGAGCAGGAAAAAAAAGACGGGAAACATGAAGCCCATTATCATGTGGACACCGGCACACGATGGAATCGACAGTAACGAGGCTCCCGACAGGATATCCCGAGGGCATACTTTCCGGGCACCTGCGCCGGCTGACCCAGAGCCTTCAACCCATCTCACATACGGGGAACTAATGCAATGCTTCAAATTAGAAAGAAAACGATACGCAGAACCGCACAAAGACCTCAGCAGAGAGGAGGCAGTAACCTGGAGGAACATACAGGCTAGGTAATTCCCAAATCTAGCAAAGTACCACAAAATCTGGCCCGAAAAATTCAAGCATAACACATTCACTACATGCGGTGAAGTCTCGGACATCCTTCACATGATATGGAACTGCAAAGAGCAATTAAATATAAAGCTCGAGATCTCAGCCAAGCGGAGTGGGAGGCAGAGCTGGCCCACACGGGTCTCTGAGCAGCGCAGCCTGCTCACCAGGGCCCGGGAGACAGCCCAGGCCAATGGTATCCTGGACTGAGGAAACCACCCACGCTATTCCGTTAAACAATTAGTCTACCCTCTCTCTCTCTCTCTCTCTCATCTGACGAGGGAATATAGCTGCTTCTAATACTGCAAGATTTATTATTGAGCTTCTTGATATAGCGGTATAGGCAATGCACTCAGCAGAGAAAGATCTTTCTATGTCCCTTTGCTTGGAGGCCCCTATCGTAATCAAAGTTCTCTCTGTTTTGCGAACCTCTTTTTACCCAGGAGCTGCGGGTTCTGGCCGACAACAGGCATTACATCTTTCACGGCGTTTTTGACACCGTGAAAATGAGCTTCATGGAGTAAGTGTCGTATTTTTCTTTTCCTGCTTGCGAGTTATTGTTTCATCTTGTTACAAACATCCTAATATATCTATAACCTGAATGGACATGTGAAACACACATAGGTTTGCTCGTTTACGTAAAGTGTAGGGACTAGAAGTTGCGTTGGTTTATCTGTAGAGCTCTTGTCTGGTTTTGCAACTTGTCCCAAATTCTTCTGAAAAGTTAAGTTTTAGGGATAGATATATGAATAATATAGAAAGCGTTCCTTCTGATATGATGGGTTTTATGGCAACCAACAATCCCCTCCACTTATTCCACTCTTTGGAGATTAAGCTGTACTACTGACTAGCCGATAATATATTCCGCCTCCTACTTAAAAAAAAATGGCGAAGCATTTTTTCTAATATTCGTACATCTATTTTAACTTCATGCTTACCAGGCAAACACGATCGCTTACAGTATTTCCCATGCAGTTGCGCTTAAATTCATTCAGACAGCATAAATATTAAGTCCGCGCGAAGGCCGGCTGGGGGTCAATGATGCACTTTATTTAATAGAAAAATAACGTGACAAAACCCTTTTATTCGTTCTATTGCAGTGTGAACATATTTTGCCTGAAGAAATTTATTGGTTAAATTTCCGATCATACGATTAGCTTCACATGACAGCACAGCTATACATAGCTCTTGAGAACAGTGTGCTGGTCTTTGCATTGTCACACATAGGTATCATTAACCTTCCTCTATTTATTTTGACTGCATGGTTATAGCAGTCTTATACGCATTGCACATTTATAAAATTACATCGCTTCATGCGGTACTTTCCGTGATGGCGGTGAAAAACATTTATTACGAAGGCCGAAAAAAAACTAAATTATAAAGCAGTGTTGCGATTAGAATTCGGGCTGTCGGTTGTGGCGTCCAGAACGTGCCTAGCTGCGACTTCCTCCGCCCACGTTACCAGCCGAAATTGTACAACCGGTGCTGGATAAAGCAGCCTCCCACTGCTGCGAACTGGTAAGGTGCAAGGAGGCAGGGGTAAGCGTGCCGGGAAGGAGTAGAGAATACGAACATAATCAGCGCAAGAGCTGTCGCATAAAATGCAGGCCGGCGAGTACGTCCCGGGGTGGAGGAGTGCAAGACGAGCTTGAGTTAAAAAGCTGTGAGCCTTAAGGTGGCGCCACAAGTGTTGGAGGTGCTGGGAAAGATATTTGTTCGTAGGGGGTAAGGTGAGACGAGCAAGCCGGTAGTGTAAGGTGATCTCGTGGTATGTGAGGAGCGCGCCGCGCGTATCCATTCCCGGCGGGGGTGGGCTTGCTTGGTCAGTCGAATCGCTAGCGATGGGATTAGCCGCGTCGTTGCCAGGAGGAGATGCGTGAGAAAGCATCCAGATGATTTGGATAGGAAGAGAGGGGATGATGCCAGAACGCAAGATACCGATGTCCGTGGGTGCCACCCCTTCAACCAGGCAGTTGTAAATCGCAGGATTGCAGTCACTGAAAATGTATTCCGTGGCGGTTTCAGTAACAGCGAGAGCAATAGCTGCCTCCTCGGCCTCGACAGAGGAGCAGCGGTACGGGGCGGCATCTACGTAATCCACGGCTCGTTTCCGTCAGTACTCATGCTAGAGCGCGGAGGCTTGTGCTTCTCTGTAGGAGGAGTGGTGTTCGGAATGCATATTCTCAGACAGGGTGTTCACTTTTAGGAGGGAGAAAACGTGGGAAGGGATGGGCAGTGAGGTAGCAAGAGAGATAAGAGGGGAGAGCTTAAGGGTGGAGAGAAATGCACGACACGGACGGATGCGGGAGAGACGGAGGAGCTGAGCCGTACGATGGACTTATGTAAGCTCTGAAAGCGAGCTATGAACGCCCATAGAGAGTTGCCGAGCCGCCGACGCTGGCGCGGGAATAGACAGGGCAGACTTATAAGCCTGGCAAATGAGGGTATTGACTTTGTCCTCCTCGGTACGAGATAAAAACAGATAAGGAAAAGAATATATGAAGCGGCTTACAGTAAAGGGCTGGACAAGGCAATGGAGGTCGCGTTCGCGCATGCCGTGGCGGCCGTTTGCAATGCGGCGTATGAGGTGTATGCTTTTAGGTGCATCGGTTCTGAGTCGAGTGATACGTGTAGTGTACGTGCGTGCCATTGGACTGCAGAAAGAGTCCAAGAATGCGGAGGGTAAAGACGAGAGGAATGGGTGTGCCGTTAAGGTAGACAAGTTACGGGAGAAGGCGATAGGGGACCATGCCCCGAGGCAGGAAAAGCAAGAGCTTTGATCTGGCCAGGGAGAAACTCAATCCGATATCACGGGCATGAGTATCCACGGCATGCACACCCGCCTAGAGAATGGCCTTCATGTCACCGAGCTTTTCTATGGTCAGCCAGGGGGTGATGTCATCGGCATAGAATGCATTCGACGGGGATGGGATATTGCGTAGAACATGTGCCAGTGAAAAGAGGGTGATGTTCAAAAGAAGAGGGGACAAGACAGAACTTTGAGGGGTACCCTTGTTGCTAATAGAGAAGGAAGAGGAGGCAAAGGGGCCGTATGAGATTTCGGCTGTGCGGTGGGCAAGGAAATCGGTGCCGTAAGCACGGACATGGGATCCGACGTGGACAGTTGAGAGAGCATCCAGAATGGTGGTATGGTGTACATTGTCGAATGCTTTAGTAAGATCCAGCACAAGTACAGCTCGAGTGCGCTTGTGGTGGGGGGTATGCAGAACATCCTCAGAAAGCGGGAGCATAGCATCCTGGGTTGACAACTGGGGACAAAAGGCGAGCATGGAGTCCGTATGCAAAATCATGGTCATCCAGGTAGTTTTGGAGCCGGGACAGGATGACATGCTCGAACAGCTTGCCGAGACAGGAGGTGAGAGAAATAGGCCGAAGGTGTTCTAGGGCAATATGTTTGCCGGCTTTGGGAATGAAAGAAACACGTGCATGCATCGTCTAGGATGACGGAAGAGTGCCAGCTTGCCAGTGTGCATTGAAAAAGGTCAGTAAGCGTTTGTAGGGAGGGAGTATATGTAGGTTGAGGAGTGCCTTGTTAGTGACGAGGTCTACACCCGGGGCCGAGGTGGGGCAGAGCGTCAATAGCGCCGCACGCACATCACCCAGGGAGATGTCGGTAGGATCATGCTAACTTCTTCGAAACCTTCATATATGCAACCGGCGTTGTACCGTTGCCACAACATGCAAAGGACTCAATGTATTAATATCCGCAGAGGAAAGTTTTAAGATGCATATTTTTGACGTATTGTTTTATATGATGAAATTGAGAATTTCAAAACAAGACACCTTTAAATGTTGACCTCCTTCAATTCTGGAATACTTCCTCAGGATGTAAGAACAAAACCTCGACTGCTAAATTTTATTTATTATTCTTATGCACAGACCACACCGACGTAACGTTGTAGTTTCTGAACACAAATCTCTAAACAGAAAAAGTCAACTTAACTTTTATTTCGCTCCCAAACAGGCACTTTCATCTAGCGTCACTACGAGTCTACGCCATTCAGACGCAGGCCCCTTTCAAAGCAGATATCATTCAACCAGCCGCGGTAATTGTGAGTACACGCTTGCGCACCTACAAGTTAATAGCATAAAAACTATTGGCTGTCTAATCTACGCCTTGATTATTCAACTACAGGAATTCATGCGCACTGGCCCATGCTCTGTTTGCATAAACAAAGTACAGATTGTGATGAAACTTAGTTTTAATCACGCGTTTCGCCTATGCTGTTGCGCAGGACAGCGAGTAGCAGTCCGTGACAAATAAGGTAATATACATAGTTCAAGCTGGTTACATCAACATGTTGTGCAAAGATATACTCAATACAAGATCCACTTCTAATAATATGGCTTGAAGTGGGTTAATAAACATGACATTAGCCGATAGCGTCCTGGGTGGGTGGCAGTTGAATGAAATAAGCAAAAAAATTAGAGGGGGCTTCAACGCTGCTGAATCGAATGTGGAGCGAAAGCGGCTGCGGAACCAGAGTGCCCGGCTGCAAAGCCAACCGCAGGCAGCTGCGTTTCGATGGAGGCGACATGATGAGACGTCCGTGTGCTATGCGATGTCAGTGCACGTTTAAGATCCGCAGGTGGTCGAAATTACTCCGTTGTAGGCTGAACCCACTTTCATGCCCTTCGCATGCGATGCTGGGATAAGCTTTCCTGCTCCACTCGGTCAGCTCTCCGCGGGCGAGCGAGCACGCTTGTGCGGAAACTAGTCAAGCTTCTGCTCTCCTCCAGATGCCGCCACCCTCCCGCTCCTCTCTGTAGCAAGCACAGCGGTGCAACACTTGTTTGACGGCGCAGTTGATTGCCATAGTTTCGGCGCATGCGCAGTAGCGGCGTTTTGGATGCACAGACGAAATGCACAAACCTAGCCCAGTGTAGCATAGCTTCTAGCTGTGCTAAGCTTTCGCTACAAAGAATTGGTCGTTCAACTACAAGAACCTGACTAGCTACAGCTACTTGTTGGACATGGGTCACCACTTGGTGCTTTGAACGCGATTCAAACCAAATTCGGTGCGCGTTGGCTGCGCCAAATGACGCCACTCGTCCTGCAGCGGCAATCCTTGGCGCCGGGCTAAAAGGTACAATCTTGTACTTTCGCAATATCGTTAATTTAAAACGCTGTTCACAGGTAGTACTTGTTTACCTGGCATTATTCCGAAGTAACACTTAAAACAACAACGCTCAAAATTTCTGAAAATGCCTGTGGTAGTAACCGTTCCATGTCGGAATGTCAATTTGCCTTGGTCGACGGAAGCGTGACGGTCCATTGGAGCTTGAAATGTAGCTCTTAAATGCATTCCTGCAATAAAATCCCTGGTGGTTAATAGATCGATTTTAGGGTCGGTTCCAGGGTGAGCATGCCTCGCTGCCGTTGCTCTGGTCACCACTCATGCTTTCGGTTTCCCTAGCCGCCTGTGCGTGTCTTTGCTGGCGGCTTCAATGACCCACTGAATTTTCCACTTGCTCTACTGTGGTATGGAAGGATGAACGTTCAAAAAACAGCAGTTGCTTATTGTGGGAAGTGGTTTCTGGTGTGTGTATTACTCCACTGAAAACTAAACCGTATCAGTTCGGTATTTAAACATACCAAACAACTCAGAAGCATCCAATTCTCGAGCTAGTAAAAGGGCTCATGCACATTTTTTTTTCTATTTAGGCTAAGAGAAAACTTTAGCAGCCTTTAACAGGACTACTCTTTGCCACGTTGGAATTGTAGGTGACGGTAACTGAAGACCTGGGCTGTATTCAAGTGTAGGTATCAAGCAGATATCAACGCAACCAGGCCAGCACTTGCACAATTTATGGGAGCAAAGCCTTTGAGCAGAACCATCTTTAACGGGCAATGTTACAGACCTCTTTTCTGGTGTAGTATTTAAAGGGTATTTCCGTGATTGCTTTTAACGTGTCCTAATTATAGGCAGTCAAAAATAGAAAAAGAAACACTCTTAAAAGGAAACCCTCAAGCTCGGCCGAACCAGTCTATATTAAAGCTCTTCTTTTTACAAAATGAATGCTTCAAAATCGTCCAAAATAGTTTTTAATTCGCGCAGGTGGGCCTTCCCTCTCAAACCCTACAGTGGGAGGAAACACAGCACTTTTTCTCTCACAACAAGGAAATTGAGCACGTAATAGATGCGATAATTTTGTTGAAACTGCGACCTACGCTTACCCTGATGACCTCTTGCAGTCACCTTGGCACCAAGTTCGAGCAGCATGCGTAAATATTGCGCTACATTATGTATCGTGTTTTGCTGAAAGAAACAGGCTGCGCAATTGCCCGCGGAGCATTGCATTAGAGCCCTTTACCGCATCCCCAAGCAATAATTATTTTTATTGCGTAGAACGCACTTAGCTCTTCCACTAAATACCTTTTTGCCCTTTGGTCTGCCTTAAGAGATCGAGATCATTGCTGAGAAGCAAATTGTCCAGCCTGGTTATTTGGATAAATAACGGTTCAATATGTTTGCTTTGCTGATTGGTACAAGAAAAGTGATCGCGATTTCCAACCGCGTGGCCACTATATTCAGGAACAGACGGAGCAACAGAAACCTCATAACACGGCTCAGTACAGCAGGCAGTCCGAATTCCGCGCGTGGTCGCTGCACATCGTGCCTAACGGCAGCGCCGTTTCCATCCGGTATACAGCGCATCTAAAGCGCTCAGTTCTGTTCTGCGCTTTGGCAGACAAAAAAAAGCGCTGTATTTCCTCGTGTTCCGCGACTTTCCGCAATGAGTGACTGCTCTAGCGATCAATGCCTCAATAGTGAGCTGAAAAGTTGTCTAGTGTCCAGGTGAAGCCGGCGGAACAACAGACGGGGCCACGTGGAAAGGAGGAAAACGAATTTCGCGCTGAAGTCAAGTGAACCACCTGTAACCGCATGGCGTTATCTGTCACCAGTCTCTTCCAGCAATAATAAAACTAGAGTTTTGTAGTGCAGTTTATATGGTTTAGCGTTCCAAACATCTCGAGTTTCGAAGGACTCCGTGATTGTAGGCTGTTGAAATTCTGGCCACCTGGATTTTGTAGCGTGCACTGACTGCACACACAACACGGGCACCCTGCTTTTCTTCTCTATCGAAAAGCAGCCGCCCAGGCCGGGATCGAACCCACGTCCTCGGGATCAACAGTTGAGCGCCCTAAGATCTGAGCCACCTTATCAGGGCGGGACAACTGTAGTTCTAGTCGGGGCCTTTTAATGGCGCTGTCACAATCACACCCAAAGTAAGTTTAAAATAAAATTACTTTTTTCCACCTAGCGACATATAGAGATACGATGACTACATTACTAAATGGCTGCATTGAAATTAATTTCGTAGTTGAAAGCATTTCCAGCGTTTCCAAACTGTTTGGTGGTTAAAAATTATTATTCCAGGTTCTTAAAGCCCAATGTTAATGTTAAAGCCAAGTGCAAGAACAGTAAGGTGGTGCAAGCGTCAGGGCTCGGGGACATTTCTATATGCCGTAATAAACCTCACTCAATCATGCACACTCTGCTTGCGACTGCATTTAAAAACTTAGCTCCAGGCCTGATACGATATACCATATTCAACTAAATGCCACGAAGGTGCGGCAACATAATCAACATGATTAGCAAAGATGCAGAAATCTAAGTGAAGTGATTTTGATATTTCACTTTAGTTTAATGAAGTAAATCTGGAGTTCTTTCGTCGTTAAAAAAAACTGATCTAGCATTTTCTTGTTCATGGCTTCATACACCCCACTGGCATTACAACCACCTGTGGTTTAGTTAGACATCTATGCTTCAAGAGTTCTTGCTGTAGATTAGATGCACCGCATCGGAGAGCTTGTTTCTAAAGGTTTTTGTTTTTCTAATTCTTCATGCTTGTTACTTTTTCTGCGTTCACAGAAACCTCCGTTAATTAGGGGAGACAGAAATTTTATCTAATGAACGCGAGGGGGTTGAATTCATCCTGTGCCCTCTACTATGTCTTCCCCATAGCCTGAGTAGCATTGGAACGGTAAATCCTATAATCCATAAACTAAACCAAGATGGTAGAAATTCCCATTCAAACTAACTGCATTTACTCTTTCAATAATGTATCTATTCAGATTCCCTTCTCCTTCTCTCTAGCCCTTCTTCTCATTAGTCTACCCTCCCTAGGTGGCTACGTACGACTGACACACAGTCGTCTTCCAAAGACCTTTGTATTGGTACTTCGAATGTTCAAGGACTAAAAGGGGGATATTTTGAAGCTGTAATACAACAAAACCTGAAACGTTGAATCTTATCATTTCCGAATGTCGTCTCACTATGTAGTGCATCGCCATTTCTTATGTACAGTATCTGTGTAACTTCCACGCTTTACATCGGCCCTGTTTGTCCTCGTAGGACACTCGTGTGGGAGAATATGCAGCTGCGGTCGCCGCCGCCAATTTGTCCCCGTCTGGCAACCACTGTATCGCCTTTAGTCTGGCCGCCATTAAGTACAGCGGGGCCAAGAGCATCGGCGATCCCGCGGACGCCATTGATAAGGAGAAGTATTGCTCGGTACGCACGTGTATTTGCACTGTGGGTCATTACCACGAGCTTTTTTTTTTTTCAATAATGCACTTGATGCTTAAAGGAACATGCAAAGCACATTGCTCCTAGTTAGATTATCCTTTTGTGAATCATCCTGATTGTCGTGAGCTAAATACAAACCGTTATTTTTTGTCAGTTCGGTTTTCGACGTTCTTTTGCTGCGACATCGACCTATTGCTAACACATTTAAACTTTCAACCGTTTCCAGAACGAGTACAAGCGGAAAGCCGCTACTAAGGCCGACACGGATCCTGCGCATTTTGTACTCAACGAAGGTGGCCTGTTTGTCTTCGAAACACCTGAAGGATTTGAGGAAAAGGTAAACACTGGAAAACGTGTGAAAATTCGAAGGTTACTGTGAATGCTCTCAAGAACTGTAACTACCAGAGAACACAGTGAAAATATTATGTGGGCATGAAAACGCCACTAATGTGAATTTCAAGCGGTGGATCCTTATGCCCATTATTTAAAAAGTGGGGCATCGAATACCTACTATTCATCGAGTATCGAGCAGCTAAAGAAAAAAACTTTATCGTCTTGAAAAGTGTGAGCTTCGTTTACATGGTCAAAACTAGCATTTACCATGATGCCGAAAATTGCTACTTGCTATAATCTAAAAATGAACAATAAGTCTGTGGAAGGCAATGTATAAAGGCTGGTGCTCTTAGATGCAGTTATTGATCACAAAGTCGTGCAAAGTCAATGAAACAGTTCAAAACCGTCGGGCTTGTCTAGGAAAACGGTGCGTTTTTAAGGCCCCAAAGCTTGACGCAGGCGCGTATCATAAACGACGAATCAATTTGGCTCATGACGAGAAAACATTCTGGATCAGCGGAGTGTAAACAAGACCAAAGAACGTAATTTTGAGCCGAAGTTTGGCGACTGCAACCTGTGACAGAGTGGCCCATAGTCCCCCTTGTAGCTGCCCACTGGTTACACCGACGTAACGCTAACTGCAACGGCGGCGCCTCTAAAGGAAGAATCGGATGCAGTAAGAACTGCGTTAAAAAAAATGGCGTTCATGAAAGGCAGATAGTGCAAGGGACAGCCAGACATCGATTGAAGACGCACAATAGGGCAGTCAACAAGAGTTGTTAGTTTGCGCTCGTCCTGTCGTTGCCTCTGTTTTTTGTGTCGTCTTTTTTGCGCATAGCCTTAATGGCATTACATGAAAAAGGGCAGTGTTCAGGTTACAACGAACCCTTGTATTAGGTGTAAGCAAACTAGCTCTTAATTTCAATTTCAGTGCATGAAAGGTTTTTCAGTTTTGAGCGATAACGTTAACGAAGGAGAAGACTGAATCTCATTAGGAGCATATAAATACCTGCTTGCATGCACACAACCTTACTGAAAAAATTGTATGAGACAATAACCCACATTTTTTCACACAATCTCACTCAATTCGCATAAGAAATCACATACAAATCGCATTTAATTGCATAAGATCTCATAGTTTCTTGTGCATTATCAAAAATTATGCGAAATAATTTATGATAATGATGTCCACCGAATGAGAGTCTATGCGATTTGGTGAGATTTTGTGAAGTTATTGCCCGGTAGAACTTTTGGTTTTTCAGGGGGGGAGTTCCGACTTCAGGGATAAAAGGCACAAACAAATGTGTTTCGAACAACAATCAGCGAAGTGAGATAAGGAAAGGCAGTTACTATCACAACAGTAGCCGTGCATGCTAAGAGTGCAAATATAAATTGCTGTGTTCTCAGTGACGTTGGATACAATGTTGCAGTAGACATAGACAAGCACTTACGTTGACCAATAAGCTTACATCGAGGTGGGCGGAAAGATCTGTCGTCACAGGGATGGAGGACCATGATATATAGGTGTACGAAAAATATATTGCTTATTATTATTATTATTATTATTATTATTATTATTATTATTATTATT
>JAJIZL010018283.1:0-33622 GCA_023969395.1 Amblyomma maculatum | reverse complement strand
ATTATTATTATTATTATTATTATTATTATTATTATTATTATTATTATGAATTCTTAAATGCGCCTTTACTATTTCTTTGCTCCTGAGGAAGACGACGTCAGTACAATCAGAATGTTCAATTGGGCAAGTTGGTAGACGTTCATAACTCGTCCCGAGTCTTTCTCGTTCTTGTCTACGGTTGTTCGCGCTGTTTTACAATTATGAACGTCAGTTCAATGTTCCTTTCTCAGATCCAGTCTTCCTGTGCAAATGTGTAAACTTGGTGCGTGAATCTGGAACAATTATGAGAGTAATTATGGCGTGAATTATGGTTACTCCTAAGCCCACTGAAGTAAAGTAAAATGGAAATAATAATCGTAACTAGAAGACTAACCATATATCTAAAAAAGTAAAGCCTGTAGCTAACAGGTGCTTTTTCAAGAGTGAAAATCCCTTCCAACCCAAAATAAACATTTCAGGCTGCTAACGAAAACCATTAGTTCATTTTTGACATAGTAAAAAATAGTTTCATAAACTGAGAAACATGAAGTGTCTTCGTAGCGCTGCATCTTTGAACGTGCCTTCTTCGAAAGTTTATTTTATGTGCGGAACACGATCTACAAAGCAATAAAAAAGGACTGAAAAGTATCTCTGAGATGTATTAGCAGTCGTCACACGACGACGTATTTAAATGCGACCGTTTAATTGAAAACATGTTCCTCCTCTGGTTACAACAAAACGACGATGTTTTTTTTTTTTAATTTAGCACAAAACATTTGGATAGTCATTCATATTTGAAATTTGCGTTAAAGGCTGGAATCTCACGATACTGAACTCTTTCCTAGGTGAGGAAGATCAGTGGGCTGCCCAGCGCTTGCATCCTCGTGGACGATGTCTATTACGACAACCATGAGTGCAGTTGTGCTGATAAGAACTTCAAGCTGCTCCGCACTGCGCGCAAGATTCTATGGAGAACCTTGAAGCGCTGACAGCCGATTCCTTCTGTTCAACAATTTTGACAACTTTTTATTTTAGTACAGAACAAATATGTAAATCAGACTTGTATACTGTGCAACTCAGCTGTACACGTCATATCCAAGTCGAAGAAAGCCGTCAGTACAAAGGAAGTTGTGCACTTTGAGAAACATTGCTGAAGGTTTTAACATTGCTCGATTAAACCTAGCGTGTAAGCGAAAGTAACGCGGGATCGATCCAGCTCGCGCTGGTCGCTTTTCAATAAACACGACACCCAAACCATCTCTGTACAGTGCTATATCATTGAATCATTCCCATTTCCTAGTTTGCAATATTTTAAAAAGCCTTTATACCACCTCCATTCTAGACTAAGTCGCTTTTATACATTGATCACTGAAAAGCAACCAACGGTTAGAAGTCATGCTTATTGCACTTTAGCTATATGATAGGCACTGCATAATTAACCTTAGTGCTAACCAAAGGAATGGTTGTGCCCCGTTAATATGACATCCGTTAATATGGAGGACCCGAATTATGGACAGCCAAAATAACCTACATGCCCAAATTAAGCGACAATTCTTTACTAAATTTTTCTCTTCGACTTGGATATGACGTGTACAGCTGAGTTGCACAGTATAGAAACTCGCTCTCTGAACTATTGAGATGGGATGAGTGCACACAGCCTATTCGGCCTGACCACCCTCTCTCGGCTGTCGCAGGCACGTTGTCGTTTTGTACACGTGTCTCACAACCTTGTCCACGCTCCGTTCGCCGGGAGAGCAGACAAAGCTAGACTATAGAGCACAATGATTGCAAAATAGTTCCTCATCCCAACCTTATCAACATTTATGACAGGACAAAGGTTAGTCAGCAGGCTTTGAAACAAAACCTAAGCTGCATTTCGTGCTTGGGTGGTGATTTAGGCATTGGTACAAATGCTCTTTAGATACCACAATGTCGTGCAAGAATGCACTTCCATCTCGTAACAGGACCACTTACTTTAGAACGCTTCTCATGCGCTCACTTACTTATGAAGGTTGTTAAACACACCGCTTTTCTATAAAGGTGACACGGGAAGTAGTAAAGCTGTTTATTTATACATCGGTTGGTTGTTTGGCTGTTACGCAACTGACAAGCGAGCGAACGCGCCGTGGAGAGTGTTTCTCAGCTGCGGAAAGAGTACGGCGCATGCATGGTGAGATGCGTAGCTGGCGGTGGCCTCACTCTTGGCGACGCGGGAGCAGTGGCGGCGGCGACGGCACGCGGCGCACGTCGGTGGTAGGGTACCTCGATGCAGCACCGCCATTCAGAGTATAGACATCTATTGGAAGAAGGCAGCAGAGCAGGTAACAAAACAAAACATAAGAAGCACACACAAACACGAGGACAACGCTGCACTGATAGGCTGAGAGACTTCTGGAGGCAGGATATCCTGAGTATTTGCTGTGTAGCATAATAGAAAGCCTTGTTCTGCCGATCAAGCGGAGGATTCGAAGCGAACACTTCACTCAAAGAACTAAGGGGTCAGTGCCCTACTGAAAAACCAAAAATTATATCGGGCAATAACCTCAAAATCGCACCAAATCGCATAGACTCTCATACGGTCGACATCATTATTATAAAATTTTTCGCATAATTTATGACAATGTACAAGAAACTATGATATCTTATGCAATTATATGCGATTTGTATGTGATTTCTTATGCGAAATGAGCGAGATTGTGTGAGAAAATGGCAGGTTATTGCCTCAATTTTTTCAGTAGGGTGGGACCATATATTCACTGCTTGACCCATAATTTGATGAAGATTGGTCACAGACACGGCATCCGGGTTATTCCAAATGCACCAAACAGAGCAAAAGGGATGTGTGTGCGGGAGAACAACCAGGACTTCAAGTCTAGATGCAAAACTTCGCACCGAAAAGGGTACTCCAATTGTATTCAGGGTATTGTTTATCAGATTCCCTTGCATTATGGAAAGACATACATTGGGCAAACAGGAAGATGTATCAATGACAGGTTTAAAGAGCACGCTACGGCAATATCGGACAAGTCTGGCACTAATCTCGCAGTGCACTGCAAAGACTGCGTTATTTGTAGAGACCAAAAATGTCCAGCTGACCTTCACAATGTTAAGGTTTTGAAAAGGATTAAAGATAAGTTAGCAAGGAATATTTTTGAAGCATGTGCAATCAGGGACTCGGGGAAACCAGTGTGTCAGTATGCCTTCAATGGTACTGTTGAAAAAGGAACTAGATTATTGCGCACACCGGCAGGACGTTAAAGATAAGGAAGTTGGCTATAGACGTGAAGGGAGAAGGTGTGCGGGTCCTGGTCAATATAGTTGTCAGTGCAGCGTTGTCCTCGTGTTTGTGTGTGCGTCTTATGTTTTGTTTTGTTACTTGCTCTGCTGCCTTCTTCCAAGAGATGTTTGACTAACTAGCTCAACGTTCATCTCTATCATTAGGGTAGAGACAGCCTCGCCGACGCCGCCACATCGAAGTACACGGAATCCGCTGTACTAACATGCACAATGACGCCATTCTTGATTTGGGTGCTTGAATTGTCTTTTTCATCAGTATCGCATTGCGAGTAATTTCACTCTTAATAGCCATTTTGCCATCCAATTGTCGAATACGTAATTGTATGACTTAATTTTACGGCCTCAAATGGCCGAGCTTGTGCAGCTGTGGGATTGGAAAACGTGTTAGTATTTAATAGATTCTTTCTCCGGCATGTTCTGCTGCCCTGTACGGGTGGAATAAATTGTCTTATGTTTTTTCACGTGGCCTTTTTTTTTTAATAACGTTGTTTTTTGACTCAGGGCATAATGGTATATGTAAAAAATAAAGGGGTATTAAATGAAAGAAAAAAGGTTAGCTGTTCTAATAAAGTTCAAGAGAGAGCGATGATAAGGCTCTTGAGATATAACACACCAGCCCGTTTAAACACAATACACCCCGGGTTCTGCGACCCCAAATGCAAATATTGCGGGGAAAAGGCAGGCCTGCACCACATGGTGTGGACCTGCCCACACAATCCTCCAGATGATCCGAATGCAGTGCCAACAATCGAGGGGTGGGAGGCTGCCCTATCCAGCTCTGGACTAGAGGCCCAACGGGCCCTCGTGACACGTGCGCTGGTAGCAGCGGCAGCCGCTGGAGTCCCGGACTAGGGACCCCACCTACACATCCCCCTCCCTCAAATATACTTAATAAAGGTTTTCACTCACTCACTCACTCATGTAATGTATGAAGAAGGGTTGTTCAGCGAAAGGCCAACTACCGTCAGGTGCCGAATTCTCGTCGGCTTCAGTGCCGGGCAAACCCACAACAAGTGCTGAATATCTGCCTCGTGATCTGGTAACTTGCAGACAGGACATCCTGGACGTTGCTATAAATATCGATATTGCGGCCACGTTCATGTCACCGCAGGTGTGAGTGCAACTCCGACCCGGATCCTCCGTAGCGCAACCTCCTCAGCGCGGGTAAGACCGCTGGGGAGGGTTATCGCACACGGTGGGACAAGAGCACGTGTGCGGCGTCGGAGGTGCTGCTTTCTTGTGAGAGGCAGAGTGGCATCATCCATAGTGAGGAAGCGTGTCAATTATGAAGGTAGAGTCGCCTAGCGGGTTGCAGAATCTGCAGAGGTTTGAGAACTGAGTAGGTCACGTGAGAGCCACGTGGCATTTTGTTTTTTTTTTTTGTTTTTTTTTTTTTTTTTTTTTAATCCGTCGCTTCGTTGACGGCCACGCGTCAACCTCTCGCGCCCTACGGTTGGATTCGCTTTCGTGGCGCGAGCAGTTTCTCTTTTTTGTGCTTGCAGAACCTGACGTCGGTCTGCCTTCTAATCGTTCGAAGTGAAAATGCGAGTTGTTAGGGCGTATATTGCTTAGAAGGAGCAATTGCATGTTTACAGGCAGATGCTGGTATATACTAATGATGCGTAAACTTCAGTATACGAACGTAGCCACAGCGCTTTTTCTTTTCTCGGCACCTGCGAAAACCGATTTCTCTAGTTGTTGATAGCAGAAATGCTTACGCAAGTTTTTTACTCGTTTCGTTTTTCTCACGGGCTCTGATTCGCCGGGAGTCCGTGCATTCGCTCGCGTGCAAAGTTCGCAAGCACCATGGACATATGCGCACCGGTCGCTCTACTGCGATTCCTCTGTTAAATCTTACGAATCTCTACTGATTAATAAACTATGCGTGTGAACCTACACAAAAGGTGAATTTGAGGTCTTCATAAACTATAGATGTTTCCAGAAAAATTTAAATCAAAAAATAGAGTAATCGATTTTGAAAAATTCATTCATTGCAAAAAAGCAACCATAAAACGTTTAGCTGAAAAAAAAAATTGTTTTATTATGGATATGCCTGAATTACATTTTCTGTCGACTGGGTTGGGTGCTGAAACGTCAAGCTGTTGTAAAAATAAATGCTAGACACCTAAAGATTCAGGTTTATTGCTGCTGGCAAGAAAAGTATGTAACAAAGCTTATCAACCTCACCCTAGCCGACAGTAAAGACAGCAAAACTGAAGACGATGTGAATTTGAAAAAGCGTAGCTTGTTGATGCATGGTACGTGAAAAAAAAAAAAAACAGCTGGAACGACGCGTTCATAACGAAAAGTACACCAGACGACGCTGTAATCACTGAAATCTTCTTTTTCTTGAAATTTTATTTTGTGTTCCCAGCGCCGCCTCTGTACTTCTCTTATGAACGCGGCGCTTTTCCTTTTTTTTTTCCTTTGCTCGCGCTGCCCTTTTTATAAGTATGCAAATGAACAAAACAGGTACGTTTCCCATGAGCGAAACATGCGCTTTCACTGTCCCACATAAAAGTGTGCACATCCGTTGATTCAAGGAGAAAAGTGTGAATACTTGTGTAGAACGCAAGCACGTGACTCTGAATACGGCACAACAAGAAACCCAGCGCAATTCGGAAAGCTTTGTTGATCGTCAAATCTTTGAGATAGCTAAACGTGAACTATGACGTTATGACGACATGCAATCAGCACTTCTGTATAAGCTGTACAAAAAGCCAGTTACGTAATTGTCTGTGTTCCGGAGAAGTGTTGCACATTGAAGGGCGAACCTCGCTTCAACAAGTCGACTTAAGAGCGGCGGTTCACGGGATAGAAGAAGAGAGGATCTCAAAATGCGACCGATACCCTGCGTGCCTTCTGCTATTATCTGGAGCTTCTTTTCAAACAGGGTTCCTCGGCCGTGTTAGCGCTTGCCTCCTTTCTGCGGCTCAAATATCCGCCTAGACGGCGGCAATCTACCCGAGGACCCCGAATGGCCCGTCCCAACTACTAGCTTTGATTTCTTCACGCGCATGGAGTGCTTAACCCGACACTTTGCACCCTCGACGGCGCTTAGGCGCATCGGGTGGTCGTTTCCGCATCCGGCGCCGGGCTATGCAGATGTGATGCTTTTTTGTTTATTATGTCATTTTTTTCTGAGAGCAGAGTTCCTCAGCAAATTAATGTCCAGGATGCGCTAAATTACGGCACTAAAGTCAGTGCGATCGAAGGCACCTTAAAGAGCGCAGTGCGCGCGTCGTCAACGTCAGCGGACTTTTGAGGTGCGGGTGCGGAAATGCGTGTGGAAGTGCATGAAGAGGGAACTGTCCATTTGTAATTCGATGAACATTCATATAACTACTGTACCGTCTCATCTCTTGTTCGTTTGTGGAGTCTTTTCTTTCTCGTTTATTTCTTTCTTTCTTTTTTTATCGACCTGCAATCGCTTGCACTCTCGTCCACATTCTACCAGTAGCCGTAATCCACAAAGGGTGTATCAAGTAAACGCTTTAGGCTTCAGCAGTTGTCCTGGCTTGCATAAGTTGGGAAGACTTCGCCGTAATTGGGGTGGACTTTAATGCACAATATCACCGCGTGTGCGCCTATGCTAGAGCAAATGTGGTTACCTAGGCGCTTATGAAGCTGTTTAAACTTATAGGCTGCACACATTTTGATGAAGGTCTTCACAGTTCAGTCATCTTTACTCTCATTCCAGCATCAGCGTGTAATGCGGTGGCTTGATTTCTATTGCATAGGCAATACTCCGGATCACCAGCGCTAGCCTCCTGTAGTGGCTACCAAGCGTATTTTCTTGAGAATATAATGACGATCTCGAACACTGGAGGGCTCCTTGGCGTAAATACGTTATTGTATACCACAGTTAGACTTCTACCTCCACAGGCACTGTATGGCGTCCTCCACGTTGTTCCCGCGTTAGGTACGGAACTCAACGCCATTGATCCAGGTTTTTTGTTTGGGACGTTTACGTTTTAGGGAGGTGCCTGCTTGAAAGCCTGCTTCGAAACTCGATCGACGTTTCAGTGCGATAGCGTTAAACAACCGTCGCTCAAAACATCCGGAACCGGCATTACCGTTGTGAGTGAAAAATCACGGACAAGGTGTTGACAGGTAACTGGCACGGCTTGTCGCTGATTCTTCAAACGTTTGTGCGACTTAACAACGCTAGATCATATTGGAGAATTGATAAGAGCCACCGACTCGGGTTTCTCATTCGAGGTGTGAGGGAGGAATAAGTGCTCGATGCCCAGTCAAGCCTACAACATTTTAGCTATTAAAACACATTCATACGCTTTGGTACAGCAAAAGGAATGGGATATACTCAATCGGCAAATCCCTTACCGAAACTAAACATCATCATCATCATCAGCCTGATTATACCCACTGCAGGGCGAAGGCCTCTCCCATATTTCTCAACTTAACCCGGTTCTGTGCTAGCTGCATCCACTTGACCCCTGCGAACTTCTTTACCTCATCCGCGCACCAGTAACTTTCTGCCGCCCCCTGCTACGCTTTCCTTCCCTTGGAATCCAGTTTGTTACCCTGGATTCCAAGGGAAGGAAAGCTAAACTAGTTGTTAAACTAAACAGCTCCCTTGCAAAAATGTTTTTTACTCATACTAATATCGGTATCATACTAATATCATACTAATATCAAATCTTCCAGTGCTCTCTCTATAAACCTCTATCCCGATATTCTCTCATCTATCAAAAGAGCCTGTTTGTTCCTTAATTGTTTTGTTGGCCGTCCTCATTCAAGCTTTTTGTGAAAACTGCTTGAGAATTTACCGGTCATAGTCTGGGCATTGACCAATTTCCGACACTGGGAACGCGCCACTTAACCCCTGAGGACAACATAAAAACGACGAAGAAGACTGACCACTCAGACTGCAGCTTCTACTCTCCTTCGGTGCGAGTGCGAAAGGATTTGCGTTGCCTCAAATTTGCCAGTACTTACATAACTACATCACAGCTACGAACAGATTCCCTTGCTAATTGTATTCCAAATTTACAAAATTCCAAATTTTTGCTGCATATTTTTTCTTTCAATAACTTTTGCGATCTTAAATCTTATGTTTTTGTTTAGTTGTCAATTACTTTAATACACTAATTCAGTTTGTGTAGGACATTGGGCAGTCCACACTGAACACTGGCCAATCCCCCTTCGTGGGTATGTGCCAAATATCAAGGCAGAAGAAGAAAAAGAAGAAGAAGTTATCGTGCCACTGATCCTGCACCTGGGCGACGACCAGTTGCAGCTTGGCTGCAGTCTTGCTCCGAAATGATTTTCAGCCCGATGTCTCCACACGACGAGATCTACCGGCGTCTGGCCGATAGGCGACCCGCCGTCAGCCCCCGGAGCATGTACCAGGGCCGCGACAACGATTTCCTCATCCTGGCTGGCTTCGTGGCCACCCTTGGGGCTGTGGTCATCATCTTCCTCCACTACGACTTCGCCTCCACGAGACTCGTGAGGCCGTCCAGCATCGCCATCTCCACGCCGCCGAAGTGGCAGCAAGAGGGCGGCAGTAAGGAATGGATGGGAATACCAAAGCAAAGGCTAAGTGGTCAGCCATGGTTTAGATTAAACAAAAGACGCAAGTTTTCCCCTAATGAACCTCAACAACGAGGCGAAGTCCACTGCAATGTGTCGCTTAGGGACCGTGATTTCGAGCTACTGCTATCATTGGGAGTCCTATATTTCACTGTTGATCTAATCTTTATTACTATCTTTTCACCTTATCTGAGCAAAGCGGGGGCTATAAGGTTTCATCGGTGTCTATTTATATTAACAATGATAGCTACATTATAAACTTCTAACGTCTTACTCTGGCACAGGCATCGCCGTAATAACAGTATGTCTGTTGAGGCCGAGAAGTATATTACGTCCCCACTTACAAATCACTTTATGCAAAGCGCGCAATAGGAATCAAGCATAGCCTTGTTCTTCAAATAATCAAACAACCAGGAACCACGTGGCGACAGGCGTTTCTGCGCAGATCATAACGACCCGCAGAGCATAAGGTGGGGACGATAAATGGGGCAGGGGGCATCCGCAGTTCTTTTTTATTGTCAAGATGTGTCGTTTATACTAAGATTTATATGTATTCTTTTCGAAGTTTTGAAATTCATGCATAAATAAGAGCATTGCGAGTTCCGTGCCTAGTTTCGCTAAGATTTTGGCGTTTAGTTGCTCCGTATCATTGTATAGTTGCCATTTGTAATGGTCAAATTCGAACGAATTGAGTTTTGGGAGTCGTGTTACTAAATTTCAAGGGTGACACACATACGTTTGTAGGCCACCACTAAATTGGCCACACTGGAATTGCGTTAGAAATTAATTTTCATCAAATTCTGACAGGGTCACATGTTGGGGGTCTAAGGAGCCATATGTGGGGGTGGCTCGGCCCCAATCTGGCGATCATCACTGATTCGGGCATACTCGATCGAATTATTTTAGGCGCCAATTTTGATCCAGTTGTGGCCAGGTCGAACTCTGGATGTCCACGGAACTAAATTCTAGGGTAGGCCCATCCACATTAGCTGTCATCATCGAGTTGCCCATACTCTACATTAGAAACCATATTTCGTGCCTTTATATTATTAACCCGCGCAATATATTATTTAAAATTCGGGTGGAACCGCTCTGATCACAGGTTCTGTTCAGACACTGCCGAAGCTATCTGCCGACTAACTCTGCTGACCCGCTCTGCCAATTCAACTCATAGGCCAAAAAAGGCTTCTGGTTTGCAAGGAAAGTATGACGAGTGTCGTAGGGCGCGACCAGTGTGGTTAATTGAGAAGATGTAGAACGATTACTATCTTAAGAGCGGGTATTTATGGCTAGAACGAAACATTTTCATAACACTGAGCGAAGAAGAAAAGCGGAGGATTGGGGGGAGGGGGAGTGGCTGGAGAAGACAGCAGTGGCGGAAAAGGAGAACCAGGAAGCGTAAGGTGGAATTTTGAGGAGAGGAGTGTTACGGGGCCATGCAAGTGTAGGTATGTTCAATTTACACCACCTGATGTGTAATGTATTAAGCAGAAGTGAAACGGGCCACGCGCCGACCAGAGACAAGGCCGACCTGACGCAGTGACTCCTACCACTGTTGGCGTAACTCATGCGTAGACCTCGCCTTTCGGCATGGTGCATTTGTCCGGCACCTCAAAAAATATCTGCCACTTCTCAGATCTCAGGTCAGTTTTGTAACTATCCAGAACTGGGAAAGGAGTGCCAGCTAAAGGATGATTACGCATGGGTAACTAACAGTAATTTTTATGTGGCCGTATATATGTCTCTCTGAAAGTCTTTACATAAGCATAAGGCAATCGGGATACCTGAAAAGCATCGCTCTAGTTTCACATTACCGGGTATTGTAATAGTCTTCTAAATTTTTAACTTAAGCGCAGGTTGACTCAAGTTAATAGAATTTATACCTATACTGAATTCAGCAGCACTCTGCACTACAGGTAAACTCAGCCGCATACATCACGCCGTTCAAGGCTTGCCTCCCATTGATTTCCTCCAGGTGCTTATTATGTACTACAAATTTTCCCGTCCATAATAATGTGGAGAGAATTAATGGTACATATCGCAATGTACAAACTTTCTATTGCTGAAGGTTACATTCCGTGGGGTGCCAGGCGAGGCTCGGAGGCAACGCATGAAGTGCTCGAGCCGCGAAGTCGTTCCAGGCGTCCCCCAAAGGCCGAAGCGCGGAGCGCCCGTAGCGCACGAGATTTGCCAAGGGATCATCACCGGCACAACCACAGCGGTCTCCTTCAGGCATCGGCTTCTTCAAGCACTTCTCAACAATCCCCCACCGGACCCATGTGAGTGCCTCCCTTCTCACTTCTGTATCAGCGTTAGTTTCATTTGTAATAAACTTTTCTGGCATTACGGGCAGGCTTCTCAAAGAGCTCAATTGCGAGCATTAGGCAATGCTGGAACTTGCAGGCATGATCTCTTAGAGTTGATGCGGTCGTTTCGAACCGGTGGACTGGCTCTAGGTCATCTTTTTCTTTACATACTGCAATGATATCACATCAGTCTCTTATCATTTACTTTAAGTTGTAGAGGTTGCAGAGAGGATAACATTCTTAAATAACATATATGGTGTATTCACTTTATAAGCGTTCGGAATACTTCCTTCTGGCATGCCTTGAACGTGGACTTTTGCTATTTGTGGACATTAACTGAACGCAGTGACTTGCATGCCCTCTATAGACCAGGCCGTTATTCCTTGTCCAGGCAGTGCAACGGCTCGGGTTGCGAAGTCCTGCAGGAGCAGCTCACCACGTGGGTGGATCCCAACGTAGATCCCTGCGACAACTTTTACGCACACGTGTGTGGCCGCTGGACAGCCAACCATTCAGTCACCGCGGCAGGAGAGGCGAGGGTGTCGCCGCGGACTCTGCGGCTCCGCCAAATGGAGTTGCGACTGATAGCCGAGTTTAAACGCGGCACAGACGATGGGTCTCTCCGGTGGCCTGCCAGGCTATATGATGCCTGCAGGAAACCCGAGGCTGAGCCACGGTCCAAGGAGGTGAGTATATGTCCTTTTGTGTCTCTGTGTCCATATGACTTTTTATCGGTTCTCATATGTCTTTCTGTCTTTCTGTGCAACTGCTTTATTAGTATTTCTCCAACCATGTCGCTTGGAGCAAGCAAGTCTGTGAGTAACACTTGTTCCGTATCGTTGTGCGTCTGTCTGCTCACAACTTGTTTCTGTTCATTTACGTGTCCGTACGGTTGCGTATACCATTGGCGTGCAGAGCCCCTCCGTTCTCAGGTTTTCATTAAACTCGAGTACTGCGCTAGAAAATTGTTCACAAATAGTGCCACGTTTCCTACAAAATGACTAAGAGCTAAACCGCATCAAGTCTTCTGGACCGGCTTCTGCTCATAAAAAAAAGAACCTACGCGAACTCCAAGGTGTGTGCAAACTATTTCACGTTTACATACTCAAAAAGCGCAAGCTCTCAGATCGCCAGGATGACAATTTCGTGCACCAGTGAGTCAGCCCGCGAGAGTTAATTTTGAGTGAAAGTTACGCTGTTACCGTTTACTCTAGAGGAAACCTATGGGACACATGCACAGTTTTAGATGAAGGGGTCTCACGCCCAGTGATGACCCTGTTTCCGCCGTAAAGAGACGCGTCATAGTCTTCAAGGGCGGTAACTATCGCCGATCTGCGTTAATAAGGCACCAAGAGAGAGCGTGCGAATTGCATTGCAAAATGGGGGATGCCTAGCTCTCCTGTTAGTGTTGCCGCATAGTTAAGGCGATGTTTGAGGTAGGTAGACGCGGCTAATGAAAAGAAAACAGTTGCGACGATTGTGTCAATTAGCCACAACTCTAACTTACCGCATGGTTGGCTGCATCCGCAGGTGTTCGACAATATCCTGGCTGAACACGGGCTGCTCGGCTTTCCCTTCACCAGTCAGTCTCAACAGAGCGATGGAGACGACCTGTCAATGGCAGCGGCAAAGGTGCTGGCGCTCTCCGGCATTCCAGCTATCGTGGATGTGCGAGTCGTTAGGGTGAGATGCTATCTGAACTGAGTCAGTGTGTCAGTGGAAATTTATTTAAAAAACCTTATGAAGTGATATCGATCACGGGACAACTTGTGAACGAAGCAAGAATGCCAAGGCCCTCGATTTTCGCCCACCGCTGTTCATTAATTAACGCTGATGTTGCTATTAAGCCGCCACAAACATATCATTGTTCTCTATCGTGACTAAGCGCCGGCGCCAGTTCTCCAGTACAGAATAGGCGGTAGCGAGATTTGTACTAATAAACGACATCATGGGCTCATTTTTACAACAGCAATCCAGCCTCATCCCTCAATACCTACGTCACCAGAGGCAGTGCGCTTTTGCAGAGGATTTCTGGGATGGGCATTAATAGGCGTTATACTAAAATGCGATCATGGACAAACTATTACACCTCGAAACTTAAACAGCTTCAAAATGCCCCTGCCAACTGACGGCCAGTGAAGTCGCAGGTCGCTCACTATCTACTCTATCAAATCAGCGGTTAACTAATGCCGAATTGTGATATATGCCATGATAAAAAGGCAAGGTGATGAATTATGTAGAGTCGTTGCACAATATGTTCCTTCATCTGCGCATGTCTACCAAAATTGTCGCCAGATAAACACAGCCGTTTTACTAAATGAACTTAAGTGGACACTTTGATGTTAGCAAAATAAGATAGTACAGCATTTCTTGATTTTGTTGTCGCTTGCTGAAGACGCATTTATTGACGAGATATTTCAATTCGAAGGAGAAGTTTTTTTTTTTCCACCGTTTTAGTTCTCTTCGTTTTAGTTCTGAATGTAATATTCCTTCCCTTATGACGTGATAAAAAAAATATGAAGTGCACATTTACCTAAATATGGTTTGGTTTGGTTTTGGGGACAACGTTCCAAAGCGACTCAGGCTATGAGAGATGGCGTAGTGGAGGGCTCCAGAAATTTCTACTACCTGGTATTCTTTAACACGCATTGATATCGCACAGCATGCGGGTGCTAGCTTTTCGCATCCATCAAAACGTGCCCTCCGCATTAGGTAAACGTGGACTCTGTGCTCGCGCAAGGCGAGCGGTGCGCTCTAACAGTAGCCGATATTAAAAGGTACCACTGGCCCGAGCCGTCAGTTCGTCTGCACTAGTCATAGGCCCTGTTTCCGAGCTCAGCGACTACGTTCTCGCCGCAGACACCGGCCTGCACCTTAGCGACCCCACAGAGCATGCGAATGATACGATCCTTTATAGAACCGCGAGGCAGTTTTACTAGCAGAATATCAACAATGTCCGAGCGCCAAGGCGACAATGTAGGCAGCAAGCAAGCCTATAGGGGCGTGGCCGCTGACATCACCGAGCCAACGTCACGACTACCGAGTAAAGACTGCTACGTACGGGCGTTTTTAAATAGCAAAGGGTGAAGTATGCATTTTGGCAGAAAAGAAAAAAAAAATAACACAGGCTCAATTTCCTCGATTCCATTTCTTTCCTTCTATGTCGTATTTCTTAATGTGATATTTGGTCCCTCGGCTTCATTGCTGTTTGTACATTAAGTGACTTACTCCAAATAACTCAGCGTCACTGCTACGCAGGGAGAATGTAAAGCTTAGTACGCGTTATGCTAATTCGGCAGATAGGTCATTGTGTAACAGGAATTGTGTCTTTACTATTCTGAGACGACGACATAAGAGCGAACATTCGAGAAATTATAGTATTTTGAGATACCTCCGCAACATCCGATGAATATTAAAGATGTGGGCCTAGGTGACGTCTAACATCCGGCCAAAAGATTCAGCCCACTTGGAAGGCAGTCGGAAAAAAAAGTGATAGCTTCAAAGCTTCAGTAAAATGTCTGTAAAAAAGCGCAGTTACGCTACACAAGCAATAACAATGCAGATTGTATCAGCACCGCCGTACCGTAGTGGTGAACTCACCCCGGAACAGCTTTGAAAAGCTGAAGTTGAAATCCTGCGCAGGGTTTTATTGTTTAATCATTTGCGGTTGTTTTTGTTGATTTATATTTTCCTCGTAAGTACCCGTGATATTTTAAAGCTTATAACACTTTTTCCAGTCTTGCTTTTTTTTTTTCCCTGGCACCCAAGGCAAGCGTGTAATGCAGTACCAGCCTGTACGACAGCTTCACCTGATTTTGTGGACGTTTAGCCTGAGCAATATGTATCGATATAACCTATCCTGTAAAAATTTCAGACTAGATTTTTCAATAAGGAAGCGACTACCGAGAAAATTTGGACTTGCCCTACTGCTCGCGCTTGAAAAAAAACAGACGCGCAAAAAACGAAACTACGTGGGCATACAAAACTGACCCCCATGGCACCGCCAAGCGCAATTTTTCTTTGCCTCATTTTTTCGTCTTCATTGCTTTATAAAAGCGCGCATGTAGTTTCGAAACAAAACAACTAAAAAAAAGTCAGCTGAAGCGGTTTCGGATTTCGACAGCATTAAAGAGGACGAACGTATGAACATAGAGGCAACGAATGCGAATTCTTTTGGTGATAGCATTTTAATTGCCGATGTAATTGCCGAATAAAATAGCGCAGTTGATGAGACATCTCCGCAATGCACCGAACCGGGCATGGGCCGCAACAATGACGTCACATAGGGCGGCACTAGGTTTCAAGCAAAGAAGCGGTTGCGTGACGGGAGAAAACCAACGCCACTGAATGTATAGCTTTTGAAGAGTTGTTTGGCAGCATCGAATAGCGTACGTGAGCATGTGGGCGAAGCGAGGGTAAACATAAAAATTCGGCAACAATGACGTCATTACGTATTTACTCCAACACATCGAAAAAACTTTGCTTTTAATCTGATTGCGTCGTAATTTTAAATGCTGGCGCACATGCCTTCACATGCTTACCTACAAACTTTGTACATTCTGACCGCTGTATTTCGGCCAAATGTCTAAAAACCACTTCAGCTAACCTTTAACAATTCAGACATGTAACCGTAGTGCATATTAAGCAGCCTCAGGGGTCCCTTGCACGTTATGGCGCTTGCTCTTGCGAGCATAGAGTGTGGCGGCGAAACCTACATTTCTGTTCTTGCTCTTTTCTCTATTACAAAAGCCTTCAGTAAGAGTGGTATTTTTGTATATAGAAGCTCATATTTTGTCGTTAGAATATATAGTATTAATAATAATTAGTTCACAGGAAGGAAAAGGAGCAGTATCTGTCACACTTGTGCTGTGGACGCCTGAACCGCGCCGTAAGGGAAGGAAGGAAGGTGGGAGAGAAAGTAGAAAGAGAGAAAGGGAAGCCATAGTGGAGGCCTACGCAGGAATTTCGACCACTTGGGGATCTTTAATGTGCGCTGACATCGCACAGCACACGGACGCCACTTCGTTTCACCCGCCGACTTCATTTTCTCTTCAGTGTTCCTTCGAGAGTCGATTTTAAGTCGAAATTCTTTATAGGCTCATGAGTGCGGACAGGATTAATGCGTCCACGGAGGGTGTCATACAGTCATTGTCAAGAATGAATTGATTGATTGATGACTATAGAATGGGTGTATAAGGTAGAAGGTGAAAAAAACGTGTCTGTGTGCAATATTTCTTTGATGTGGAATAGTTAGTCAATCAATAAGAGCCAAAAACGTCAATTACTTGTCAAAATAGCCAAGGACGTCGGATAGTGTGCAGACCTCAAAACAACTAATGAACTCAAAATTGTATAAAATAGATCAAAATCGAGCAAACAAACGTGGGAAAACAGAAAAAGAAGCAAGAACGTAAAAAAGAGAACGAAAGAAAGTGAGGGAAAAAGCGGCAAATTTGTGCAAAGAGACGGACGAAAGGCTTTCGCCTTAGAGCACATAAGAGAAATCTAAATGCCTCGAAAAAAAATTTTATGACAGCTAGGGAAGCTTTTCACTCGTCAAATTTGTTTTCTAGATCATTGTTGAAACAGTTTCATGTTAATACCATCGTCAACAGCTTCTAATATTTGAACTCTAGGTGTGAATGCAGGCAAACGGATAAAATATATATTTACGTCGACATGGATGGGGCCAGTGATGAGTAGTATGTCATTATTTTATTATTAAATATCCAAAAAGGAAAGAAAATATGTTTGCCAGCCTCAGTATATCTGCTATCTGAAGCACTTGAACTGGGGCGACGGAAATAAAGGGACAGTGAGAAAGCGGTAGAGGAACTCAAAAAGGTGAGCGACAGGCAGAAAGGACAGGCCAGCTAAAAATAAAAATGAAGAGAAATGTATACACTATGGCACAAACCAATGTTGAGATGTGAAAATATTTGCCGTGCTATTCCTCTAACTACACTGCCAATTTACGGCTCTGTGCATCTCTGAATTCTTCAAAACGGTGTCATTTCCTCCATCTTTACAGCGTCCTCTCGGAAGACCTAAAAGATGGCGATGGTATAAGTTTGACTTTTACACCATTCTCATTGGGCTTCATAATGTTCATTGGTATGTTATGCGGAGCACCTGTTGGTCTTTTTGTCCGTTAGACGTTTCTCTTCGTGAGCATAAAACACACGTGCCATCTCTTGGCTCGAGAGTTGATCGAATAGCCATATGCCATTTCGCGAAGCTGTACTTGCAGTTTCCATAAAGCAACATTCGCCTTCTGGACACAAGTCTCTTGTGTACAATCTCATTGGTTTAAATCCTCGTGGGTGCTGTCCTTCATAAGAATCTGAAAAGCAAAAGAAAAAAAATATGATGTGTTTGTCATGTGACCAGAAACAGGGGGTTGATAAGCTTACAAAGGAATGCACTTATTTACTTCGGACGAAGACGACGCAGTATCATCGGTGATGGACTCACAGTACGTTATGACGCCCTGTTATGTGACAGCTATTGGTTGTAAGAGATGAAAGTGTGAAATATTGTCACTCTCTGCTTTCGCTATCCGTCCTTGAACAGTGGAAACACAAGAACAAGAACTCTTCCCGAGTTTCGGCACTGGCGGCACCGCGGTGGCTGGCGCGCATCGGACCACCCGAGCCACTCTTCCGTGACTTCTCGCGTATGAGCGAAGCTCACGACGAGTGGTTCCTGACGGCAGTGCAGGGCATCGCCGGCCACCGGGACATGCGCGGCCTGTTCCGCGTCGAGCAAGCGCTGGTCGAACTGGCCGCGCAGCGCCGGGGAGCCGGTGACTACGTCCGCTCCACCGTCTCCCGTCTCACGCAGTTGCCCCACTGGAACTGGACGCGCTTCCTGGGCGTCGTCTTCAGAGGTGAGCATGTCAACTGCCTCACCAACTGCCCCAGGTGCCTAAGGGAACAGTATCCTGGAAACGTCCAGACTAAGTAGTGGATATATGCATCTAAATGGGTATTGAGTTAATATCGCGCGTTCTTTCCGTCCGAGTAATGTCAAAGTAAGCCGCCGCCATCACGAGCGCTGTTAGTTGCGTAGAACTTCCTCCAGCATTAAAACAGACAAACCTTCCTCCGCTGAACGCTTCAAAAGACAGGGACTTCTTCGAGCCATAAGTTATGTTATATTCACTTCTGGAACCCTTATTCTTGGAGGGGCCAAAACACCTGCGGTTGAACTGGCGTAACGAAGCATAACATGCGTCCAAGTTAGGCGGGGGCGTATGAAATAAAATGGAGCAGGTAATAAGAGAACCAAGCATGCGGAAGGACACGTGGCATCAGAAATGTTAACGTCAGATTTCAATTGGCAATAAACATATATGGGCAACCTAACATGCGTTTGGCATGGGGTAGGTAACGACTCAGAATTACCGTGCAGTTGACAGAATGAGGAGTTCACAAGACGAAAACGCCAAAAAACAATTGAAATCGGTACAAAACCAGAAATTATAAGGAAAATAAGACTTGTAAAGAGGAAAACGCAACTACACACAGAAAGACATGGGCACAGTAATGCATAGCACTTGCTTCGGAGCCTAATGTATAAGGCGCATTTCCATTTCTTCGAGCCTCCTAATCTCGTTTTGGCGTCTTTTCTACTTTTTGTTCCAGGGGTTGCTAACCTGCTCTACAATTTCATGCCCCAATCCCTCTTAATAGTCTAAGTTTAATTAGCATTTTTTCTCACAGCAAGCCGTGTGCACGGTGTCGAATCGCAGGCATCACCACCTTCGGTCGACGGACACCCGTGCTTGTGAAAGGCGGCTCCTTCCAAAGACAGCTGGCAGCGCTCCTCGCCCAGTTCGGCCCCGTCCATATGCGCAACTACCTGGCTTTCCGCATGCACGTCCGCTACTCTCCTTTCCTGGAGCGGAACCACCGTTTCCTCAGGTTGGCGCAGCTCTCCGCTGCGCGGCAGCCAGGGTGGAACGACGGTGACGCGCCCGATGACGTCAGAGACTTACGCTGCCTGAGGCTGATGACGAGCGCAATTCCGGAGCTCATGGCTTTCGTGTATTGGAACGGTGCCCGGCCCAGGGGCCGGAAGCGAAACCAAAGTGAGCGGGAGATGCAGCGCGTCCATAAATTCCGGGAAATGACCCGCCACCTCGTGGACTGGATTATCAGGACGGCGCCACACGAGGTAATCTGCTCATCTTCGCAGTCAATCACACAATGCGTAAATGTCCTATTATGTTCTTTTGACTACGGGGTCTCAATACAAATTTATCCGTGTTATGATGCCCTTGCGGTTGCAACGCAATTTTTTGTAGCGTGCCCTGATGTTGTGCCGAAACCTGGCCCTCCAAACTTTTTTTTTTTTTTTCAATCAGAACTACAAGTCATGCACCCTAGAAAATGAGAGTTATCTGTAGTAGAAAGAGAAAATGCTCTCATTTCTCGTATTAAGCAAATAAATTTGCTACCTTTTCAATCGGTCGGCCAAACGATTTCCGGCAGTCTACCGACCCGACTGGTAGAGTATTCCAAACTCCAGCTATGCTAAGCTCTGGCTACTCTTAAGTAGATGTTTACATCTGAATTATCTGATGCGAAATGAGATGGATATGAAACGGCAAGCAAACAGCACGCTTCTTGAATGACATATTAAATAAACTTATAATAACCCTGCTCTGCGAAGTTCTCGAATGCCCAGTGCCACAGATTACTATCGCGGCCAGCTACGCTGGTTTCATCTAGCCTTGATTTGACATCAGCTGTCACGTTGATCCGCCATTGGTGAGCTTCACGTCCTGTATCTCGCACTTGAGAATACGCTTGGAGCCAACATATTTGCTTATGATTAAGGACGCGAATATCTTCCTTCTTATCTTCCTACTTCTGTCCTTTTTATGTTCTCCTCCTTCCTCTTCCCTTATTTCTGTCTTCTTCTTAATTTCTTCAGCTTGATCATTTTCTTCTTGTTCCTCATTATATCCTTTTTCCTTCTCTTGGTTAGGCCTCGCGTCAGTCTCATCTTCTCTGGCAGCAGCTCCGCGGAGCACCATGCCAGCTGCGCGAGGAGGCTTGGGGTCTGCACTTCTAAGTTTACGGTCTGTTCTGCAGCTTCTGGAGAACCCTTTATGTTATCTCCCGCTGCATCAGGGCAAGGGATGTGCGTTGGTGTCACTATGGTTCAGGTTGCAGAATTCAAAAAATAAAAATGCGAACTTAATCTTAGAATTCATTTGTCCGTTTTTTACGCACGTTAGCGACCAAGTATTTGGAAGCATACGAATAAATAATGGACCTCGCCGCGCATTATTCAGCGCACAGACAAATAATCTTTAGAACTATCACACGAATCAGAACAGCTCTTGCTAGAGCTGCAGAGAGTATAATTACATAGCATAGCGTAACATTGTAAGACATTTTCTGCTTGCACATAGTTTAGCAGCTTGGGCGCAGCAAAGATATTCGGTATTAACATTTCGATTCATGCTAGAGAAATTCACGTGAATGTGGTGTACGAGGTATGCTGAGCCTAGATAATAATTGCTTCAACCAAAACTAACTGATGAATACCCGTGGTAGCCGGAAGGTGGAGGTACCAGATCGTATTCTTCCATAATATCTTCCAGCAGGCTGACACTTTTTCCTTTCTTTCGTTCTTTGTTTCTTTCTTTCTTTCTTTCCTTTCTCACCATGCTTTCCCCGGGAGAATTCATCGCTGTCTTTGCCACACGATGGCCTTGCACTTTCCGTCGCTGTTGGTTGTTGAATATATTTTGGATCCGTCTGAATGTTTCCTTTTTTTATGGGCTGCTTTCCGTCATTTAGCGCTGGCTACTTCCGGAACAACTTTGGTTATTGCACCTTTCCTTTGTCAATACATTATTTCTATCTTCATATGTATTATATCCTACGTTTGTTTCCAATCCTTCTATGAGCAATAAGATGTTCTCTTCGTCCTCCGTAGTCAGTAAACCAGGCATCATTATTATCAATACCTGCCGAAGGAGCATATAGAACCTCCCGTTTGGTCCTGCCATACAATATTCTGGAGTTTTGTCAACGTCTTACGGAGACGAAGAGTTAGCAAGAGTAAATAATCACCTGAACGCGAAAATCAAAGTACGTAAAGTCAATCCACTCAATTTTGTGCCACCGAAGTTACGAAACTTTTCAGAGTGGCAAATTTGACGCCCTCTACATGCTCTGTCATACGCAATACGCAAGTAAACAACTTCGTCAGTGCGCAATCTGAAGGATTATCGCGTCCCAGACGTTGTAGCAGAACGCCAAGAACCTCTTCTATCGCTAAAAGTTTATTAAAAAACGCTGCCTTCAGGTAGAACAAAGAAAATCTAGTCTCTGTCCAATTGTAACAAAGACCAAACTACTGCCTCCTTATTCGTTTTCAAAGAAAAGCGCTGAATAATTCTTCCCCAAGGCTGAATTACTTCATTGATGGATTCCAAACGGCCCACACTGTGGTACTAAGTGCGCATGACTTCCGTTCTCACCATTCAGAATAGCCTATATAGGACAAAGAAGGTCACAATATCGTATATAATACGCTCTACTGTACGGAGCTAAATGTTTAGGCAAAAAACAACACAGTGGTCGAACGGGGTCCAGCGCTGTCTTCTGTTGGCTCATTTTCCTTTTCAGACCTTTAAGTACCTCTTAAAAGTTATCTGCGGGGATATTCTAATTCAAGAAATCATGAGAGATTGTCTCTGTCAGCATTGTAGCCAAATTTAGAATTTTGCGTGAAGCCTATGCTTTTACAAATACCGCTTAAATAGTGCTTCTGGGGTCCGCTCGCAACTGATTAGGACGACACCACCCCACGCGCTCCCTCTCCGATGACGTCATTGGGCCTCGCTGGGTGCGCCCACTCATGGTTCGAACCCGACCTCGGGGGCTCCGTTTCGATGGAAGCGAAACGAAGAGGCGTCCGTGTGCTGCGCGATGTCAGCGCACGTTAAAGATCTCCAGGTGGTCGAAATTACTCCGTAGCCCTCCACTACGGCTCCTCTTTCTCCCTTTCCACTTTCATTCCCACCTTCCCTTACGGTGCGGTTGAGGTGTCCATAGAAAACAAGTGACACAGTTACCGCGCTTTTCCCTTTCTATAAATAAATCAATCGCTCACTCATTGGACGCTCCCGAGCGACGCGGGAGTGGCTGGGTGCAGCCTAGATAATAATAATTGGTTCACAGGAAGGGAAAGGCGCAGTATTTGTCACACTTGCTCTGTGGACACCTGGAACGCGCCGTAAGGAAAGGGAGGAAGGTGGAAGTGGAAGTGGAAAGAGAGAAAGGGGAGCCGTAGTGGAGGGCTTCGGAGTAATTTCGACCACCTGGGGATCTTTAACGTGCGCTGACATCGCACAGCACACGGATTCCACTTCATTTCGCCTCCATCGAAACGCAGCCGCCGTGGTCGGGATCCAACCAGGGAACTCTGGCACAGTAGTCGGGCGTCATACCACTGCACCACCACGTCGGGTCAGCCTAGATTTTTCATTTTCTATTTTTGCGCACCAGCGTGCGCTGAGCGTTTCCTTTGGCCTTTTAAGCCTTTTTTGTGCGTTCCTATTACAGCTTGGGCGCGCCTACGGCAAGCGGCACTATCGGACTTCCGGTCTGCTGAGGGCCGTGGGGTTACTGCGGAAGCAGCTGTTTCTGCCCGAATGGCTGCACAAGCCGCGTCTGCGCATGCGCTTCGCCGAGCTGGCGTTCGGCGACGCCGAGGAGTCGCCGCTGGCCTCGTGGAGAGCACTGCTGGCCTCCCGGCAGAGGAACGCCCTACTCAAGATCGTCGACCGTGGCTTCGAAACATTCTGGGAGGTACGCGGGTGTGCAGGCGAAGTTATTTCAGCTGATGTGAACCACTGCATGTTCCATGATAACACTAGACTGCTTGTTTGTAGAAAGAGAAATGTATATTTGACTGCATCTCACAATTCGCCAACCAATCGCAAGTCGCAATGAGAGCTGCGTTCATTAAAACCCAGAGGGGATTTCCTAGAATAAACCAGAGACAATTAGGATCTGAAAGTACTACAGAGCGGATGAGGAGTCTAGGCAGAGGTAGAGGGGTGTGATGAGTACGCGCATCGAGGCACCCTACGAGCGAATAGACTACAAGCGAAATGGCTGAGCGCAAACTGTTGAGAAAGGGAGAGCGCGAGTGATAGGCGTGTGCGGATACTTGTATGTTTTGGGTGCTTTTTATGAGACAACGGAGTTATAGGACAACTGCAGCTGTTCTTCAACTACTTGCAGTTAACGGTTATTTCGTGTTTCTAAGAAACTCCTGCAGTGTGTACAAATACAAAGCCTTTCAAAACACAGCCGCGAAACAATTTTGAAATAGCGAAAAACGCAGATCGAAAACCGAAAATGTGAAGCTGAACCCACAGAACCTCCTTGGTTTGACAGAGGCCGTGACGTCACGGGCTATAGTTCGCGAGCTACCCTGTTGTGCCAGCAATCCGCGCATATCGAAATTACCGCCGCACTTCGCGCAATCTGTTTTTAACAACATGTCCGAAAAAGAAGAAAACAGTTTTTCAAAAACCAGCGAGGCTCCAGATAGCGAGTCTTGGAACGGTTGTGGACATGGCGAATAGCCCTGTATGTACGGCCTGCCGCTGCGAGAGCCAGCCTAGCCACACAAATGGCATCCGTAACACACAAAGTTTTTGTGTGTTACGAATGCATTTCTGCCTCAGTTGCGGCAGTTAGCCCTCAATATCACAGGGGTCGTTTAACTAAAAGAAAGCCAACCTATAATAACACAGTGTCCTTACTAGAAAGAAAGAGGGTGTAACTCTGCAAATGCCGCGAACACATGACCATAGAAGGCGTGACTGGCTGAACGATGAGCAGTTTAAGCACCTAATGCATACGAAAGTGCTTGCAATGCATCACCACGCCGCACGTAGCACAGCTCTGCGGATTGAGTTATCCGCGGACGAGATCACGGCAGCAGCAATGTGACATAGATGCATGGAACAAAAATTATTTCGTTAGCCCTTTGAGGGTAGACTTGTTTTGAAAAAAACGTTCCCAGATGGTCAAATTACTTTATTGCTGATTTTGAAAGTTTTATATGCGTAAAGTCGAGGAAACGTTGTAGAAAAACATTTGGAACCGTATTTTGGTGTCAGCGTTGCTCCACACTGCAAACTCAGGAACCTCAGGAAACCACAAAGAGAGCAGGAATACCTCGTGAGCGTCGCTGACAAACAAGCTAACAGCAGCCCCAATAAAGATGGAAATCGGTTTCTATAGCCCCTGCATCAGGAGTGGCCATAAAGATAAAAATCACGTTTTGCGCGCCTCCATTGCGATTAGAGGGGGAGGGGGGGGGGAAGAAACCAAAACCATGTAATGGCGTTGCCGCAGACCGGCCCACCACAAGCTGCAGCTAGGTATCAGTTCTGTTTATCCCCTGCACGGAAGCGCCCATAAACACAGAATTCAAGTTTCGCGCCTCTGTTGCGACCACGTGGCTCGCGAAACCGAAACCGCGATTGGGCGGTGGCGTTGCGACAGACCGGGCCAGACGCTACAGCTAGGAATCACTTCAATTGACCTTGTGACTTCTGTTTATCTTCGCAAGAAGGCAGCGCAATAAATTCATAGCCTCCGAGATTTTCAAGAGCTTCTTGTAAGTCCTAGGAGGCGGCAGCACCTCCCAGTGATCATGCATCGTCATTAGGGAGCGAAATTTCAAATGGAGGATTGAAACCGTACCGGTACGGCAAAAACCCTCAAAGGGTTAAAATATTATTTCCCGCTTTGGTGCGTGTGTGGTTATTTCGTCAGGTTGTTCAGCAAAAAGCCTCGAAGCCGAAATCCGGTTAAGCCGGCCGCATAAACGGAGTGCGAAAATGCTTGTGTAAGGCGATTTCATATGCCACATGAAAACGCGAGAGATTATAATGGGATTGGCAACTCTGGTGAAGAGCAACTATTATTCTTAAATTGTTTAGATTCCTCTTTCAGTACTTCAATAACTACTTCAACTCGGCGATAGTAAAACCGTTACTGCACATTTCTTTTCTTAGCCCCACAGACTGGCATAATGAGCGACTTATGTCTTAAGATAATGCAGAACTTGCACCAGGCCAAGGAAATATCTGCCACACTGCTTTCCACCGACTGCACTATCGGCATTGGAGAATTGAGAAGCGTTTTCAACCTGACTCCGTCAACAAGCGCATATTTCCTTATCCTGCCCTCACATCCAATTTCCATGCCAATGGCAGCTATAAGGGTTAAGTGTGAAACAGCTTCATTCGCTTGAGCATTCGAAGACACTTACCGTGTCTTCCTCCTTGCTGACATCAGGGGCAAGCACTGAGGATCACACCCTGGATGGAGGTGGACGAAGAATACCTAGCCGTACCACCTGGCGCCGTTAATATCAGGTACAGCACGAAACAGTTACGGCGCTTTCCTGTGGCTCTGCATGGCACGGTCCAGGCAGCGAGATTCATTGCGAACAGCGCTTCATCCAAACTGGAAAGATTAAATAGACGGCGACCTTGAGGTTGCTTCACATTGCCCCTAACTTGAGAGAGCGAAACGTAGACGGGAGCACTATGTAGATATGAAGGCTACGTAAGGAGCACTGACTTTCAGCAATGCATATTTAGCTGAGATAGCCAGTCGACGAAAACGCCGTGCCAGCAAACCGCCCCTACTACAAAAAAAAAAAAAAAAACTCGAGCTATTAAACATTGAGTTTCATGAATGCGCAGAGGTGTGTGTACTGATTAAGTCAGAACTCACGTGTCCCTGGCACGTGCGGTGCTAGTCGCCATGGTATATTGGAGGCGTAAGGATTTATCGAAATAAACAATAATATGCGGCACAGATACATTTAGAGCCTCCCGTCAGTTACTTGCTATCGTATCTTTCCGAAAGGAGTACCAAGGACGAGTGAGCAGTTGCAGCTTTTGGGAAAGTCTGATACAATTTATGTCTGCATAAGCACCATGAACAATTGCTCCGTTACAAAAAGTAGTCCGCTGTTAAATCTCTTCAGGTTACCAAAATAAAAGCTAACTATAAGACCAAATTAAAAGCTCAATAATTTCGATGTCCCTGGCTTGTTTTGTGTCATCAAATATTAAAAACTGATCCTGTTTACTTTTCAGCGGAGCAATGCACACCCCGTGGACTACTGTCCATAGTCAGCAACTGCTTTTAACGCGATAGCGTTAAGACCCCGTGTCGCAGAAAAGTCGGTGTCGTCGTCGGCGGCCGCCGTCCCGCGTCGTCCGGCGTTGGCCGTGAGCGAAAAATCCCAGAAGCATTAATAAATAAAAACGAGTAGAAAAACTCGCCGCCCTGAGGAATCGAACGTAGGCCTCCGGGGTGCGAGACGAGCACGCTAATCCTTCCGCCACGCCAGCTAGTTGGTTTGAAATGGACAAAGGCGCGTCTATTGATTGCGGTGTTGTTTCAGAAATGTCCCTTAGAGAAGTGTATTGTGGCGTATAATAATAATTATGAGCATGTAAATTACAGAATTACAGAACACGCAGTTAAGCGAGTGGCAAATTACTTTTCCGTTGTATTTCCTCTTCGCTTGGCGTGCACGTAGCGTCATCATGCGTGTGGCGCACGGAATAAGATAGACAGGGCATGGCCTCCGAGATCTTCATCACGCCAGCTCGGATCGGCAAAGATGTTGCAGATGAACTACGACTGCAAGTTGAGGCCCGCGCGTTTCGTCAAGGTGGCTGTCAGCGCTTCTACGTCCCGGAAGGATTAATAAATAAAAATCAGTATAGCAAGTTGCTCTATGTAGGAATTCGAAACAAAGCCTCGCTTCTCAATGCACGCCTCAGCACAAGCAAATGAGTAGACGGTGCGAACGGGGCGCAATAACGCTATCGCGTTCCATTCTTAAAGGCGAAGCTTAAGCGTCCTCTAACTTTTTTTATAGCTTGTACCCTACTATAGTCAATTATTTGCATTGTTGTTGCCTATAGCAATAGCCACAAATTTACCTCGTTCTGTTAAATTCAGGACGTCAAGGAAGAAAAATATGTGATCTTTTGTATATCACCGGCGGGGACGCGTTGCCTAAGACTCAGAAAACAGCTTTGTAGAGTAGTGTTCTAGTCGAAGTTTGATTATGAAAAATATGTGGTTGTAATTTGATTAGTTCGAAAGATATCCTTTTTTTTAAGTCGAGTTAAAACGCACTCATTTGCGATAGACCGAGGCTAACTTCAATTTGTCTGCACTGTCTATGAAATGTATGAAAAATGGTCAGAAAATGAAGCCATCTACAAATAGCATCTGGTTTTCGCTATCTTTTCAGGTTCGATGACCCCGCCTTCTTTATTCACCACGTTCCTAGTCTGGGCGTCGACTTGGCTCGTCTTGTCGCGGCTCGGCTTGTTCGAAAGGCCACCCAAAAGGGCAGAGGCTCCTTACGGTTGCGATTGGACCTGCTCAGCGACTGCTTGCGTCGGCAGCAGCCGAACCAGCGTCCTTCGAGCGACGACGCCGCCCGCGAGGACATGCTCGACCTGCTGGCCTTACGGGTCGCCCTGCACGTGTTCCGTCACCAGGTGGCTCGAGGGAGCCATAGGTACGCATGGTCAAAACACTGCGCTCGTATTCCTTATACAACCTGGCATAGAGCAGTTGCATAGCATGCCTCTGTATTTTGTCTGCCTCCCTTTTTCTTTGTTTATGAAGGTACAATGTACATAAGTTCATTTTGCATCCTTACGCACGTCTGCGGCGCGCAGATTCCAGATGCGGGACGTCTCTGGTGCCGACGCGACGTACAATACAGACCATCTGTTCTTCTACCAGTTCGCTATGGATCGATGCGAGGCCTACGAAGAGGCCTATCTGCAGCAACGCAAGGTCAACGGACTGCGCTCGCCGGCGCAGACACTCGTCAACGGGCCACTCAGGAACTTACGGGCATTTGCAAGGGCCTTCAACTGCTCCCAGGGTTTGCCCATGAGACCCACGCGCACATGCAAGCTCTAGGCTGCGTCGGACCTTTATCGTGCTTAGCCATGCTACAGACAGAACTGGCCGTTACACTGAATGCGACCGCATTTGCGATATACGCGGTATAGTAATCGTAAGTGACAGGGTCATATGGTACTACACTATCAGAATCAGTTGTTTGTCTAATTGAAGGTATTTCATTGTTTCCAATTCTTCGCTTGTACACACGTACAATTGCCCACGAGCAGCATAATACACGTCACCGTGACATCACATCCGCGGAGATATCACACCACAGCGCATGTAATGTCTCCGCTTGCATACATTTCCATTCTAAAAACGAAACGCTGCAGCTACAGCTTCTCGCTTCGGCAGCTACATCCCTCTCTTGCTATTGTAAAAAGCTTTAGCTCCCTGATACCTCGACATTTGAAACTTGTACATATGGTATGGGTACCAGGCCACAGCAATGTGACTTTAAATGAATAAGCTGATAGTTTGGCAAAAGAGTCTCTCAATGGCCCCTTATTATCTATCCTTCCGGCGACAGCGTATATCACCGCAGAGAGGTTTCGGAGAAACGTTCTATTAAATAGGCAAACTGGACATCTTTTAAGATCTGATGACTACCTGCATCTAAATTATTCTTGGAATAGGAAATTGTGTCATTCACGCCAACTTGAGATTTCTCTAACAAGGCTGCGATGCCGTATCCCACCTTTAAATTTCTATCTTTACAGGTCTGGTTTGGCACTGTCTCCCGTCTGCGCATTTTGCGGTGAACAAGAAACATTAGATCACTTTTTATTGTTTTGCCGCCGCTTCACTAAGTTGAGAAGACAGTTGATGGAAAGGCCATTACAACAGCTTGGCCTCAGTTTAAGTAGCCCGATATTGTTATCATTTGGCGCCACCATACTTGGACACAGCCACAGATCTGTTTTTACCGCCATGCAAAATTTTTACTGGAATCAAATCGTTTGCCTTGCTAAATATTTCAACATCACTTATTCTACAATTCCAGTGTCAATCTCCCGTTGTGTTACCATTTCCATTTTATATTTCATTTATTTCCCTTTTTGTTTCCTTTCCTCTACCCCTCAAATCACTTTTTTTTAAATACATGAAAGTATATACTTCAAAATATTTCTTTGCTACCTAATTCTTGGCCGATCCTCCTCTATGGGTATGTGCCATATGTTATTTAGTCAACAACGACCTTGGCCAGGGGATGAACGGTGGCCGGTTACGAGATTCACGGGCGAGTTGGTTCGCCAGTTCTTTGCCGTCAATCTCTGAGTGTCCAGAGATCCATCGAAGAAAGACGGGGCAAGGCTGCAGCACAAGTGTGGCCTCGAGCTCCGTGGACAGATCAGGGTCCGTATTCAGAGTTTGCGTCGTTATCGAAGTGTCGCTATCTCAAGTGACCTCGAGTAATCTGATTGATCGAAACACAGGAACCGGGGGTTGCCACTGTGAAACCGGAAGAGGTGACATTATGTTCCGGCATTTCGACCAATCAGATTACTCGAGGTCGGGGAGATAGCAACACTTTCGATGACGACGCAAACTCGGAATACGGGCCCAGGTGCGAGAGCTTTGAATTGAATGACAAGGATAGCCACCTGGGAGTCGGTGTATATAATATACTGAGGCACAGGTGGGAGAGAATGGAAACTTTGAATGGCATGAAGGATGGAGAGGACCTTAAGAGAGATAATATCCGGAAGGGGGAGAAAGGGACCGCTAGTGTGAGTGACAGGCGTAGACAAACGAGGATGAGAGGACCTGGCTTCCGGACCCGCGAGAAGCCACATAACAGGCATCCGTGTAAGCGACTCCATGGGTATTGAGGGGCGGACTATCGTGAGAGGCAGCAGCATGTCGGCCAGCATGCAGAAGCGGCGACACTGATGTTTCAATAGTAATCATTTTAAGCACTGAGATAATTTACACAAAATTAGTTTAAATTTGTGGAATGAAAAGGCGGTGTTAAAGGTCTTGTCGCGTGTATTGTTAGGCAAGGTTACTGTTGGAATTTCTTTTTCGAAAGCAATACTATACTCTAGGTTTCGAGCCTTCAGGTAGCGCGGCCGGTAGCCACGTCTTACCCACGGGACGCTATGACGTCACACCCCACGTGACACTAGGGTGTGGGCTGGCAGGAGCTGTCAACCTGGGTCTCTCGTTTCACATGGGACGGTTATGTCAGAATCAGCCTGCTAGGGCACGTTCATATCAGTTGGTTAAAGCGGTGCTTTATAGTTGGGCTGAGGAAGAAGAAAAAGAGAAGAAGAAGAACGCTCGGTCACCCGCAGCTAATGCTTTCGCTCAATATTTGGTTCAGCAGCGTTGAACCCTTGTGATTTTTTCAGTAGTGTTCGACGAAACCGAAATCATAAAAGTAGAAAAATCGTAGAAGGGGTTCGATGCTGTGCAATCGAAATTCGAGCGATTGCTCTTTAGGCCTAAGGCACAAGGCAAGTTTTAGTGTCCATTTCATTGATTTATTTACGCTGTGACGATTAGGAACAAAGCCTTTGATCACTCTAGTTAGCTGCCATGGTTTTTATTTTTGTCAGCATAATTGAAAATTGGTCCGCAAGGAGGAAAGCCGCACAATCCGCACAATCACACTTCTGGGTGGACACCATTACCGCTGCCATAAATGAACGCGGGAAAGAAAGATTGAAAGTAGAAAGAGAGGAAGAGCTGACACAGTAGCAGACTCCGGCAAAGTTCAAGGAGGCGCTTAAGGCTTCTTAGGTGCAGTAAGGTGAAAGCTATTTTTATTGTTCTTACTTTATTTTTCTTTTGACAACTTATTAAAAATGAATTTTTATCATTTTGTACTGCTTTTTCCTATTGATTACCCAATATTTAGATACTTAATCCAATTTAGTCAATGTTGGCTTGTTATGTGGCTAATGTTAGATTGAATTTGAATCTGTCGCCATTTACATATTACTTCGGACGGCACTCATGAGCCAAGAAAGAATCTCGCTTTCAGTTAATGGCGGCTCAACTAATTTAGCGGCCGCTGTCCGCACACTGCATCTGGCCCTTCAAATCTGGTGCCCCGCTCGCGCCTCTCCATTTGTGTTGGCACTATCTTAAGAATGGTGCACGCATTAGCCTCCCTGGTTCGAATGCGGGTGTTGATGGTGTGATCTCAGTGCAGGTATAGTGCAGGTTCAAAATCCATAAGTGGTCAAAGTTACTCCTGAGCTCTCCATCGCGGCGGTCCTTTTTCACTCCCTTCTCTTCCTTTGTCGAACAGTCCAGGCGTACACTCAGACATATGAAGTATAATGGGCCACGGTGGTTTAGTGGTTAAGATGCCCGACTACTGTGCCTGAGTACACGGGTAAAGTGCTAGGCAATAGAACCTGGGTTCGATCCCGACCGCCGACGTCATTTTATGAATTTTCGTGCGTCAAGGCCGAAAACTAACTTCGAGAGTGTATTTGTCTATCCAGAAGTGTTACGTACATTGCGCCATTAATTTTCATCACACCCCGCCGTTGTGGTGCTGTGGTTAAGATTTTCTACTACTGTTCCGGACTACCCGGGTTCGATCCCGACTGCCGGCGGCTGCTTTTTGTTGCAGGTGAAACAAAGAGGCGCCCTTGTTCACGTTAAATATCCCCAGGTGTTCTAAATTACTTCGAAGCCTTCACTATGGCTCCATTTTCTATTTTTCCACTTCACTCTCACATTTCCTTATGGCGTGGTCATATGCCCGCAGAAACAAGCGTTGCATATATCCTGCGCCTTTCCCTTCCTGTGAACCAATTATTATTATTACTATTATTATTTTTACATTTTTCGCCACCCTAAGAGAGCATCCGTATGGAGGCATCCTAGCCTACCCTCCTCACTCCTGCCCTCCACGGCAGCTGGCGAGCGAAATACACATGTGTCTATCCTTTCAATCCTCTCCAATGGCAGCTGGCTCGCAACGGTGTGGTGGTGGTGGTGAAAAACGTTTAATATTTAAAGTGGAGGAGATATACATGAGCCGGATCTTTGCAAATCCAGCCCTTACACAGATACTAGCTGGGGTCCCTAGTACGGGACCCCAGTGGCGTCGGCCGCTGCCCGGGCGCGCTCGACCAAGGCCTTTTGGGCCCGGCGTATGTGCCTGACACACCTGTAACGAGTTCAAGGTAAAAGTCCGGAGTAACGCAACCTTGACGAATGTGAGGAATATAACTAGCGCCCTAAACAATCCCATCTCCGTGGTGTGTAATAACATATGGTCACACCCTCGCTCTTCAGCATCATTACAGGCACCGGAATTCCTGGAACGCACGCATCTGACCGGGTATATAGGGCAGACAATTTGTATATCGAAGCGAAAAGCTTCACTACGAGGGTCGGGGCCGAGCTTCGCGTATGCCGTATGCCGCGACCGAGTGACGTCACAGCCAAGGCCAGCTGCGCAGCCTCCTCGCCAAGCTCTGCCGGCGTTGGTTAGTCCATCCCTTGGATCCCCAGCCAAGCGCTTCACCGCTGTACAACGCCCCGGGTCGTGAAACGCTCTTCATGATTCCGCTTGTCTACCGTGATGATGATAGCGGGATTCCGCGAGTGACAGATACTGCGATTGGCGCGCAATTCGAAAGTACCAAATACTAACATAGTGAAGTCACTCAATTAAGGTGACGTCAAGGATGTGACGTCACCCATCTGCCGTCAGCTATGAGGACCAAGCGGGAACGAGTGCGCTCCAACGCCGCCGGTCGCTGCTTCTTGCCTTCCGTGAGTGACAGATGCTGCGCCTTTCCTTTTCTGTAAACGAATTATAGAACGCCGGTGAACTTAGACGCGCTCGACATGAAAGCCAAGGAGAGTTTAGCTGCTTGCGAACGGCGCAGAAGAGTGGAGAAATTGTCTTATTCTGATCCCAAGGTAGTCACAGCTTTTCGCTACGTATACAGGCATAGCAGAGCTGAGCCGTCTTTCATTTTTTTCTCAACACTGTCTTTATTCCCCACAGCAGAACACTCTATTATCAAGGCAGTGACAATCAACGCCCAGGGGCGTACTGCTCTGCCACTGTGGGCACTGTCACCGAACACTAAACAATCACGAAGAACGAAGCAGTTTTCCCAAAGAACCAAAAATCTAATTTCGTTGAAAAATTAGCTGGACATCAAGGCTTCTCCTTAACGGCACGATATGACAGCGACATCTGGACTGTTTCTCCACCGAGAAATGAAACGATGTGCAGTTTAAACTGTGAAAGCCGCCTGCGAACGAAAATACCTCCAAGAATTGTGCCCCCGGACGCACGCTCTGCATTGTTTTCTTTTTTAGAGCGCAGCTCTTTGGCGCTCGTTCCTGGGTTTCGCGTCGGCGTCGGCGTCAGCCTCGTAACCAGCGCCTCCCCACTTTCATCCCCCCAGTTCGAGCCGGCGCTTGGCAACCGAAGCCTCGCAGGAAGCTCGGAGCAGCCGGAGAACACAAGGAAAGGAAGGGGGTTTGGGGGGGGGGGGG
>JAJIZL010018279.1:0-11427 GCA_023969395.1 Amblyomma maculatum | reverse complement strand
AAGTGCGGCTGCAAAGGCTGTTACCCGGATTTGTTGTCTCCTCAAGTGAAAACATGCGTGGTGCTGTCACAGGATATTTGCGCGAGGTAGTTCTCTCTTACAAGTTGTCAGAAGTGCGTTTTTCCCTTGAATATTTGTACAGTGTTGGCAAGAAAAAGCGGTATAAGGACTTAGTGGAAATCATGCTGCCGGCACCTTTGTATCGGGAGTCTTACCGTGGAGGCCCAGGGCAGGATACTTTAAAACGAGTGAAGAGGATGCCAGTTCGACCGGCTGCCAAAACGTTCTTTTTTAAGTTACACTCGAACACTCTACCCGTCAAAACCTGGCTTCACGAAAAAGAAATCTATGTCCCTTGGACGACAAACTGCCAGCTTTGCAAGAAGCCAGAGACAATCGAACACATATTCTTAGACTGCTGGGATGCAGTATTTCATTGGGACGTGCTACAAAGAACAATTAAAAAAGAGCTGCCACTAAACCCTTATGGCATCCGGTTTTTACTGGTGGAGAACGAAGACGTACCCTATGATTTAATAATGCTTCTAGTCCTCCACAGCTTGTGGAAAACACGAATGCAAGTAAGGCATGAAGATATTAACATACGCAGTGTACGTGAAAATTTTGTTGAAAGTGCTGTTTATCTACGGGAATGTATCTGCGCGCTCCCTGATCCACCACAGTGGGCAGAAGTTCTGGATGACCTGGTAAAATTGAAGAAATTTTAACCTCACACGCGTCAGCTCAAGGGCAGCTGAAGTGTTTTATTAAGTGTGACCATTTGTTGTTCATGTATACTTCGGAAATAAAGAAAAAAAAAACTCGTGGCTGAGTGGTAGCGTCTCCGTCTCACACTCCGGCGACCCTGGTTTCATTCCCACCCAGCCCATCTTGGAAGTTGCTTTTTATTTATGAAGTGCATGCCGGGATTTATCGCTCACGACCAACGCCGCCGACGCCGACGACACCGGCTTTTCTGCGACACGAGCTCCTTAACGCTACCGCGTTAAAAATACCACACAATTGCAGATAAGTCTGACGTCATGACAAAAGCACACCTCTGGTATTTTTGCCACGGTCCTTGGGTGTTTAGCAACGGGGGGTGCCGCTTTTCACGGAGTGCACATGTTTTAATTGCATGCTGTGTACTTTCTTGTACGGTCTGCCCCTACAGGGAGCATATGTGCATGTGTGTCTTCTATGATCGGTGGTTTGCTTGCACCATTTTAGGTACTTCATCAGGAACTGCCCCAGCGTATACCCTACTCATACGTTAAGACAGCACACTTACGCTATCAATACCGGTCGCCTGTTTTTTCTTGCAATTATTCGTTTGTTAGCAATTGTGCGCCAGCTATGACAGCAGCAAGTTGTCTAGAAACGGCCTCTTTTAGAATATGCTTCCCCCTTGGGATCGGCAACAGTTCAGCAAGATTTTCTTGCAGGTCCTGGCTGCCTCATTTACCATGACAATGCGTGGCCGCGGCTGGAAGAAGTTGGCAGATGCCAGTAGCCGGCACGAAGGTCAGATGGACCATTCCATGACCATCATGCTGGATGGACCAGGTACACGCAACTGACTATGTTTGTCCAAATAGGCGGTAATTTTACTACAGAATGTTTTGTTCAAAGCTTCTATAACCCCAGGAGCTACCATAACAAGCAGGCTTCGAGCTGTGAAAAAAAACAAAAAAACAATGGCAACACTTAAGCTCCTTTTTCAAGGTCATGAGGCGACAGCTTTTATGGCTTCCGTCTGTTGCTCCTTTGTTGATCCTTATTCGCGTGCATTTGCTTTTATACTTGCTTAATTCCTAATCCTTTAATTTGTGTCGTTGTATCCCACATGTGCATACACTCATTCACATGCACACGTAAGACACTATATTATATGAACGGCCACCCGACATGGGCGTAAAGTCCCGTTTGAACCAAGCCATATGCGAGCGTGCCTGCGTTGCCACAGTCTTATGTACATAGTGTGGCTGAATCGAGATCACAGGAGTTCCCGGAAGTTTAAATTTAATCCATTTGATTCTTTTATACTCTAATCAAGAGTGCGCCCGCAAATGAGTAAAAATGGGTTAAAAAAAATGAGTAAAAAAAAACCTGTCTTCTTGCGCGTACTCCCATTGTTAGGCTCCGGCATTCCCGCCAAGCTCTGTTTTACATTTTAATCCTTAAAAATGCAAAATACCTATGGTCGACAACGAAATATGATTTTGGCTACAAAACACACGAACCTCTAGTAATAACGTAAATGCCTGGTTCAGCTTTTAAAGGTATCCTGTCATTGCTAATTGTATTAAATAAATTTGATTTAAGGAGAGACTGCGCCTTTGTTGCCAATAAGATAGCATTCCGTACACATCTTGTGGCGAAACTCAACTCCAGAACTTAGAGATAATGACGTGGCCTTACAATGGAGTGCGTTAGAGGACATATGCTATCCCCTTTTTACTCCCTTAAAGGGCACCTCCGGCGGCTTTTTAATCATTTTAATTGCATTACATTCCTCGGTGTGTTCTGACTACAATACAAAAAACCGTTCTTCGAAATTACAAGTGGACTGATTAATTGCAAACTTTATTAGCACATGTATAGAAGATTCACCTATTCCACGACCCACATAGGGGACTGGGACTCCGGAACTGGAAGCGCGCAAAGATACTCGATTCTTTATGGCCTCAGCCACCAGGCGGGTTGCTTCTTTTTGGGTGTCATGGATTTCGCTCTGCAGGAGGGATTCCCAAGCTTCCCTGTCTTGAATGTTGGCCATTGCCCCAGGTGAAAAGGGATGTTGCGAGATTATGTGGTCTAGTGTGCCTCTCTGCCCGCAGTGTTTACATTTTTCGTATTCTTTGTCCTTTACTTTTAAATAGCGCAGTTATACTGGGTTGGAGTAATTGGTGGCCTGTAGTCTGCGAATACTTTTGGCTTCTCTGTTTAGCTATTTATGTGAAGAGTGCTTTTTTCTTGAGCTTGTAGGCTTGTAGCATTTACAGATCTCGTGGTAGGTGCTTAACCTCTTCCCGGGTTCTGGGTTGTCGAACTTCTCGACGTTCATCCGGGGGTAGATATCTCGGGCGAACGCGTGGGCGGCTTCGTTTCCAGACGCCGATTCGTGGTCTGGGGCCCATTTTATTGTGATCCTTCATGAGATCCTCCTAAATTCAAGAATTTTCTTTGCCGTGGTTTAGACCTTTCCTTTTGTCAAGTTCCAAATGTCTGTTTTTCTCTCTCTTATTATCACTTTAGCTTTTGTGCCGATGCAGGCTAGCGCAATTGCTACCACTTCGGCGGTGGCCGAAGAGGTAGCAATTTATCGATGCCGTGATTAGAGGTGCTCTGGTCCCGTCCGCCATTGCCGCTTGGTGTGTTAGTTCTTAGTCTTAATTATTTGCACCAACTGGACAATTGTATCAAGATACTCTATATGATTCCTTAAGGCGGTTGCGGACACCTTCAATTTCTTCTCTGCGCGCTGTTCTTTAGATTACCTGCATGTATAGCCTATCTAGAAGACAGAAGAAGTGGCTCTTTGTTCCCCATACCTTTATATCGGCAGCCTTATCAGGAATTTCTTGACACAACGTTTTAAGTCGTGATAATTGCGTATGGTCATTCAGTCCGCTGCAAAAACGTTCGTTTTTAAATTGCACACATCATCACTCCCTGTTAAGGCATGGCTTCACGCCAAGCAGTTGTTTGTGCCATGGACGGTGAACTGCCGCCTGTGTAAAACGCCAGCTGCCACGCTGGACACGTGAAAAACCGATCGCGATTGTCATTGTCTAGCATGAGGATAAAAGTAGCGACAGCAATGGCGATGCGGTCAGTGACAATGATAATGGCGATAGTAGCGATGAGAATGATGATGCATTTAATTCATAATGATCACAGTAGCGATAGTGATGATGTTGATAGGAGGGGCGGCAATACGATGCAGTTGGTAAAAACAATCCTGCAAAGTGGCCTTTCCCATTTGCATTCTTAAGTACACTTAAAGGTCCACGGAAACGGCCCCCAAGAAACCACTGATAAACGTGTTCAGTGTGTAGAGCACATTCTTTTGAGCATTAACGCAAAGTATAACTCCTTGGAACAAAGCCAGCGATTTATTATTAATTTTTAAAAACAGCGTTTTTTGAAATTCGCGGGCAGAGGGAATGTCGCTTGGCGGTGTCGCATGGAACTATTTCCTAATCCCGTGACGTCACGGGTTGGTTGACTGGCAAGGCTTGCTAGAAGCTGCCATTCGCTGCGGTCACTGCAACCATGACGTCACGAACACACTTCCGGTAGCTGTGAAAGTCGTCTGCTCGTGCGCTGCTCGAACTCTGTGCGGGCTGTTACAGCTCGCCGCCCTTATCGGTTAGGTGGCCATTGCCCATTAAGTGCAACAACCGAAGCGACGCAGGGATCGGCAGAACGAAGCTGCATTTACAAATATCTTATTTATATAACGTGGTTTCAGGAGTATCGGAGTGTCGTCCGACGAGGCGTGAACAGTACGGTCAAGCACCGCACGATGGCAGCACCTTCTTGACCGCCGTAAACATCGCCGCTGTGGCCCCTCCTCCCGCATACCGTTCGCGAACCACACGGCGGATCGTTAGCACCGATGTCCGAAATAAAGCGTGCTAAAATTTGTTGGCGTCTGGAACTGAGCCGAATATCAAGTATGAAGCCCTCGTGAGGATCGCTGACCAGCAGCAAATTGCTGGTAAGAGCGATAGCCGTGATACAAGCTAGTTTCTGCTCAAGCCAGCTGCCGCTGGTGCATTTCGGCTGATCGGATCTGCTCGTACTAGCTCTGCGATTAATGCGTCGGCAGAGTTAATCCTATAATTATTTTACTATGGCTGGATAGGAATCACTATAAGGCAGTTTCATAAGTAGACGATTTACGACAGCGTTGATCATGCTCCAAAGCGTCGACCGCCGCGGCTTCGAAGCGAAACAATAGTCCTAGCGACGACTAGGGACGGTCACGCACGGCGCCGGCGTTCGCCGCGCTCGCACGTTCCACCCCCGCGGTAATTGTGTAACGTACCTCAACCTGCTCGCGGCATCCCGTGCTGCAAGCGTTGGAAACTCGTGTACTTTCATAGCTAAGGCCGCGTATTTTTTGGCGTTCTGCTCAGCAACAAGCCGTTCAAACGATACTGTAGGCACGACAAGGCTTCAGTACGCAGTCGCTGCGCTGTCGGCCGTAATCGAAGACGTCGGGCGGCACCATAATCTATACATCGATCTTTAAACGTGATACAGTGGGTAAATGAATAACTTTGTGAAGCAGACCCGCTCGTACGTTTCGCGCACTCGGGCGCCGACGAGTAGCTTCCGTCAACAGACGCCGTCATAACCTCGGTTAACGACGCAAACCGAGGTCGTCAAGCTCGGTTTGCGGTAACCGCGGTTAGTGGTGCAACCATGGTTTGGTCCGCCGTGTAACATAGGATAACCACGGGTTCGCGGTTACACTAACCGTCGCTGCGCGAACTGGCGAACTCCTCAGGCGTGTGCAAGCGAGGACGGGTTGGCGGAGTACGCCCGTACGCCAGCGAGCGAGCGCGCGGCAACCGGAAGTTCGTCGAAGTGACGTATGTCTGGGCGGAGCTTTGAACTTGCTTGTATTCTTTGTTTTTTTTTTATGGCTCCCTTCGGCGTACGAGTTGAGAGGGAAAATTGGAAGGGTCATTTTTAATCGCCGATATCTCTGGTGTTGCAGAAGCTAGATCGAAAATTTTTGCGGGAGAATGATGGGTGGTTCAATAACTATCAGTGTTATGGCGTTGTTTACCCTTCTTGGTGACCCCTTTCTGGGGACCTTTAAGCGCAGTCTTGTAATTTTTGGCATATCTCTAGCAGGTGGTAGCTGGCAGGGGACATGACCGGGTACTCATTGGTCGGCGGGCTTTGTGACGTCACACCACCACATGAAGTGGCGGACGCTTCCAGCTCTTGCTTCTCATTTCACATAGGGTCAAGGATGAGATGGGAACTTAACCTTCGAGGACTCTTTAGCAAGGAGTAGGACACGCTTTGCTGCCAGTCCATGGAGGCACATCCATACGGCTTGGTTAAAGTGAGGATTTATAGGTATCAATGTCGGGTGGCCTCAGAAATAGAGTAGTTTACTGAGTGCAAGGTGGTGAATATGTGCCACATATTGAGACAATAATTAAAGTTCCAGTGATTAGACGAGTAGCCAAGTACATGTACATGAACGAGCACTAGTATCCGCAAAAGGATAAGCAGATGATAACCATACCCTTGAAATGTAGCTTAAGTGTCCCTCAATATCTTGTTTGCATGCATATCAATATTGTGCGGCTCCTACCTACAATGTCCCCACGTTCGTATACTCTACTGAGTACAGTGCTGATAGAAAAACAGTTTTGCATTTTCGAACGTAATTGAATTCTGCGTGACATGTGCAGACCCAACTTATGTGACAACGTCCCGGTGCATGGTGCAAGTAGCGGTGGTGGTGCTGAAGGAGAAAGACAAGATGATCGCCAAGTGAGTTCTAGCTCTGACTGCTGGATGAATAGCTTGTCTCTAGCAAAGTTATTTGTACATCTGTTTGTTAATACGTGTGCAACTCTCCTCCTGCCACTTGACTACTGTCGCCGTGTCCCACTCAGTTCTTTTGAATCAGAAAGTGAAGGCCTCAATTGGAGAAATGCTTGTAAGCCAGACGCTACATATTTACAAGATTGTATTTTCATCTGTTTGAGAAAACATCCAGTGCTCATGCCGGTTTCGAATAAAATGAATAAAAGAGAGTGAAGATTTCAGGCACGTTGATATGAGATGGGCGCTTTTTATTTGGAGCGATACTGTTTTCTCGTCCCTTCACCCCTAGAACCTAAACTGTGCATGTCTATAGCATGTACAGGGCCATCCACTTCTAGCTATAACACTGTCACTGCTTTCAAAACAGCCTTGCGTTTGCCCTGCCCATGAAATGAAGCTAAAGGACATGCCATGCGAAGCGCCACCTCTGAGTTCCTCTCTGCATGTCACTTTGCTTTGATATGCGCCTGCATAAGATGCAACGTTGGTTTGAAAGCAGTGATCGGTTTCAGAGTGGACGACCCTGCATTAGTTTGCTTGATATTTAAGCAACCGGACCTTTCCTACACACTACGTCTACACGGAGGCTACCAATTCTTTAATGGCTGAAGAAAGGTGTCTCGTTTTGAACACCTATATCCTGACTCAAGGTCGGCTGGCTAGATCAGACGTCTAAACAGTTATTCAGCAAATATTTTTATATGCCGTCGGCTTTGCTGCATTTTACAAAGCACATCATGTATACAACCTAGTGAGTGGATAGTGACTTTCAAATGCAATACTGCAAATCATTGAAACGAAAATGTTAAAATTAATGACAGCGAAAATGTCTCAAAAGCACAATAGAATAAAAAAGGTGGACAGCCCATTAGAATAAAACATTTCTACATTATCTGCTTTATTCTAGTGTTCGTTTCTGTTTGACAAACAAACACAGCTATCAAGTATAAAAGCTTGACAAGTTTGTTTTTTAACGCGAAGGTGTGCGAAGGAATGCCATGCCATGGGAGATATGAGCGATACAAGCAGCCAGCAACTTCAGCTGCGTAATACCTCGAGGACATGAGAAGCAACCGCACCTAGGCAACGCATGTTCGTCAAGCTACCGCGATAACAAATGTGCTGTTAGGAGTAGAACAGGAAATTTCTATACGCCAAATTGAGAGGCGGTTGTGGCCATCTAAAGCGGCTATCTCTGTCTAGAATGAAAATACATTAGGAAAGAATGCTCACGACAATTTGAAAGCAATGCTGAATGACTGAATCACGTATTCGAGCCTACCCTGTTCTTCTGGAGCGAACCTAGCTACAGCCATGGTTTCGCAGATCAAGGTACTACATCCGCAAAACGCTGCGAAGACGCGAGTTATCCTGCGAAACCGGCACATTAAGACATCGACCAGTTCATACGATGAGAGGAGGCACTTAAGGTGTCATTCTTGAAACTCTTAGTGAACATATAGTGTTATTCTTTAGTCATATGCATCTCGGCTCGTCATTTCCATTAGCTTAAAACTTTGTGCAAAAAATTCTCATTTAGGTTTTGTACACAATAATAACAGGAGCACGAATGCTGAAGAGCTGCGTGTATCACTTATAAATATACAGCACGTAAATCAATTTTAAAAGTGAATGCAAATGGGAAACTCAAATGATGCTGATCAATTCCCAATCAGAAACAAACTACAGAAAAGTTTCTGTTACGACAGAATTTCTGTGCGGTTTTGGACGGGAAACCTGTTGTGACAACAGAACATTCTGTAGTAACATCAGAAATTTCTGTAGTTACAACAAAAAGTGGTACAGAACTACAGACAACAGAAATATACTACATAAAAAGTACAGAATTACAGAAAAGTTTGACGTTTACGACAGAACTACAGAATACTGTGTCGTATTTTTGACACGGTTCTGCAGTTTTTTTCGACTGGGAAGTACCTGCAGATATCTCGAATGACTCAGAGGCGATCGTTCTAGGAAAAGTTTTATAAGCAATGGCTGATGACTTGAAGCTACCTGAAGATTGGCAGAACTGTAATGTTATATCAGTCTATAAAAGAGGACTTGAAGGACATGTAAAATAACAGATGGACCAGATAAGGTTGTTTTGAAGTTATCTGCCAAGGTATACGTACATAGGGCTAGAGAAATTCCAGGCAGTCACCTAACTGGTGGTGCTCGCAACAAGTTCGCACAGAGGCAAAAACAAAACAAATAGTTCAGAGTAGCCATTCCATATAGAGCTTTTGTGCACCTCGAGAAATCACTTGGTTCGGCTGAAAGATAGCAACCATGAAAGCGTCGCGCAACGAGCGCATAGTAGACGCATTTGTAATAGTTTTGGGAATATTTGCAGAAGCTTCAAATGGACGCTACTCCTCAAAAATAAAATTTAAATAAACAAAGCCATAAAGGCGTTTGCCGGGTATTATACTATTTCTTGTTTCGCTGAAGTAGGTGTGACCATATTTTACTACGGGAATATAAGCTCTTGCTGGTGTGTTAGTCGGACACCTTCTGTCAAATTAGCGGACACTACCTAGCCGAAATAATTCCTTGTTTCTTCTTTACCACGTGTCTGTGGCGCTTTTACAAATATATTGGTGCCCGAATTCTGAAGCTATCACAAGTTTCGACTATTACTTGGCAGAATTCAGGGTCGTTTCGAAAACGAGAGGGAAGATTGTTTAGCTTTCGCGCTTCACGCATAACATAGCTAAAATTGGTTTGTTCATTGTGTGTACAAGCTATTGCACCAGCCACTTTCGTGCACGACACATCTCACACATTTTGCGTTCCACATGGAGTAAGGAGTTACCGCCGAATCCTGATTGTTCTAATTTAACCTCTGCATGGTGTCTCTGTTGTTTCAGAGGTGGCGTCCTGAGTCCCGGTGTGGCTCTGGACGGGACGTCCTATCTGGAAAGGATTCAGAAGCGGGTATTTCGCATGGCTGTCGTCTCTGGCCAGAACTAATGGGGTATGCACCATGACAGCGTGCACCAGGTATTGCATGCATTGTATGCTCGTAGTTCCCGACTCATACCTCGATCCTCTCCAACGGGCACCGTAAGCCGGTGCACTAATCTCCCACCGTGCTGGCAAGCTTCGCCTTCAGTGGTGTACATCTTTGAGTGGGTCAATTGGTGATCAGCGCGTATAAATGATTGATCTACGCGACCTGTCTATAGTCGGGTACTAGTGAAGTATGCAGCAACCACCACGCACAAAGTATACCACCCCTGTCAAGGCTTTGCTTGTTGCCTAAATGAAAATCTAACCACCAAAACAGACTATACATATTCAAGAATTTCGATGCCTGTGGGCTGTTATCCTATTATCTGCCGAGCCTGCGTTAATTTTCTGTAATATTCGTGTAAAATTTTATCGCTTTGCCGGAACACTTTACTGCATAGATCTCGAGGCTCTGTTTGTAATCGTCAAGCGGGAAAGAAATCAATAAACCAAACATTGAAACCATCCTTGTGTCTTATTGCAACAGAGCTATCGCTTGACTTTCGGTTCAGCCACGTTGAAGTCATCTAGTTTTTTTTTTTATGCTATAACTTGTTGACAGGGAAATGTAAGTTTATTGCCCTCAACGTGATTGTCTTCCTTGTTCTTTCTGTGTTCATTATCTTTCTATAGATAGGCTACATCATCACAATGCACCGAAAAGCTTAGCTTTACCCGTAACGCCATCTCCCGATCACTTGTGAAAAGTGCCACTTGCCAAAGATATTAGTATAACAACTGTTTCATTGCATTATCATCTTGTAATTTTAATGACAGTGAGCGTTCCAACAGTGATATATTAGTAATCAATCTATGTGCAGCTGACGACATATGCAGACCTCGCCACCAAAGGAAGAGGAAGGGCTGAAGAGCCGCAAGCATTCCTTTTTTCGTGATGTCTCCAGTAGGCACTGATATTGAAAAGGACGTAAAAGGTGTGATGGTAGAACCATGAAATAATGTTTATGTTTTATCAAATTTATGTATACATTAAAGGGGCGATGACAGGGTCGCTCGATGTATTGTCGTTTTATCTGTGAATAATATACAGGTCTGTAATTCTACTCGCAAAGTTTTAATGCCTAGCGCGCGGCGCATATTAAAAAAAATTGCGATAGAAATCGGAATTTGGAAGCTCCTCCCACCGAGAGCGACCGCCATTTTGAAATGCTCGTGTGACGTCACGAAGTGTACACAGTGGAGCGTCGTTTGAATGCAGGGTAATATCAAAGGACACGTCTTTTTTTTTCTTGTAATCCCGAGCTCCCGCCGCCTACTTTCAGTGTGCAGAGGAAGCTCGACGATTTGCACAGCTGCGCATTAAAGATAAACAACGCACCGACGCCCGACGATAAAACTTGCGACGCCGCCACGCAGAGTACAAGCCGGGAGACGAAGTGTTGCCTCGACACTTTGGGCCGTACAAAAGTATTCGCCGGGTCAGACAACTAGACTATCAAGTCATTCTCGACGGTACAGGCCCGCGCGCGCCCAGAAATCGCACATGTTGTGCGTCTAAAGATGTACTTTCGTTTGTGGGGTTTAACGTCCCAAAGCGACTCAGGCTATCGATTGCGTTAAAGAATCCATGGTGTTTAAACTTTGTAATGTTTATGCTTAGGTTGTTTTGTTTATTTTGGAACATCAAGCGACGTTTTTTAAGGGGGGCGTACTCCGTAGGAGGGGGGGAGGGGAGTATTGCCGCGAACCATTAAAACTCCTATTTGCTCCTTTTTGGTAGCCGCCGGCATGCGCCCTTATCACTCTGATCCGAACGCAGGGATCAATTCTCTATTCTTTGCTTGTGCATGTTCGTTGTCGCAAGAC
>JAJIZL010018274.1:0-45521 GCA_023969395.1 Amblyomma maculatum | reverse complement strand
AGCAGAGACATTAGTCTGCCAACCAAGATCCGTATAACTCGTGCTATGGTCTTTCCAGTTGTGATGTATGGATGCGAGAGTTGGACTGTGAAAAAGGCTGACCGCCGAAGAATTGACGCGTTTGAATTGTGGTGCTGGCGAAGACTCTTAAGAGTTCCTTGGACTGCCAGAAGATCAAATCAGTCGATATTGTCGACCATAAACCCTGACTGCTCATTGGAGGGTCAAATTCTAAAGTTAAAGCTCAGCTACTTTGGTCATCTGATGAGAAGAGAGGAGTCGCTGGAGAAAGATTTGATGTTGGGAAAGGTTGAGGGTCGCCGGAGAAGGGGTAGGCAGCGAACGCGATGGTTAGATGGTATTCTCGAGGCACTGCAGATGAAGTTATCTGATGTTAGGAAGATAGTGAGAAACCGGAAAGCGTGGCGTGACATGGTCAATAGGGTCACGAAGAGTCGGACACGACTGAACGACTGAACTGAACTGATTGTCAATATTGCAATGAAAAGGGAACGCTGATTCTGGCTGTTGTAGCCATACAAACAAAATCCATGTAGAAGTAAATAAAGAATTGCAATCAGTGCTAACTGCTGGCTGATTTCCGACACAAAAATCCAAGGTCCATGTTAGATATTACGTACGCATTCTGTACATGACTAGAGTTATGCTAGAGAACTGCACAACTAAATGGTTAACATGCCAATGGGGGTAAACAAAAGCGCATCAAAATTCACTTACATTTACGTTTTCTGTGCTGATTCAACCAGCAATAATATCGCAATTTCGCAAACATGAAAAATCGAAATGTCGCGTGAATGAACTAAACTGAAGCTTACTCTTGGACAAACGCAAGGGTGCAGCAGATTTCGGCAGGAAAGAAAACATGCAGGCAAAATTGACAAGCAAAGAGCACCGTAAAGGCCCCATCAAAATCGGATGCTCCTGCCACAGCATCCGGTCAATGAAGATTATGTATTCTTGTGGAGATGAAATGCCATTTCCTTGAAAGCACACAAAAACACGTTATTATCAAGAGTGAAAGCTCATTATTTCGCAATTCTTGAATAGTCTCTCAGTCGAAAAAAACTACAGAACCGTATCAAAAGTACGGCAAAATGTTGTGTAGTTCTGTCGTAAGCGTCAGATTTTTCTGCAGTTCGGTAGCACTTTTCTGTAGTTCTGTAGTTCTTCTGTAGCATATTTCTATCGTCTGCGGTTCTGTAGCACATTTCTGATGTAACTACAGAAATGTCTGATGTAACTACACAACGTTCTATTGTCACAACAGGTTTTCTGTCTAAAACCGCACAGAAATGCTGTCGTAACAACAGCAAAGCTTCTGTAGTTTTTTCCGACTGGGCTAAATCAACCAAGACGGTGTAATGAAAGCTTCCTAGTCATACAGATTTAAGGAACACTGGTACTACGAAACTTTGCTGCATCTAGGCCGCAAGTCATGTCTGCTACCTGCTAGCATGTCTAGACAATAAACTGCCTGCCACAGCCAGACCTGACGCATGGAAATACATGTGTATTGTTACAAGCGCACTGAGATCACAATTTAGCAGACTTATTGATTTAGGATAGCCATTTAGATATCATTATTCAATAATATGTAACAGATACAGAGGCAATTCTTTTCCTATGTGAAACTATGCATGTAAGAGTAGCAAATATCCACAGAAATGACGTTCTCAGTGAGCTTAGACGATATTTCTGTTTAGAACAGAGAACGTATGAGACAGCCAGGCATTTTAGCACATATGTAAAACAGTGACGTTAGCAGACGTTAGCTAGGACAACAAAAATAACTGAGGCATTCTGAAACCTTCAATATCAATTCTAGCGCTAAAACCAGCAATAAAGCTTTACATCTCCCATCTTGTGTTACTGATATACAAGAAACAACGTATTTTGAAGTGACGTACAAACGTTAATGGGGTCATGACAGCTAACAACTGAGCATAAACTGATTTTTTCATTTCACTCCACACACGGTAATTTATAAATCCTCAAAATTGGATCTCGTTTGGCCCAGTATATAGTTTTATAATTAATTTTTATATTAATATCAGAATCAACTTTCTCGTCTGGCCACCATTGGCCGCTGATGAAACAACGAGATATCATTCCTATCTCAACTTTTGCAAGGATCACCCTGCCCGTCGCTAATTGGGAGACTCGCACTGCCTCCGACAATTCTGCCCACGTGTTATGCACCCCGACTTCGAGCAGTCGTTTGCTCGAGGTACCCATGGGCAGTCCTAGTGCCTTCTTAACGCATCTTCGGATCAGGCAGTCTAATTTCGCTTTTTCTCCAGCCTTGATGTCCAGGTAGGGCATGGCATAACTGATTTTGTTTTTTACGTGCGCCTGGATTAGTTTTAATGAATTTCTCTCCTTGAGGCCACTTCTTTTAGTGGCGACCCTCCTCAAGAGCCCGAGGGTTTGCATCGCGTAACTTGGATTTCTTCAGGACCTCTCCATTTTGGCTGTGAGATTGGATTATCATTCCAAGAGTCCTGATCTGATCTACTTTTGGCATCGGTTTGCCCTCTACCTGAATATGAAACTCACCGCTATTCTAGCAGCCCATACAGAGGTAGTGCAAAAAAAAGTCACAATTAGTAGGGAAAGCAGGAACGCCTTGGTAGTCCTCCCCTTCTCTAAAAACATGCACCAAGAATTTATTGTCGAAAGAAGGGCAAAACGAGCCGAAGCTCTAGAGCGACGGTTCAAAAACATGAGAGCGAAGGAAGTAGTCTATCCAATTTTTCTCTCCTGTGTGCAAACAATATGTAGGACAAGTTACCAGATGCTTCAGTGAAAAGCTTTGGGACCATGGGCTGGTCGTTAAGAGCATCTGCAGGAAAGGTTTGTCAACTCACCTCCATGTGTGTGAATGCATCCCTATCTCAGAAAACGCGTGATTTTAATTGTGCATAAAAACAGGTTAACACGTGAAATAACTGAAGCCCAGTGGATTGTCCCTTTTGAAAAAAAAATTATGCAAGCAGCCCTTCGGTCGCACTGTTGTCAACAGAACCTGTGTATCTGTCAGATACGCTTTGCTAGTGCAGGCCTGGCGGTCCACTGTGATATAATGGTATAAAAACCTTTCTTTTTTTACTAAAATAAACATTTGTTGTACTGCGTGTCCCTCCTCCTTTTGTCCATGTCTGTTCGCGCTACATATTTTTCCTTCGAGCCCACAAAAAGGCCCCATTTTGTGGGACACTTCCGTTGCATACTCTTGTAGTCCATGTGGCGAACCACTTTCAAAATACGGCAGTTATTGCTGTGAAAAGGTACCACTACTACTGCATTGCATTGCAGAAAGGTGTGCGAAGGCACTCACAATTCTGGATCATTTCTTGAACATTTGCAAACATGTCTGCAAAAGGTCAACACTAGATGAAACTGAAAAATATTGTATTTAGCGCATGGTCTTGAATAATATTCAGAGCGTTCATTAGACAAACATACTGTGATGCTGTATGTTCTTGGCAGTTCTTGCCAGTATCACAGGGTCATTCAAAAACTCTAAACATTTACCTCCTCTCTTTAATGATAAATTATTCAGGATTGTATAGTATTCGTGAAGAAAGCAAGCACATGTGAGCTCTGCGAGCTTTGAGCAGTGCAAGCTTTGGCTGTGGACAATATCTTAGAAGAGTAAAAGCTTGCAGCCATTCGTATGAACTAATTGAACCCACAGATGATATTAGGAGCTTTTATTAGGCTCCTTTCTGGGTTAAAGTTTCTTTCTGATATCAATTTCAACCCCCTTGAATTACAGATTATTGACTTTCCACTGCGCATATTATATAATGGTTCGGCTCTTTGCAGCAGCACTACGGCGAATATAAAAGTTTCCATGACTACTGCCGTGGTTCCATGAAAATTTCCAAATAATCGAGAGTCGGAAAACTCACAGGTCAGAAATTTTGCCTTTGACTTCTACATAAAGTTGGTCATTTTGCACATTGCCCGCTTCATGTCACAGCAACTACAGACATTAAAATTTTCCGAGCTCCAAGAAATAATCATAGTAAAGTGCTTTTTGTAATTTACTTTACCAACCACAGCAACTACCAACTGCCACCAAATATTTCCTTGCATTATTCTCGAAGGAATTTACAATACAAATGCAAATGAATTCTTTCTTAATGCACTACACAATTTGCAACTTAGCCTTTCGTGCCTAATGGTGCATAAATCAAGGCACACTGAACAACACTTTCTTTACTCGCACTTTCAAGCCTTTGCGTGACCCGGCCACAGTTACGTCTTACCCACGCGATGCTGTGACGTCACACCCTACATGAAACACGGGCTGGCAGGAGCTGCCAACTTGGGTCGCTCGTTTCACATGGGGCTGTTATGTCAGAATCAGCCTGCTGGGACCCTGGCATTCACGTTACCCCTATAGGCCAATAAGGCACGTTCATATGGGTTGGTTAAAGCGGGGCTTTATACGTGGACTGAGGAAGAAGGAAACGAGAATAAGAAGAACGCTCGGTCACCCGCAGGTAATGCTTTCGCTCAATATTTGGTTCAGCAGCGTTGAACCCTTGCAATGTTTTTTGTCACTATTCATACCATCAACCAGGTGATAGAAGAATTTCCGGAATATAACCAGCTCTTACACATAGCATTTATTGATTTCGAAAAATCATTTGTCTCGGTTGAAACATCGACACCCAGAAATGTGGCGCAACAAACACAAACACATGCGAAGATACACAATACACGCGCGCCAACTAGCCCCTCAAGCTGTCATTTTGAAATATCGACAGTAATGCAGACATTGCGAAATCAGGGAGTAAACGAGCCGTGTGTGAAAATACTTGAAGATATATAATGGCTGCACAGTAACAATAGCTCTCAATAAAGAAAGTAACCAATTCCCATAAAGAAATAGAAAGTGGTTAGGCGATGAGACACAATCACCCCAGTGGTTTTCTCAGCTTAGTTAGAGGAAATGTTCAGAGGCTTGGCACTTCAGCAGAAAAGGATTAGAGTGAATGGAGAATATCTTAGTTATCTGAGATTCGCCGATGAGATTGCCTTGCTAAGAAATTTAGAGTACGACGGCAAAAAAATGATTGATGACCTATACAGGAAACGTCGAAAGGTAGGCTTGAAAATCAATATGCGGAAGACTAAGATAATGTTCAATAGCGTCGGGAAGAAACACCAGCTAGTTTATGTAGCGAAGCACTGGAAGAAGCAGGCGAATATGTCTACTTAGGACAGGTAGTAACCGCAGATCCGGACCATGAAAGGGTATAACAAGGAGAATAAGATTGGAATGGAGCGCATTTGGTAATTACGCGCCGATTATGACTGCGCCGATTATGACTAGCAGCTTACCGGTATCGCTCAGGAGGAGTGTATATAATGGCTCCATTTTACCTGGGCTGCCTATGGGGCTGAAACGTGGAGCCTAAGAAAAAGGGTTCGAGTTGAGGACAGCGCAGAAGGATACGGAATGCAAAATGGTAGGTGTAAAGTTACGAGATTGGACGCGTGCAGAGCTGATCTGAGAATTACCGCAAGTTAATGACACTCTAATGGAAATCAAGAGAAGAAGCGTACATGGGCGGGGCATGTAGTTAAAAGAGGGGAAAACCGATGGTCAGTTAGGATAGCAAGTTGGACTCCAAGGAAAGGAAAGCGTAGCAGGGCGCGGCTGAGAATTAGGGGGTGGATGAAATTAAGAAGTTCGCAGGGGTCAACTGGATGCAGCTACCACATGCCCGATGTAATTTGATAAATATGGGAGAGGCCTTTGCCCTGACGTGGATGTAGTCCGGATGATGATGATAATGAACACACGGCTGAGAAGAAGGCACCTTGGGCTCTACCCTCTTGTCAAAGGCTGCACAGTCGCTTTTCCCCCTCGTAACCGCACTCTAGCTGCCCAGCAATGTCACTAAGACACTTAGACTAATGGGCAGCAGGGGTATAAGCCTTGTTCATGACAGTGAAACATGACGGAAATTCCTGTCCCTACGAGATAAGCCCGCTACGCCGGAAATGTCTCTGACTAGGCGAAAACAAGAGCACACAAGAAAAATGCTTCGTGCCCTCTATAACGACAGAAGAGCTGGAAGATCCATAAATGATGAAGGTACGCACGTAGAAAAGGCAGCCGTTTTTCAAAGTCACAGATATGAAAAACGACAGCCTGAGACTCATGTTCCCGCAATATCCCAGCCCTTTGTTTAAAGATTCCATTTTCTGCTTGTATCTCTTGGCTGACATCCGCTCCGTCCGTCATTTCTCAAAGCATGCACCAAGATAAAAGCGGGGTGTCCGGCCAGTAGCACATATTTCTTTAGTGTGAGCGGAAAATATATAGATTTCTGCCACTATTCAGTGCAGATCGCATAGAGTGCTGCCGGCTCTTGGACATGAAAATAAATTTAAGAGTAACTATGACGGCCAACCAATGAGAGTGGTGAATAATGTACATTATTATAATCAATCAGAAGGCAGTTTTTCAGTAGGATCAACAAAAAAAGTTGCCCTTTCTTCCAAATTCTGGAGATCGTTAATTTATATCACTGGGGAGGGGAAGAGTGCTCGTGATGTTAACATTCTATTAGCGAGCTTCTTAATTATCTAATCACAGTCTTCAGCCAGTGATCTCTGTATGTCAATTAAAGTAATGTAATGGGAATGGCAGTAAACTGCACCGAGGTTATTTTTTATTTCGTTATAGACTCTTTAAAATAATTTGAAAAGCCTGAAGAATAGAAAAGAATGCAAATACATTTTACACGCTAAATATTCTCTCAATTCCTTCGCAGCGTTTACACTTTATTTTCATACCTCACATTCATTCTGTCGTTATCCGTCTCGGCTTCGGTGCCTGCAGCGCCTCCTGCCACCTGATGAAAGCGAACTGCCGAGGAATATGAGCACTTTAATTTCAGTGCAAAGTGGGAGAAACTAAAAATGGTAGAGGAAAGATTGAGAGGGAAGTTGGAATTGGTGGTGTATAGGCAAGTGGATTGGGAGGTTATATTGAGGCCGGGGGAAAGTTCATGCTCAAGTGGGTGCTATGAATTGAGCCCCGAGGGCTGCTGGCATGAAAGGAGGAGCTTGTGGCGAGAGTTGAGAATTGGGAAACAACGGGACGTTGGGCACCATGGAAGGCATCGAAGGGTGGTTTTCATAGAAGGACGAGCCCATGGCAAAGGCTCTAGGATGTGCCGCGGAGAGTGGTTGGCTGGTAACAGCGTGGCTACCTGCTGTATAAAGAGGAAGATTTCAGACCAGCGTTGGAGCGGAGAGGACAGCATGACCAATGTGTCTAAAGATGTGTGCGTATTAAGTGTCACTAGTGCAAGCAATCCTCCAAAATAAGTTCATTTCAGTGCATCACTACAGCACTAGATTAGACATGTTTCAGTTATGATTACATGACTTTTTCAGAGCACTAGAACAAAGTACACATCTACGTAAACCTCTAGGAAGGCACAACCTTACTTACGCTAAAACATTCGCCTTACACACGCATGACTTTCCTGCTATTTTTTTTTTTTCAGAGTTTCTGTGCACAATACAAATCTAACTCACGGCTATACCTATAGTGCATTTGTTTCGCACGATGTGAAGCAAGGCGTTACTGCGTTGTCTCGCTTCAATACAAATGAGCCAAGGACATCCAAGCTGCATAGCGGTAGAGATGAGTAGGCCAGATTTTAATCATCCCGGCGAACTTCTCGCTTTCCTTTCAATAAGTCCATCTATCTATATGTCCGGAACACTGCAAGACATCTGCCATTCAGCAATGTGATACTCTTGAATAAACTAACAGCCCTGGCGGTGCATTATAAAGGACACAAGAGAAAAATGGCTCTTCTCTACAAACTCAGTAAGCATTGGAACAAGAACATGATATTCCTCCCAGAAATATACCTGAAACAAAAAAGACGCTTCATTAGCTTTTGTTGCCGACTTTCTCACGTTAAGAGAAACGTTGGTATTGCAAGTTTGCTTTAATACTCCTCAATGCATAAACTGAATAAGTAGTGCCGATGTTAGGGCAATTTTTCTCCGCACCTGCTAAACCTTGTTCAAACTAGTTTTTCCTGCTGTGAAATACAACTATCAGTTGAAACAACAAATTGTATTTAGGGCGGTCTTCCAATAACTCGGGGCCAATTGCTAGTGAACGCATTTGACCTACAAGTGTCCCCCGCCCCCCTACCCCTAAATAATGCTAAGTACAGGGCTATTAATAAAAACACAGATACAAGTCGGAAGCAATGCCTCAACTTCCGCGTCATTCTTAATGGCTGAGAGCAGGGACTTTGGATTGCTATATTGATAATATCCTTCGCCCCATATCTCGAGCGTGCTTATAAGCACCACTTCCAGGATATGGCACAGAGCATGCTCGACGCAAATGAAAGGTAAAAAAAAAAATCGAAGTAAATCAAGGATTAAAGGATGTCTATAGACAGAGAAATCACAGGAGGTTATTGTGCTCGCCTTTACTAAGCGGCCGAGGAACTGTGATCAAAGTGCGAGCAGTCTAATGTGCACGGGGTTCATATTAGGCCAGAATAATAATGGAGCTCTTCACGCAAGCCACCTTTTTTTTTTTCCCCGGGAAGCTCGCCATGTGCCCCACCGTCTTCTCCTCGAACGCTTTACTTCCGCAATTCCCTTTAAGGTGGTTTCGAAGACTAATTTTCGTCCTGCCTCATGATGCAATGAGTCGAAAGTATTTTTCATCATCTGCAATAAGAGTTTGTATTTCATAATGTGACGTGGTAGTAAAGAGACCGTAAGCAGAAAAGAGAAGACGGGTGTAATAACACTGCAATCAACTCTTTATTGGGATGTCTTGCGCCCGCAAAAGAACTAGGCAACTCGGCGGCGGCGATAGCAGCCGACGAGCTCGCTGGTCTTCTGAATTAAATTGGGCGAAGAACAATCTAGATAACCAGCCAAAGGAATGTGAAAAGGTCTCGAACGATGCAGAAATAGTTGTATTTTGCTACGATCACCCTGGAAAAATTTCAGTGCAACTCGTGCTAAAGGAAAGCAATGAAGCCGCGTCCCGCGAGAAACGAGCACGAACAAACACACAGTACAGTATTGATATACCACAGTGATTAGGCTGCATGCTGACGCCTATTGAAAAAGAAGAAATATCGAAATGATTCGCGGCAATATAAATGTGCTGCCTTTCAGAAACAGGAAATTTAACACTCCGAACAAGCAGTTAATTATGGTAGGTGTCGCGGTTAGAAGCAGCGAAAAGTTTTGTATAGATAAGAAACACTACATTTTTACTAGTCATGACAAACAAATAAATATTAGCGGGTATGGGTAGCGAAAGCGACGCTCAGAATTCGCAACGACTCACTACTTTGTATACAAACGTTTAAGGCCAGAAACAATTTTTTTTAATGAACTTACTTTTTTTTAGAGAATTGTGAGAAATGTTTACTCGTCTGTAAAAAAACGGAAACCTCGAGTGACGTTGACACAAAGCCGCAGTTGTCAGCAGGATCCACAAAGCCATACCCTTTCTGCGCCGACATCTCACCACTCCGTGCTGAATAACTTCGTACTACTCAACTTCGTACACAGATTCTCACTTAAAGGTTCCAAACAGCGCACTCCCCGTTTTTTTTTGTATTTTTTGTCTTCCTGAAAAATGACCCTCATTGATGTAGTATAGTCGCTTGAACTGCTGCATAAATTCCTGTTTATGACTGAATGGTTGCTTATATGTCGATAGCTTTCTGTAATAAATAAAAAGCAATAGAGTTTCCTGCCACATATAAATTTTGCTGCCGTTGTGTTTCTGAAAACATAATTAATGCCAGATATAATCAAACTGATTTTGTCCAGAAGAAAAGTACATTTTTCCAGTTGCTACATGTACTGCGCGGAACCAAATTACATTAGTTATCAAATTTATATTCTCACCACAGCGGAATGATTACCGAAAATCCCTTCGGGCGAATTGATTTGCTCAAATTGATAAGCACCATTCATTGAGAAGTTCGAAAAAATGAAAATTTCATCAATGGTAATCACTAAATCATGGTGAAAATTAGTCATGCAGAGAAAAAGTAAAGAGAAAGGTGCTTTTTTTTCTGAAGTTTGTCCCACAAAACCACATCGGTTATGTCCCAGAAACTTCCTTTTGGCGCGTATGTGGTCATTTGGCCTTCCTCGACGCAAAAATTGTTTAAACATCAAAAGTTAGGTCCCTAAGACACCCCTATATCAGTAGCCAAAACTGACTTTAACAGGTCGAGAAAAATTGTCAACATAAACCTGGGAGGCATTGTTTACCAATATTCAATTGGGATAGAACTATTAATTTTGCCGTCTCTATGTTTCAGGCATTATTTCCGCTCATATGATGACACCTGGATTAGGGTGGATATAGTGACTGTTTTGAATTTTCAAATAAAAACCGAATTATTATTCGTTCAATCCATGAGATTGCCGCAGTGATAAGGAGCTAGACCAAGTAATCTGCGACAGCCTGTAAAACACGGTACGCTGGATGTGTTCAAGCAGAAGCGGGGATATGCCGATGTATTTGCCCGCACCGTTGATTGTTGTAATCGTTGTTAGTTTGTGACATTCATAACAGAACGTTCAATTTTTGCATTATGCAGGAACTTTGATGGAAGAACTATGTGCCCTGATTCGCGATTCCTGCATCTACCTTTACGACGTTTAATCGCAAAGCAGTCAGAACGTAAAATTATAGGTCGTTTTGCTTTTCTTTTACAGCTCTCGCGGCCCCTACGCGCATGTTTCTGAGCACTGGTGTGTCTTAGTGCAACTCTACGTTCTTTCGCCACTGAATTGCAGTGTTCCTCGATTAGCCACTCAATATAAATATTGGGGAGAATAGTACATATACTGTATTTGGAAACAAAGAAATTCAGATAAACTAGGTTTAATGGCTAGCAACTTTGGCCATCGCTAGCGTTGCTATTATATTAAAGAAATATTAACTCACAAGCCGTAGACGTCAGGTGAGCACAGGGTTCCCGCATTTTGTAAAGCAGTGTCCCAAGTGTTTTCCGTTACCACGAGCGTGTTCTCTACGGCGCCCGAAACGGTCTGCGTTGGGAAAAAGTGGGAAGGGAAAGAGCGTAATAAATGATCTCCCCGCGTACAGCGAGCAGGGCCATATCTTTTTCGACCGGAACAGCTGTTACGTACAACATGGTTTAATCATCAAGGGTTCTAAGCCCTGTGTTTGCCCCTTAAGGGAACTCATGGAAGAAAACATTGGTGGTGGCTTAGCTTTCTTAAGCCTGGATATCAGAAGCGAAAAGCTTCGCCGATGCCATGGATTAGCTTGTGGTTCCTTGGCGTAGTTGTAGCTTACCTTGTTGTTCACGGTTGCACCTTATAGATATTCCATGACTTATCATCACGGTGAAACGTTGATTACAGCCGTACATCACATAAGATTAAACTTTATTTCGATTCCACATCATCATCACCGTTACACTTCTGTATATAGTCATAAACACAGTTCGGTGAAAGCGCGTGGCACCGGCTTAAAGTCAACCGGCGGAGTCGCGGCGGCGGTTGCGGCGGCTCCGACTACCTGCGCCTTTCCTGTGACGTCACGTGGTTTGCGCATGCGCAGCTGTGGCTTTTAATGCGAAAGCAATACTACGCCAGGTCTACCCGCTCGTCGCTGTCTGCCGTGTCCGTGTCCATGACCTTGATCCCCTGGCAGGAGCTGCCAACTTGGGTCTCTCGTTTCAAATAGGACAGTTATATCAGACTCAGCCTGGCACGACCCTTGCTTTAACGTTACCCCTATACGCCACTAAGGCATGTTCATACAGCGTCGTTAAAGCGGGGCTTCTTATGTGTTGCTAACGGCGGAGCACATGCGAGACTCGGAGTTGACTAGCCTAGTTAAGCTTTTCGCTTCAAACGATTAAGAAGAGTAGCACCCAAGCATCTCTGTAACGAAGGTTTCTTTTTTTTAAAAGCGAAAACCTTACTTCTCTCCTCCTAGCGTTTTCGCCATGTGCGCCGTGTGCGCATGTTTGACCTTAAAGCGAGGTGAGACCGTGTGGTAGCTATCACATCACTGAGCCGCCGCCGCCTCAACTATGGCTACCACGCAGTCGTCTACGCCTAGTCACGTGACTAACATGACGTCCCTGAACCGCAGCTACGCTGCAGCCATGACGCGCTCTCTAGTTAGCCTTCGCTGCTGTTGAAAATAAACACGAAGTACAGTCTTGGCCCGAGCTACCCCGCTCGCGGATGGGCTCCGGCAGATTCTTCCTTATGTGTCATCAGCCTGACGGCTGATTGCGTTCTTCTTTTATTCCGCCATATCTGTTCGTGCCGAAACCCGAGAACAAACTAGGGACCTTTAGATTCCCGTTAAATTGTGTTAGACGATGCCAACAAATCGCAAGAGTTCTCAGCGATTTACCGACACTAGTCGCCTTATATAATCTAGGCGATACGTCTTCTGAACTGTCTGCGTCTCAGAGGTCGCGAAGATGACAAACCGAATCCGATCATCCAGTGGACGTAATTGGACTAGAGGATGCCGCACAAAGGCGAAGAGAGGCTAGTCGAGCAAAAGGTACTGTTACTTCTGCTTTGGTTACCTAGGTTTGCGCATTTTTTTATTGCCCGCGCACTCAGCTGACCTGGACTGCAGTTGAACTTTGTACTTGTTGAACTTTTCACTTGAACTTTGTACAGTTGAACATTGTACTGAGTGAGTTAACTCACTCAGTAGTCTGAATTTTGACTTTTCCTGTTACTGAGATTCAGACTTTTTTTGATTATCTGTATCGGTGAGCCAGATAGGTTAGCAGTGCATCACTCAAAGTTGATACCCAGCACGGTGCGATCTTCTAGGCGGGGGGTAAGGAGAAAGAGCATTCCTCATCAATGACGCGGTAAAAAAAAAAAATCCTTCTCCTCTTCGTTCCGTGCTTGCAACGCGCGTGCTTTGTTCGGCGGGGCTACGCAAACCGGGATGTTTTGCATGCGTGTGGCAGCGTTCCAGACGCCTTCTTTTTCCTACGAAAATATGCAACGTCGGATTTCGCTAGCCTCAGCACTCGAGGCATGTGTTTTGAATTCCCCGCAAACCTTCTGGCCTTTCCATATGCCACTCTTCAAGGGGAGGGCATACTGAAAAGCAACCTACTTTAACTTAGCTATTTTGCTTTTGAGATTAAGTAAGTTCACGCTACATCAACTGTTACCGTAAGCATATTAGACACGTGAATGAACAGACGATTTGCGCCCACTGTGTTAGTTTTACGCATGGGCCGAAATTTGCGCAAACAGGATCCCGTATGCCTGCTGTTTAGGCTAGCTTTCATCAACTGCACTCTGTAATCATGGGCTGCATTGAAAACGGCGCACAGAAGCTAGTGTGAATTATTACGAATACTTAAGTTCCTTAAAGATACAAAAAGCAGGGCTGACTTAGCTACAAATATATAAAGAAAGACCCCTCAGTAGTCGCCAGGCAATTTAGAGAATATAGCTTTTTAAGCAATTTATAAAATGCTAGGCATGACCTCTAGTGATTCTTTCCCGATATATGTGTCCATTGCTTATAATAAAGTTAGAGTGTGCAGAAGCTGCTTTGTGCCATTACTGCATCAGGCTGAAAAATATTTTCTTGAATGCGTATGCAATGCAGAGACGATTATTATGGGCAAAATCAAATACATTTCGGTAGGCCGGTCTTACTGAATCAAATAGCACTCACCCGTAAGCCAGATAAGACCCCACGAAAGGGAGATAGATACTAAATATGATTTCCCACACTGACACCCTTCACGTGTAATTACTTCAAGAACGTAAAGAGCTCAGAAAGCTGTGGTATTTATGTTTTTTTATGCACGGCAGGAATGTGAGCTTTTTGTCAAACGTTAAACCTAGAACTTATTATTTTTGTTGTACTGAGAGAACCATTTTACCTAAATGGAACATACGAGTTATGATCAAACCTGTTTTGGGGGAAACAAGCGTTAGAGAAGGCAGGCTAGAGGCAGACAGATATACTATCTGGGTAAATAAATGATTAGAAGTATTCAGACTTTGCTTCTTCGACAACGGTGAGCCCATCTTGTCGTAGACAGTGATGGGGTATTGCCTTCTATAATATCTCGACATAGCCATTAGCGTGTACCAACTTCAGGGAGTTGCAAGAAAAGAGGTTTCAATTCCTGCTTAATAAATGATGACTTTCTTTATAGAAGATTGACCGCTTTAGGAGGGCGAGGCCAAGTGCGTAATATTTATAGTGTCATGAGTGCTAATCTCTAATCATCATCATTAGCATCGGCCAGACCATACCCACTGCAGGGTGAAGGCTTCTCCCGTTTTCCTCCAATTAACCCGGTACTGTGCTAGCTACATCCACTTGACACCTGCGTAGTTCTTAACCTCATCCACCAGCCTAATTTTCTGCCACCCCCTGCTACACGTACCTTCCCTTGGGCTCGAATTGGCTACTCTTAGAGAACATCGGTTGTCTTCTTTTCACACTACATGTCCAACGAATGCCCATTTCTTCCCATTATATTTCAACTAGAAAATCAGTACACCGTGGTATTTCTACGACCCACTTTGCTCGTTTTCTATCTCTTAACGTTATAGCTACCATTTTTCGTTCCATGGCCCTCTGCTGCGTCCTAAGCTTAAGTAGAACGCTTTTTGCTGGCCTCCATGTTTCAGCCCCATAGGCGATGTACCGGTAGGATGCGACTGTTATACACTTTCCTCTTGAGTGATACTGATGGCGACGTCTCTGGCGATCGATTGCGATCTCTACTGATGGTGAAATATCGCTGTCGAATTCGTGAAGCAACAGAATAAGTTTTGCGTATTATGCCAAACTCGGTGCGTGCTCTACTACAGTCCGCTAGCCAGTTTCGAAGAGAGACCGATCTTGGAACTGTGAACAAAAAATGATATATCTATGTGCCCTGAAACACGCTTGGCGATTTGAAAATGACGCGGGTAATCACTGAAAGCAAACAGCCGTCTACAAAATATTTGACTATTTGTCTGGTGCATGCAACGGAAACTTCTCAGTGGGATTTGTTCGAAATGTTTGTTAGGGAAGTAAATTCGGTTATAACAAAATATCAACCATTGCTATAGGCCAACAGGAGCGCTCTTTCAATGACGAGCCGCGAATTGGGCAATCAGTAATCTTGAGTTAGATGCAAAGCGTTTGCTTGTACAAATTACAGATGGAGAATGATTAAACTTACACCAGAGGAAATAGATGTAGTTCCTTCTCCGCATGCGGACTTCTAAGAGTCCAAGACTCATGTGACCACCGCTTTCCTCCTTGCTCTGGTTTGTAAGGCTTGGCTGTTTGATAGAACCGGAAGCTAAAAGGGAGTCATTTCAAAAAAACGACAAACGTAATCATGATGGGATCGATGACCCGCTTTTCCGCACCATCAGCAAACAACAGAACGGATGCGTGATTTTAAAATTCTCTCTTTTATTATAACATCGTTAGCTTTTGCCATCTACGATAATATTCAATAAGAGGTGAGATGAGCTAGGGCTGTTCGAAATGAAATAATTACAAATATATCAAGAGTATCAATCAAAGAAGTGTTATGCTTCTCCCTTTAGCCGTTCTATGTTTCAAGACCTGAAGGCCTGAAGTTTTTCTTCTGGTATCTGCCAACGCATCTGAAGCACCAGACATACATTATAAGGTCCAGCTATTTCGCACTCTCTAAATATCTTGTTCACTGTCTTTAAACTCTTTTGGTGGAGAGTCTCAATTGCTTTTACTCTTTCTTCTTAAATTTTCTCAGTGTGCGCGGAATAATCGCAATGGTTTGGAGCGTTGAAAGGTAACTTTCCCTATCATACCTAGGAACAGAAAGCTCTAGAAACAAGCAGTCGTGTCGCCTTTTCACGTCCGACGCATTCTCAAATCTATGTACCTTGCTACAACGCAAAGAAAATATAGTACCGAAGGGAAATTACGCTTCTTTCGGCATTGTTTGTAGTTATAACCCTTGCAAACAAAGCCGTTTTTGATGTTTTCCCTGTGCATTAGGAACCTACGCAAATCATCCATTCATTACTACTTTAGGATCCCACGCAAATATACTGTTCGTGAAAGGATACCTGAAACTAAGGAAATATTTTAGCCCTGCGGATAGGTTTTCCATGCAGCCTTTGATTTGAATCAGATGATTTGGGAAACCGAGAGGAAATCGAGAAGACCGGGTTGAGCAGAGTTGCCAGGTTGAGTACCTTTATTGGGGTGATATGAATACCACTTAGTACGATTGGGCGATCGATGGTCCTTACCACTCAACTACGCCCTAAAGATGCATTAACTCAAAATCCTATCCCGTCCTCCCACCGTACCGGGATTTCTCCAGAAACTAACTTTCACCTCTTGGGAAAGCATTTTCTGCAGTTTAGGACAGGCGCAGGAGCCTGTTTTCTAGCCATTCTGCAGTGCGTTGTAATGGCCGCCATGACAGTCGTAGTGCTCTATTGTCTACATGGAAGGAGACAATCATCGAATCGGGCTGATCTTGCTCATCTACACCCCTCAGCGTGACGCACCGCTGTCGGTCATGTAAACGAGGCTACAGTGTGCGAACAGCGTTGAAGCAAACATATGTCTTCGACATGCACTACGTATGGGCCTGTAGAATGCAAATCGATCTTTTATAACCCGCATGCGCTCTACAGTAAGTCGGCACAGTTGCAAAGTGTCAATTTTGCTCGAACCTTAGCTACCTGATATGAGCAGAAAGCAGTGCATAGTATAAGCATCTGTATATCGTAAGGTAGACTAGATCGAACAACGGAGCAACTTGCCCTGCCTATGGAAGGTTTACTACATGCTTGCACACGCACATGAGAAGTCGTTATCTGCGTATTTGCCATGTTCATTTATTTCTGCTAGCAAAATTTCAAAATATCTCTATTTTTGCAGGCGGGCTTGAGTGTTCGTAGTTGAAATATGCTTCCTTCAATCGAAAGGACATAAAGACCGAACATTTTAAAATAGGTACCTCTCAAAATAAAATGATACAATAGTGCAGTGCATGGCATTAAAAAAAAAAAGTCGGCTATCATACTTAACATAAGTTCAGTTCTTCCCGAGAAGGATATGTTTCTTTTTTGTTGTAGTGCTTGTTTGTCGTATTGCTTGGTTCTACAAAAATGGGTAATGGAGAGAGCGTGGACCATATTACAACCAGTCTACGCGAATTGTCGCTTACCGTTTACTATATCAGTCCTATAAATCCATATCTTACGCATCGCTGCTTTACTGCTGTGCCGTTAGGCCGACTTGTTTAAAGATTGTGAATATCACCTCTAGTCACGTCAAACGATTGAGAGATGCCTCCAGCTTAGATATGATCAGTGACACAAATGCGCATTGGACAAGGATCCATGTCTCTAGAACGCGCACAACGATGCTGAGTAGCACTGTATATAATGCAGGCGGGAGATGCGGATATGTATTCCACTACTGCGTTTTCTACCGCAGTCGTGCACTGCGCGCGTTCATCTTTCCTGGGACTTCCGTATTCCTGAGTGCGGTATTCTCGTCCCAAAAAAGGAGGCGCGTTTTCGTCCAATTCAATTTTCCGCACGGGCGGCTTCGCGGAGCTGTACATTTTCCACTCTACTGAATTGCTGCTCTCTTCGTTAAGAGCATGTCGGCGGGGAAGAAAATGAGCGGTGCCGTTATGCATGCTCCCTTCGTCATCTCCAATCGTGCGCTCATTAGCTTCGCTTTCACTATTTAATTTTTTCTCCCCGTCTTCCCTTGTGCCGTTGATAATTTCGTTCCTTTTAATTCTAGCGTGTAAGACTCAATCATTTTCTTTTATTCGTCTTCTTGTGAAGCAAAATTTGGTCACAGGATAGAAGTAAAAACTATCCCGAAGATCTATTGGCGTTTTGTTCACATCGCATTGTATCAGAAACATAAAAAGGATTCAGAAAACGAGATTATGGCTGAAAGCAGGTGATCGGAAGATTTATCTCGACAAAGTTTAGTACAATGCAAAACATTGCATGGACTACTTGTTATTAACGGCTTCATATGAGCTTTGTGCTTTCCAAATCGACCTGCTTGAAAAAGGTGATCATATCAACAAGCAGTAAACAGAAATATCTAGGTTATGCTTGACTACACTTACGGAACATGTCGTCGTATCTAGAAGTGAAAGAAGGAACATCCGATCCTAAAGCCGCAAATGATGGGCTAGCATTACAAGTTTCAGTGACATGCACCTGTTTTGCATTGCTTTAAGGGCCCTGTTTCAATCAAGCAAACATTCTATCCTTTTGATAGATAGCCATTTACGCTGTAAAAAAAAGAGTACGAAAATGTTTTTCCGTCTAATAAAATACAAAATACTTATCGTGTGTACATCGCAAATCCTGTTTTTTTTTTTTTTTTGTCTTCATGTCGCATAAAGAGCGATGCTCATCGTTACTCTATTTTGTTGTCTGTGGCGCTAAGAAGTAGTAAGTCCCTCTTGAGAAAACACCCTAGGAGGATTGCCAAAAGCAGGGCTGCGTAAAAACATTCTCCATAGGGACTAAGCACCTACGACACATGGGCAACAAAATATTCCCTCCAGGCCTTACCCATAAGCTTCTTAGTAAAATGTCTCCTCTGCTTGCGACCTAACACTAGCATAATTTCATAAAACGTAGGCGTTGCCTGATCACCTACTAAAAAAGTTCCTTTCCTTAAGAAAAAGTAAGAAATCCACGGAGAATTCTAAAGAGGCGGTCCTAAAACTGCTTTCCCTGTTGGTAGCGGTACAGTACAAGACATATGCGATAAAACAGTTAGTTTACCTCAACGTGCATCAACTTTTACAGCTGAATCGTACGCCATATTCTTCGCTGTAGAAACCCCGCCGGGGTGGCACAGTAGTTATGACTCTCAACTACTGTGCCCAAACATGCGGGGTCGAATCTGGGCCTCAGTGGCCGCTTTTCGATGGAGGCGACAAGCTTGGCACCTGTGTGCTGTGCGATGTCAGTGAATGTCAAAATAACCCCAGGTAGTCGAAATGTCCGGAACCCTACACAATTGCGTCTCGTATAGCGTAAGTCGCTTTGGGACGTTAAGCCCCAAAACTAAACAAAAAAAAATCTTAGCCTTAGCAAAATAAAACAATCAGATCGAAAAGAGTATAATATACACCAATTCACTCAGTGTAATCATGGTCCTATACTATAGAAATGCAACTGAACCCTTGTTAGGAGATATAATACATTATGTAACAAGAGCTGAACCACAAGGACACGAAGTGAGATTCTTCTGGGTACCACGTCATGTTGGAACCAGTGGTAATGAAGGAGCTGATGTATGGACCGAATCCACTCGGAACGTTAACATAAAAAAAGTAAACAAGACTGAAAGAGAAATTGCAGGATTCATGGGATAAGAAAGTAAACAACAAATTACACTTAACGAAACCAGTGAGAGAAGAACGGAAATTATGTACTCACCTAGAGCGTCTCCTCAAAATCGTTATGTCGCCTCCGAAGCGGTTACACTAATTTAAGATAGCTTCGTTCTTGCAAACCGAGATGTACCTACATCCTAACTCTGCTTAGATGTTGTCATTATTAACAACATTTTAATTACATGTACAAAACGTGACAAACTAAGACCAAAACACTTTTCAAAGTTTATAAAAAGCACACCCTACTACACTAACACTTACTTGTGGGAGAAATGTCACTCATTTATATTTCTCGCGTTTTATGTTCCTTAAAAGATCAGAAGCTTTAACCAAGTTATAGAATTGCGAACTGTACAACTTTTTATTTAAAACTTTGCTCTTTGAACATGATGGCCCTAGTTGCCTAAGTGCCATAAAACCACCACAACCCATTTTGTGGTGTATGAAGCATAGCGAAAGGCTGCAGGCTTATATAATCAGCTTGCCGTTATCTTTTTCGGTTTACACTGCTAAGACTGTGATCTGCACCAAAAAAGGGCGAAGGTGGCGCTCCTTGAATACCTCTTAAAGCATTCGCTTAGCCTAATTAGCCGTTTGGAAAATAAATGGTTTTATTTATCATTGGTATATAGCAATTGTTTCAACTGGATTCTTGCCCATTATTACCACTCGCATCGTGAACAGGATGATAGCTCCAAGAAACGCGAAGGGGCGACCCCTAATTCAAAAGACTCGCCGTGGCGGCTCAGTGGTTGGGGCGGCCGGCAGCTGAACACACAACGCGGAAACGAATTTCGGCCGCGGTTGCTGATTTTCGATGGAGGCGAAAAGCAATGCACCCGTGGCTGGGCGATGTCAGTGCACGTTAAAGAGCCCTAGGTGGTCGAAATTTCTCGGTGCCGCCACTACAACGCCTCTCATAGCCTGAGCTTTTTTAGGACTTAAATCATCTAAACCGAATCACCAAACATAATTCACAAGCGAATAACGCAGAAAGGTATAAAAGAATTGAGACCTGCTACGCTATACCTGTCTATTCTGGAATCACTTTTGAGTCTGAGACAACCTAAGTTCTATGGACAAGTGAAATGCGTTAAGCGAGCAAAGTATCACCTAAAATATCTTCCCTTGTCGTTTAAGGAACCGAGAGTTTTCTACACGTATTCGCGCATGCATCTCTTTACAAAGTAGAATCAGTGATTCTGCTTTTCTTAGCATAGAAATCACGGCCGAATGAGCCGAAAGTTGTATTATTGTTGACAAGAAATCACAATGACCTCAAAGTGGCCCACATCGGCACAGCGTTACGTTAGAAAAAGCAGTATTCATTTTTCGCTTTGCACCCTTGCGAAGAAATAATTTCACTTCGCTATATCAGCCAGTTGGTGCAATGCGTGCATACTGCAAGATGAAGAGACACATTTCACTTCTATGCCACTAAGGGAATCTACTGTGCCCCGCCCCAGCGCACACACACACCCTGTATATATACACAGACGATGTATCCGACAGAGTTATATTTATGATGAATGTGATTGCCCGAAATGCACCAACTAAATGCTCAGCGAGACCCATGGCATGAGAATAAATACGTTATGGCTAAGCCCCACACAAAACAAATTGGCACGTTTTTGCATTGTTTCCACTGATGACCGTAGGAATTATAATGCGCTCATTTATGCTTAGTTCGTAACCAGCACACCTAATACTTTATCAGCCGTAGTTCTGAGACGCTCACTCGCTATTTAAACGCCCAAGAACGGCATGGCAGACAAAAGGCGATTGTGCCATCTGTAAGAATTAAACGAAGCAAAGGAAATGTCCACCAATTTGAAGAACCTATAGTGCCCGAAATATTACTTTATGTCAGGGCTAAAAGAAAAAAGGGTATAAACGTGCTCCTATCAGCTGTGTAGGGAACTTGACTACATCTTGAATAGAAAAGTTATTCAAAGGGGGGTACAGCGCTTGTGCTTATATCACCCAGGACTATAGCTTAAGGGTTGCCATGAGCAACCAATGCCTGACTAAGAAGAAAATCCCCGCTGCTCGCTTAATTTTTAATAGAAGCGGTGGCTTGAAGAAGCGGAAAAGGGGTCGTAAGACTCGTGTTGAAAAACTGCACACGGCGTACTTTTTTAGGTCTCACAGTTTTAATGCGCTTTACGCCCTCGCCGCACGCGACATGTAATTTATACACTTCGCAAAGGCATCGCCTGTCAATAAGTAAACGTTACAGAACGCCTTTTTGCATATGTCTACCTTTTTAATCTGTATTTGACCTTTCGCAACGACTAGAGAATGTACCATCATTATGATTACAAGCAATAAAGCTTTCTCCCCGAAGGCTCATTTTAAACTTGTACCATGAGGCATGCAGTTGCTAACATATGCTGCAACCCTCACATGAAAAGCTTTAATACGACGACAGCCTTGCTTGACCATGTTCGTGACTTCGCGTCAGATGAAAATGGATGCGAAACATGCCTGCAGTTCCTGTGTCGTTCCGTACGAAATCAAGAGTAAAATAATAATTGTATGAAGTAGAGGATGAAATATTGTCGCAGCGCACTAGGTGTAGTATATATGAATGAATCAGTTAAATATGTAGAGGCACAAATACAAACAAGCGTCGAAATAGCATTGATTGTGCACGTAGTGTATCAGGATGTATTGTATTGTATTGTATTGTATTGTATTGTATTGTATTGTATCAGGGTTTTTTGGCGCTAAGCAACTGAGGCTATCATGCGCCAAGAGCAAGGTAAAAACTTGTTCTTATTTGAAAAGGGGAAGAAGGTTCGTTAAAGATTACAGTTTATTCAGAACGTCAGCTTCTTTTAAAAAACTAAGAACACATGTTAAGTTTATTATTGCTCTTTCTCCTAAAAGTAATTTGGGATGAAAAGGGATGGCACGATCATAAAAAATAGTGAAACGCTTCCTCCGTAGTGTCTCTAGTTTTGGGCATGTAATCAGGATGTGGTTGACTGTGAGTACTTCTCCGCGTTCTCCACACGTAGGCTTATCTTGTTTCATTAGTAAAAAGTTATGTGTCAGATGTGTGTGCCCGATACGCAGACGGCATACTGTAACCTCCCTGAAGCGTTCCTGATGAGTGCTTGTTTCCCATTCTTCTATTACAGGCATTACGAGGTGCAATTTATTACTTTCTTGGTTATTCCATATAGACTGCCATATATTCTTTTGTTTTCATTTAATTAACTTTATGCAATCCTTATAAGGTATGTTTACTTTCTCTATTTCTTTCCTGCCTGCTTGAGCAGCACACACACGTCCGCTCTCTCATTTCCTTCGATGTCCATGTGGCTTGGAACCCAACAGAATATTATGTTATGTCCTTGGGTTGATATCTTTATTACCTCGTGTATTATGTTACCGAGTAATGGCATGACTGCATTTCTGGAGTTTAGAGCTGTGAGTACACTCAGTGAATCTGTATAGATAACACTGTTCTCAGTGCCCTCGTACACAATTTTAGCTACAGCTACCAGGGCAGCATAACACTCGGCTGCAAATATTGATGCACATTGAGGAAGTCAAATAATTTTTTCGGAGTTCCAATCCACTACAGCGCAGCCAACATAGGAGGCAGTTTTTGATCCATCCGTGTAAAACTCTGTGCATTTTCTGTATTTCTCTTTTAGTGCGCGATATTCTTGTAATATATGTTCTGTAGGAGTTTCGCTCTTTTTGAACTGTGTAAGAGTGAGGTCAGAGACTGTTGGAAAGTTGTACCATGGGCCCAGGGGCCTATTTTCTTGAGCGACATCAGGCAAGGTGTCCAGAATATGAAGCTCACGGCAAATGTCTTCAAATCGCATTATCGATGGTCTTGTTGTCTGAGGCTTATTTGAGAATATTGTTTGGGAGGGGCAAGTTGTGACAATCGGGTAACAGATGTGTTTTTTTCCGTGTCCTTATTCTGAGGACATATGCGCATGTAAGAAAAGCTCGTCTATCTTTCAGTGAAGGCTCGTTAGTTTCAACATAGAGGCTATGCACAGCAGACGTTCTGTATGCACCACAAGCAAGGCGGAGGCCTAAGTTATGCAGTGGATCTAATTTCTTTAAATATGATTGCCTAGCTGATCCATAAACTATGCTTCCATAGACCAAGGAGGAGCGCACAACAGAGCGATATATATGCAAAAGGCATGCCCTATCAGATCCCCAATGTTTGCGTGAAAGGACTTTTAGGAGGTTTAGGGATTTGGAGGCTTTCTTCTTTAGTGCTTGTATGTGAGAGAAAAAAGTGAGTTTTTTGTCAAAAGTAATGCCCAAGAATTTATGGTTATTGTTTATGGGCAATTTGATTTCATTTAGGTGTAAGGTAGGATTGGGCTGTACGCCTCGTTTGAGCGAGAACATAACTGCCACTGTCTTCTGCGGAGAAAATTTAAACCCATTTTCGCTGGCCCATTTTGTTAGCTTATTTATTGTTAATTGGATCTGTCTCTCACATGTGGACATGTTGCATGATGTGTAGGCTATTTGGAGGTCGTCCACATAAGTGAATACATTATGGAATTTGGTATTACTTTATTATTCGTATTCATTTTTACAACGAAAAGTGTGGTGCTTAAAATGCACCCTTGGGGCACACCATTCTCCTGCAGAAAGGTTCTTGATAAAGTGGTCCCAAGACGTACTTGAAGCGACCGATGTGACAAAAAGTCACTTAAAACCTTTAGCATTCTGCCACATATGCCTAAATCTGCTAGTTCGAGCAATATCCCATACCTCCAAGTTATATCATATGCTTTCTCAAGGTCAAAGAAAACGGCAAGGCAATGCTGTCGGTGTATAAAAGCCTCTCTGATAATAGTTTCAAGACGCACGAGATGGTCAGTTGTTGAGCATCCTTTTTTAAAACCGCACAGATGAATGTTTAAAAGTTGATGAGATTCTAAAACAAAAGTTAGCCTGATGTTTAAAACACTTTCAAAGGATTTTGCTAAACAGCTGGTGAGAGCAATGGGCCTATAACTGCCAGGAGATGTCGGCTCCTTTCCGGGTTTTAAAAATGGTACGACAACAGCTTTTTTCCACGCCTCTGGCAATTTTCCTAGGACCCATATTTTGTTAAAAAAATTTAATAATGCCTCTATGACAGGTTCGGATAATTGGGCGAGCATTGATAGTGAATTTGGTCAGAACCAGGTGCAGTTTGTTTACCGGCAGCTGGGACATTTTTTATTTCTTGTAGTGTAATTAGGCTATTATGGGGTTCTTTTGTACCACTACTTGTAGGGAGTTTTTGTTTCTCTGCTTTTTTTGTGTGTTTTAGGAATGTTTGAGTGTAGTGTGATGAACTGGAAACTGCAGAAAAGTATTCACTTAAAATATCGGCCTGTTCTTGTATAGTTATCTGTACTCCGGGGGCTGTTAGAAGGGGAATGGTAAATGGAGAGTAGCTGCCATTTAGCTTTCTAACCTGTTCCCACATTTGTTTTGATGCTGTTTATAGAAGTTACATAGTTCTGCCAGGAGGCTTTTTCGGCGCGGCGTCGGATGTAGCGGGCTTTTGCTCTTTCTTTTTTAAACTTGACGAAATTGTCTTGTGTTGGGTATCTGCGAAAAATTCCCCATGCTTTGTTTTGTTCTTTTTTTGCTTGTTTACATTCTTTTGAATACCATGTTTTGTGATTTTGTTTCACCACTCCTGAGGACTGAGGAATTGCTATATGTGCTGCAGTAACGATACAATTTGTGTAAGCATCATTTAGTTCATCTATATTATATTTATCTGGAGTAATTTTTTCTAGGCTGGCCTTCTCTCGGAACAGTGCCCAATCGGCTAAATGCAGTTTCCAGCGTCGCGGCTTGGATGGGATGATTTGTGGTGAAGATGTTAAGCTGATTAGTATAGGTAAGTGATCACTTCCGTATGGATTATCTAAAACGTCCCATTTAAAATCTGTAAAAATTGATGGTGAGCTGAGGGATAAATCAATACAGCTCATTTTTCCTGAAGTAGATGAACAGTTGGTTGGTTTCCCGGTGTTAAGGAGACAGATATTATTACATAGTACACAATCCTCGATGATTTTGCCTCTAGTATCTGTTTTTCTACTGCCGCAAAGGATGGAATGTGCATTAAAATCTCCTACTATTAAAAATGGCTCTGAAAGCTGCTTTAAAAGATCTTCTAATTCATAACTACTAAATTTAAGGTGTGGCTCTAAGTATATGCAGCACACAGTTATAGTTTTAAAAGCCTGTAAGGTTACCGCTAAAGCTTCAAAGTTCGTTTTAAGTTTGTGTTCTCGAACTGCTGCTCCATTTTTTACTATGATGGCAACGCCACCTGAGAGCCTGAGGGCTTGCTCTCGGTCGCGACGGAAGACTGTATAGTTTTTGAGTATGTTCTTATGTTTGGGACCTAAATTTGTCTCTTGCAAACACAAGGCTAGTGGTGAGTGAGTGGCCAATAAGTGTTTTATGTCATTCATATTAGTTAAAAGTCCTCTCCAGTTCCATTGTAAAAAAGCCATTTTGTATCAAATGAGTAGAGAAAGCTAAGTTTTGTTTTCAGGCCCTCTGATTCGGGGCTTTTCTCTTTTTTGTCGATCCAAGGAGCTGCGCCGTCTGTCTGACGTCGGCGGCACAGGACTGCCTTGGCTTGTGTCCATCGCGTCTTCTGACACGCTGGACGCCCGTGCGGACCGCACAGGTGCGTTTGTATTTCCCCTTACCGCGTGGTGAGAGGCCTTTGGGCCGGCTGACCTGGGGGTCTGCGCAGCCTGTTTTTCTGGTGGTGGCGCAGCGCTGGCCGCAGCCACCAAGGGCACGGATGGCCCTGCTCCCGGTTCACTGTGTGAAACCTGGGCAGGTGCCAGAGTCTGTTGCGGCTCAGTGCCCTGTTGTGCCACAACAGAATAGGCAGGTTTTTTTTTGGCAGAACACGATTTCGTGCTTCCCGGAAAGTTGTTTTCTTTGACCTTGATGGTAATGATTTCCTTTTCCTGTTTCCATATTGGGCATGTGCGTGAATAGGCAGGATGACTACCCTCACAGTTGGCACACAAATGTGTCTGAACCTCACATTTCTGGGAATCGTGTTCATAGGAAGCACATTTTGCACATCTCGGCTGGCCGCGGCAGGTCTGGGAGCCGTGACCATAGCGTTGGCACTTGAAACAGCGGCGAGGATTTGGAATAATTTCCTGAGTTGAGGTTTCACATAGCCTATTTCGACTGATTCGGGGAGGGTACTTTGTGCAAATGTCAGGACAAGGTGCTTGGTCGGAATCTCTTTGTCATCACGCCTCATTTTTATTCTATAAACATCTGTTACGTTTTGGTCTTTGAGGCCTTCACGAAGTTCCTCTTCGGTTAGGGATCTGAGGTCATCGTCAGAGATAACTCCGCGGACAGAGTTCAGAGAACGGTGTGGACTGATGGTCACTGGGATTTCTCAAAAAAACTGTATCAGGATGTGCAAAACCGTTTTGGCATTAACATTCTGCGGAGGTCATCTGAATTGTGTAAAAAAAAAAACAGAAATAAGACGGAGAAAGGGTTGTATAGATTAGAAAGTTAAAAATGCTTAAAAATGTATTCAATAAATGCTAATTAGGAACAAATTTCCGAAAAAGCATGTCATAAAAGTTGTGCATCCATAGTGACATGACGCCAACGTGGTTTGCGTGGTGATCGCCGCCGCTGACGTCATTGCGCATTGTAGCAACAACGTAACGTCATTGGAGGGGGCGGCGGCGCCATGAGGTCGTAAAGAAAGAACTGTGTCGATGGAAAGAAACCTTGTAGAAAGTTCTTGCGTATCTCCCCCGCTTCAGGAGCTTCCGACTTGTGTCATATTGTCAAGTGCCTATGATAACGCCGCGCAATAGGAGCGGCACCATAACGCCAATCCCACAATTGAATTAACACTGCAAAGAACGCGCGCCAAGGAATGCCATGCGAAAGAAGCGATAGTATACCGCCCAGTCTCACACTCGCTACCGATACTGCGGCTCCATTTTCTTGAAAACCAATTTTGCCTATATGTAACATTCCGAAGAACACATGACAAAGAAGTGAAATTTCTACTGTGCGGCAAGAGCCGCGGTCTTCCTAGTAAATGCCTTGTAAGGGGCGCACGAAATGCCTTGTGCAGCAGCAAAGCTCAGGCTTTCGCATTTCTCCAGTAGAGACTAAACAGTGCTCATGGAATTTTTTGTTTACATCGGAACACAATCGAGGCCGATACCACCATACATCGGCGGAGCCGTCATTCAGTACCCGAGCCGAGCTGATAGCTATCTTAGACTATTTCGAATTGGCTCCGGTATTGGCGCCTGAAAATTGCCTCATTCACCATTTTTACTACCGGTTGTGATGGCAACAGGTTTAAATACACCCTCGTGCCTATATAGCCAACGTTTACTGACTTTCACATCTTCGGGAACCAACAACGCAACCAAATTCATTTGGCAACGCTCTTTCACGCTGCTCGTGATTAATAAGATGCCCGTTTTGTGTTCGCGTAAGCTAACCTTACACCCTGAGGTGCGCGTTTTTGTCTCGTCGTTCCTCAATCTCTCCCGAAAAACACGAGGAGGCCACTTCAGGTCACTTTGGTGTTGACTGAACCATTCGTCGCACAAAGAAACGATTTCACTAAACAAAATGCGTCATGCCATTCAAATCTATGTAGCCAGTTGTGTACTTTGAACATCGTTACAAGCTCCCAAAATCACGTCTGCCAGAGCCGCTGCAACCTGTCGCACCTCCAACCGCACGACCCAGTAAGTGGGCATTGACATCTTGTGATCTTTCAGATGGTCTTCCAACGGTAACCGATGGAGCATCGTGTTGGTTGACCACCTCATCCGATATTCTGATCCAGACCCTGTAGCAGTAGCCACTGCTTCCGAAGTGTCCCAATTTCGTCTGCGGTTTCCCATTACTTGACAATGTCCACCTCAAATTTTAATTAATGATCATAAAGGATAATATACTGTTGATTTTATCGACTAATGTTTTCGCCGCTGTGCGCGTAATTTCCGCCATTCAACACCGTACACCCAAACGAGGGGGTTCGTTGAACACTCCAACCGCACTCAACTATGCTAGCAATGTACATCAATGCTCACAATAAGAACTGGGGTGCCACAGTCCTTTTTCATCACGTACGCATACAATACAGCACGTATGAGGCCACTGGCTATAACCTGTTCCACTGCCTTTACGTCCGCCCGCCCCACAGCTGTCTCTATACCATCCTAACGTTCACTCTCCACGAATAGCCATATGTCGCCGTCATTTTCTGCCGAGCTGAAGAAGCGCGCCACCTTGCTCGCCTCCCCTTTCTGAATATGCAGGCTCCCCTCAAGGAGCGTCATGACAGCTGACGCCCACATCTCCTCCATGCACTTGATGATTCAGTGCAGATGTGGACGCCGCCGGGCAAGCGCGGTTTATACAAGGCCCTCCTGTATCACTATAGTGGCCATTTGATATCTTGGAGAGCTTAAGAGACAAACCATCTCATATCACGCTACACTATAAGTGGTCGATGCTCTCACAAGAACGCAAGTGTTACACGTCACTCGGCTGTCATGTACTAAGGGTCGCATCGGAATTGAAGAGAACAAGGAGGAGACGGAGGAAGAAGCAGAAGCTGATGGGCTTTGTGGACTCTCTATTCTGCAAACTAAATAAACGCCTTGTCATGTGCTAGTATGCACCAATGCTATAACGGGTTTAAAAGTAATGCCGCTCTGGCGAACAAAACATGACACCAGTTACTATAAAACGGTGTGACGCCCTGCACAACTCGGTCTCTGATTTACAACTTCATGTGTTCCGGAAAATAAGAATGAAAGTATTAGGTACGAAAAAGGCGCCTTAGTTGCCGGCGACAACGTGAAATCGTTATATTAGTCATGTTCTACAACAAAGGAGAAATACGTGCAAGGTGGTTGTGCCTTTATGGGCGCACTTTGCCGAAAAGGACAGCATTATTTATTAGAACATCACAGCTTCACTTAGACGTATGTGCGGCAGCGCCAGAGTTTTCGAGCATGCGATAAGATAGTGGCAAATAACTGGGTGCTGTATACATGTTGATGTTCAGTGCCACGAAAGCTCAGCAAGCTATACCTGAGGATCCGCGGTCAAAGACGTCACCGATAGGAATGAAATATAAAACATGCTGAAACAGTTGTGAAATATTCTACGGACGTACTTAATGAAATGGCGTTCAGGTGTGAACGCGTATATGTTGGTCAGACAGGGCGTTGAGAGAATGAAGCCGCAGGGGAGCATGTTTGATCAATTCGGACTGTAGAAGAAGTGAACTTGCCCGCTCATTGCATTGCATGCAACATTTTGATCAAGGGCTCAACATCATGACGTTTCTGGGCAGGAGCAAAGGCAACGTGGTCTTTCAGCTTTCAGACGCGTATTTCATCAAGGAAAAAGGCGATATATGAATCGATGACACTTCTGTAAAGATGCGCAATGTAGAACAAAACTTCCTGCGCGGCTTTTTTCTTTTTTTTGACGTGTTGGCAGGCTTTATTTGCATTCTTCATCTCCTTCTCACCACTTTTTACCTTCCCGTCCTACTTGTTTACACACGTGTGCACACTGCCTATATAAGCCTCCGCGACATGAATAAATTGTTGTTGTTGTTGTCCAAATAACTTATGGCACATACCCGCAGAGGGGGATCGGCCAAGAATTGGGTAGCAAAGATTTTTTTTTTTAATATACTTGCATAAAAAAATGATTTGAGGGGTAGAGCAAAGGAAACAAAACGGGAAATAAGTGAAATATAAAATAAAAAGTGGTAACACTCACGGGAGATTGACACTACAATTTTAGAACAAGTGATGTTTAAATATTTAGCAAGGCAAACGATTTGAGTCCAGTAAAAAATTTTGCATGGCGGTAAACACAGACCTGTGACTGTGCCCAAGGATTGTGGCGCCAAATGATAACAATGTCGGGCTGCTTAAACTAAGGCCAAGCTGTTGCAATGGCCTTTCCATCAACTGCTTTCTCAGCGTAGTAAAGCGGCGGCAAAACAATAAAAAGTGATCTAATGTTTCTTGTTCACCGCAAAATGCGCAGACGGGGGACAGTGCCAAACCAGACCTGTAAAGATAGAAATTTAAAGGTGGGATACGGCATCGCAGCCTTGTTAGTGAAATCTCAAGTTGCCGTGAATGACATAATTTTCTATTCCAAGAATAATTTAGATGCAGGTAGTCATCAGATCTTAAAAGATGTCCATTTTTCATATTTAATAGGACGTTTCTTCGAAACCTCGCTGCGGTGATGTACGCGGTCGCCGGAAGGATAGATAATACGGGGCCATTAAGGGACCCTTTTGCCAAATTGTCAGCATATTCATTTAAAGTCACATTGCTGTGGCCTGGAACCCATACCATATGTACAATTTTCAAATGTCTAGGGATCAGGGAGACAAAGGTTTTTACTATTGCAGAATCCACCGACGAAGAGAGAGATGAACACAAGGATAGAGAGTCGGAAATTACTGCCACTTTAGAAAAAGAGGAGTCTAATTTTCGTAAAGCGAGTACCACCGCCAGAAACTCTGCCTCAAAAATTGGGGTGAAGTCCGGAAGCCGGACAGAAAAAGACCAGTCTAAATGTGGACAATATATACCCACACCCGCCTTTTCATTACTTTGAGATGCGTCAGTAGCTACAACTAAACTAGCAGAAAGACTTCTTAAATGGTCTTCTAATAATCCGTTTAGAATAACGGATGATAAGTCTTTAGCATTATTGGGGAATATGTCGTCAAAGACAATTTTAATAGATGAACCGATGGTTTGTATGGGTAGAATACTAGGAAGGGAAACATTTAAAGGGTCCAGCAAATTTTTGACCATAACAACCTGCGGGGTGTGAAATTTAGACCAATGGACACCGAAAAAGGAGGTCGGTTGACAGCAAAAAATAGACATAGATCGGTGAAACTCTGATTCATATATCCTTAAGTACGTCTGAACGGTTAGAATTTGTAATCTATATATCAAGGGTGGAATCCGGGCTTCAAGGTAGAGAACATTGTTGGCAACAAATTTTGGAAGTCCCAGACACAACCGAAGTGCTTCTCGCTCCAACAGAACAAGCGGTCGAATTCTATAAGTTGCTGATCCAGAAAACAAGACTGAACCAAACTCTAAAATTGGACGCACATACATAATATAAATCATTAAAAGGACATCTCTCCGCATTCCAGACCTGGGACGACTAATTCGGCGCAACATGCCCACGGCCCGAGCCCCTTTCGTAGCAATATGGTTAATGTGGGGCTGCCATGAAAGATTATCATCATAAGTGACCCCTAAATACTTTAATGATTTAACCTGTGGTATTATTTGCTGCTGATACATTACAGACAGACTTACCGAATCTTTTATGTTAAATACGAGGACTGCGCTTTTGTTGACATTTAATGTGAGACGCAAGCCACACAACCAATTCTCAATAGAGTTTAGGTACGTTTGCAAGTGGAGATAAAGGGATTGAATATCCGATGCAGTTGCAAAAAACGCAATATCATCCGCATATACGTAAGTGCGAACGTCATAATTAACTGGTATTGAGGTGAGTAGTATGTTGAAAAGGACTGGTGAAAGGACTGCTCCTTGCGGCACTCCCCTGGCTTGCTTATATCTGCCAGAATGGACGCCATTTAGTGCACAGTAAAACTCTCGGTTTTGGAGGAATTCAGATATCCAGGCTACTAAATAATGTGGAAACTGAAGAGATTTCAATTTTTGCAATAGAATGCTATGCTCAACGCTATCGTAGGCCTTGGCTATATCTAGCGTTATCAAGGCAGCGTACATTTTTTGGCGCCGCGCTAAAAGAACTCGACTTTCGAGATCAGGATGCGCATTCCAGATGGAACACTTTTGGCGGAAACCAATTTGGCAAGGGCTGAGGATATTTTCTTTATTCATGAATTCCGAAACACGTATAAGTATGACTCTTTCAATTAATTTTACAATGTTTGATGTTAATGCAATTGGTCTAATATTATCAATGGACAAGGCACCGCCTTTATTCTTAAGTAAAGGAATTATTTTGGCAAGTTTCCATTCTGGGTGTATCCAAGCATGTTTGATGGAATAATTTACTAGCTCTAATAACGTCTGAGGTGACTCGTCAAAAAGAATTTTTAACATTTTTGAAGTTACTTTATCAGGACCGGGAGCAGCGGCTGGTAATCTCATAACTATAGGAGAAAGCTCAGAAACGGAAATTTGGGGATCATAATTAACTGGTTCCATTGGCATTACAGGTATCGAGCCCGAAGGAAGTGCAGACGAGAAACGCTTCTCCAGTCCTTTGGCAATTGTTTCAATTGTGTCTATTGCTTCATGTGGAGTCAAAATAAAGGAATGTATATTTTGTGCTTGCGGAATCTTTTTCCGCGAGCGTAGAGAACCAAAAAGAGCAGTTCGATTGCCAGATTTAGAGAGGAAATCAAAATGCTTAGCATCATACTCGTCCTTCGCTTTTGCAACTGTACGTTTAAAAGTAGCTGCAATGAACTTGTAATCCTGCCAGTTTTTCGGGCACTGGTTGTGGAGAAGCTTTTTCCATGCCGCCTTTCTACGTCTGTAATCTCGAGAACAATCAGCATTCCACCAAACAGCTGAAGTATTCCCCTTTGAGCTCCGTACCAAGATCTCAGACTTCTTACGGCAATCCTCAATCACCGAGCATAAGAGTTTTGATTTTTCTTCTTCATCCGTGTTAGTCAATGACTCAAGATTAGAGCGTAACGTTGACTGAAAGTTATTATAGTTGATAAATGACTTCAACTGAGAAGTCGCTGGAGTTACAGGGTGATTAACCTCAAACGCAATCGGTATGTGGTCACTAGAGGTGCCACAATCAAGTGTCGACCAATTATTAACGAAGAGACTGGGAGAGGTAAAAGTTAAATCTAACACAGATTGACTGTGTTTTCTTATAAATGTGGCCGAACCCGAATTTCTACAGGAAAAGTCACTATTTGTTATCCAATCCCAAAGACGCTTGTCACAACTATCTGTCTTGTAGCCCCATGACACATGATGCGAATTAAAATCACCAGCCAGAAGAACTGAGTTTCGACAATTAACTAATAGCAGATCCAGAGGTTTTGTATCTTGTACACCGCTAGGGAAATAAGCATTCACTAAGGAAAACGGACAGTGCCCTGGAATTTCAAAGTCTAGGGCCAATAATTCACAATCTATAGAAGATAACTGGAAAGAAATCTTAGCCCTGTGACAGAATTTTGTAGAGACAAATATAATTAAACCTCCTCCTTTTGATTGGCGATCTTGTCGGAATGAATGATAATTTTGTAAATAGAAATGCTTTTCGGCTGTTAGCCAAGTTTCTTGCAAAATAATTATGTGTGGATTATATTGAGAAGAAATGTAAACTAAATCTGTTGAAGCTGTTAGAATTGAACGACAGTTCCACTGGATAACTCTTAGTGCCCCTATGATTGTGAAATCTTGGCAGCCGCAACTGCCTGCCCCAAAATATTATCCTTTGGCTTTAATGTATGCTGATGTTTATTTGATTTTGGTTGGGACCGCGGAGAAGAATGATTGGACATGGGAGACCCACACCGTTTTAGAATTCTTACATCTGATTCTACCATCTCTGCGTCATCAATGTTTTCATCGTCATCTGGGAGAGCAGCCCTGTTAGGTGAAGCAACAGTAGTGCTTTCAAGCAGTTGAGAGCTTTCAGAGGGCATATTTGCTATGAAAGGGGCTGTTCTTGATTGCAGGGCTTGCGTTAGCTGAACTGCCAGAACGTTAGAAAAACACTCTGTGACAGTAGCAACTATTCGGTCGACCATTTTATTCATTGATGCTTCCACTGCAGTCATTATCGCCTTTGAGATTGATGCATCCAGAGGCACACCTGATCGGGCTGACACACCTGCATAACCGTGTAATCGGTCCTTAACTTCTATTACAGCGTCACGACGCGAACAGCGTTTTCTATCTATTACCTCTAGAATTTGCAGCTCCTGTTTTTGAGATGGACACTCCAAGGAGTTTGCAGCGTGGGCTCCACCGCAAAGGCAGCATTTGTCGTGTTGTTGTGAACATGATGACGAATGATGACCATCGCCACATTTGGAACACCGCACGGAGGACTTACAACCACGAGCACTGTGACCATATCGCCAGCAATTAGTGCACTGCAGTGGCTTAGAATCAAGAGGATCCACACGGAAGATCAATGGCCATACTTTTATCTCTGACGGGCATGAAGTTCCCGCAAATGTGGCAATCACCGACTCTGTTGGTACCCGCGTATTATTAACCTCCCGGCTGCAACGGTACACCGCTACCACACCAGCCGCCGAAAGAAGGTCGAGGGTCTCAGCTGGAGTTAAAGAAGAGTCTACTCCTCGGACTAATCCCTTTGTGCATGCAAGATGAGTAGGGATAAAGCTGCTCACTTGAAGTGATCCAAATGAATTGCATTTAAGCAGGTCCTTCACGCAATTGAGGTCTGGAGATCGGCACAGTATCCCGCCACGCCCAAACTGCCTCACTTCTGTGATCGAGTCATACAGGGTAGAGGCTGCCTGGAGAGCAGCTCGAACAGTTCCAGGGTTATTCATTTTAATAAATCCGCCATCCTTGGGCACCAGCGCCACAGGAATGTTTGGAACGCCAGATCGTTGGAACGTTTCCAGAGGTAGATCGTAAGGAGTAATGAAAGCCGACCAGGGGGAGCGCCCCTGGCCGGGAGACTGCGTAGACATCACTTTACAGTTACAATCTCTCTGCGAGCGTTCTTCTTCTTCTTCTTCTTCTTCCTTGATATTTGGCACATACCCACGAAGGGGGATTGGCCAGGGTTCAGTGTGGACTGCCAAATGTCCTACACAAACTGAATTAGTGTAATAAAGTAATTTACAACTAAACAAAAACAAAAGGTTTTAGATCACAAAAGTTATTGAATGAAAAAATATGATGCAAAAATTTGTAGTTTTGTAAATTTGGAATGCAATTAGCAGGGGAATCTGTCCGTAGCTGTTATGTAGTTATGTAAGTACTGACAAATTTGAGGCAGCGCAAATCCTTTCGCACTCGCACCGAAGGAGAGTAGAAGCGGGACCGATAACGTAAATCCCAAGCGTGCAATTGGACTTTCTAAATGCACCCTCCTCTGATATGAAAACCTTCGGCAAGCGAGAAGGAAGTGATCGATATTTTCAATTTCACCGCAAGCCTCACAAAGGTTTGTGGGGATGATCCCGCATCTACATAAATAAAGATTTAAGCGAGGAATCCTGCATCTCAGAAGAGTCATCGTAACCTCACACTGCCGTGATTTACATGCTCGAACTTTCCATGAGTATATGAGATGCTGGTATTCGGCTGTAGATAGCAAAGAATCATTGCATGTAGCGGCTAGGTATTGATATCGCTGGAAACGGGACATTCCAAAAATGGTGATATTAGGAATGGTACAAGAAACAGATGCATCAAGAGCTGATTTAGCCAGGAAATCTGCAGTTTCGTTATGAAAAATACCGCTGTGTCCGGGGACCCAGATGAAGCGTATTTCTTTCACCCACCCCGGTATGAAATACTTTAGTGAGCGGATCAACTGAGCATCCCGTGCTGACTCCAGTGACAACAAAACAGAAAGAGAGTCTGATAGAAAAATTATTTTTGATTGACTGCAGGGATTTTTTAGTAGCGCTAGCCCAATTGCCATAAACTCTGCTAGAAATATCGGTGTGTAATCCGGGACACGCACCGAAAAACTCCAGGAAAGAGACTCCGAAAAAATTCCAATCGCAGCTTTGTGCGCAATCACGGACGCATCAGTGGCAATTACAGCGTGATCAGGGAACTTTTCAAGGTGTTCACATAGGAGACTGGATATTAAATTTGAGGGCAAGTGCTTCACATTAGATGGAAATATAGAATCATAATTTATATCCACAAAGGACGTTGAGCAACCAATAGGACATATAGAAGCAAGGTCCACACCAATGTTTGTTAAAATGCTCTGCGTATAAACAACCTGGGGCTTGCAGACCCTTGGCCACTGGTGAGTGAGAAAGAGGGCGGGGTTTGACACAAAAATAGGTATAGCCACACCGGGAGTAGTCTCAAATGATCGCAAGAATGATCTGACAGTTAGAAGGTGGAAACGGGAGTTAAGGTCCGGAATGCGGGCCTCCAAGTACAGAACAGTGGTAGAGACTGACTGTGGAAGCCCTAGGCAGAGGCGCAGCGCCCGTCTTTCTAAAAGCAGCAAAGGATGTAGCTTATATTTTGGACACCCAGAAAAAAGAATGCAGCCAAATTCCAGAATCGGTCTCACATAGGCTTTGTACAAAAGTAGAAGAGTATCTCGACGCATGCCAAATTTCCTGTTACTTATCCGTGTCAGTCTACCAAGGGCACGTTCACCTTTCCGAGCATTAGACTTGATGTGAAGCCTCCAATCCATAGTAGCATCATACGTAATGCCTAAATACCGCACAGATTCCACTTGAGGTATGACATCTGAGCGGTAGTTTAACGAAACATATAAGGGGGTTACGGTTTTAAAAACTAGCACACTACTTTTGGACACATTTAAAACCAATTTAATTTTGTCAAACCAGACCTCAAGTGCATTTAGGTAAGCCTGTAGTGAACGATATAGGTCATGAATATCTTTTGCCGAGGCGAAGAATGCTATGTCATCTGCATATACATATACAGTGACATCAGGATGAACCGGAATATCGCACATTAATATATTAAAAAGGAGTGGGGAGAGCACAGAACCCTGAGGCACCCCTCTTGTCTGTGCATAGGTGTCTGAGGTTAATGTGCCATCAGTGGAAAAAAATTCTCGTCCTTTCAAAAATTCCCTGATCCACGCATAAATGTAGAACTGAGGACGTAATATTGACAACTTGTTTAGTAGAATGGAATGTTCAATGCTGTCATAGGCCTTAGCAATATCGAGCGTCACTAACGCTGATACCTCCTTGTTGTACATTGCAAGGCGAATCCTACAACACGGTGAAAACACGAATCAACACGGTGAAAAGCGCAAATGCGCAGAGGAAAACAGAAAAAAGAGGACTAGCCGCCCAATACTTAGCCGATTCACGTCTTCTGCTCGTAACGGTGCCCTAATACTAAGCCTCTTCGCATCGAACGTTACTCCCGCAAAAAAAAAAAAAGAAAAAAAACCAGTTTGATAGACCATGATCTTTCCTTCGTTTTTGTTTTCTTCCAGGGACTGTTTCTTCGCGCGCAACTCATTGGTAAGAAAAATAAAACAGGCTTGCGCGAGCACGTGCAGTTGCTATGTGGGCCAGATACACGCAAATGCTGATATGTTCTTACGGGGCTGGTGCCGTCGTCAAAAGCACATCTCGCGTTTTTATTTTTCTCTACCGCAAGACGCACCCAAACGTGATATTCGCCTGCGATTCTTGAGTCAGAAGAAGTCGTTACAAGAGCTCGTCTGTGCTAAAGGTTTGAAATATTCAAAACATGTCTTTCCTAGCTGAAAGCAGCACGAATGGTGTCACTACGAGAAGTTAATTTCCGTCTCTGCTGAAGGCACGAGAAAACGAGCCCGGTGCTGCCTGGCATCGCCCTAAAATACGCACCTGCTGCTTTCCTATCACAAGATAGCGCTCCTCATTACCTAGGAACTTTTCGACACTAATAATTTTTGCTTCGCATTTTGCCGCGATGCAGGCGCTATCCGTTTGAAATAGAGCACGAAGAAATCAAGTGGCATCTATTTCGGGCAGCGTTTGTCCTGGCACTCACCGCCGCAAGAACGCTGCCTCTTGGAACCAAAGTAAGCAGATGTATGCTGTTATTGTTGGTACAGAGAGACAAGCTGATAGCGATGAATGTCTGATGGTGAGAACCAGGAAGTTGAACCTGTGATAAGGATTGACAGAACTTTATTTCTCCCTCTACACTGTTAATGAGCGAGATAAATTGAACATTGATACCAGATAGTCGTGATGCAAAATGAAGATGCTGACAGTCTATTGCGTATGGGTAGGATAGTGTACGCCGAAGCCTTATGTTAAGGCGAATTGTGCTGCTGATGTAAGTCGATATACTGCGCCCAAACTGTAGATTGCGCCTCTTATCCTAAACTAAGCTCCCAACCTTCGAACAGGTTGCGGTGTCTCTCCTACTCAGCTATGCTCTGAAGATTTAAAAGCGAGTGTTCTACATTCACCGTAATCAGTGCACAGCATCGCCATCTGCACTGGTGTCTTCGGCCCGACTGCCTAGATTCGTCAGTAATGGCATGAGGCTCTACCCAGCTAACCAGAGAGAACTGAGAACACTGATGGTAAAATTCCAATTTTGATGTAAAATAATAGAAAACGGCTTGTTTTCTAGCAATGTAAAATTTTACATTATTTTCCGGCCGGAAAATTGTCTCTGAAGATCAACCTCGACATAATTTATGTCCAAATGCGCGCTTTCTAAAGAAGGAAGGCAACAAGGAGCAAAATACAGCGAAACTGGTAACCGATTCCATTTGAAGTTTAAGACTCGCGCTTAAGACGAGGACACTGAAAAAGGAACACACAGGCCGAGCGCTAATGGATTCCAAACTAACTAGCCCAGCTTTCTGCTTTAACTGGTAACCGACGACATATGGTTTTGGCAAAAGAATATCTTCAGTTAGCTCATGCTATTAAACTGTCTCAGATGTATTTTTTTACGATGCCTGATGATAAATTATGAACGTAAAATAGAGAAGCGATAAGACAGAACATGAACCTTGCTTGAAACATTGTATCAAGAAGGTGGTCGCTGCTATACTTTATGAATATTATCACATTTTCGAAAAAACAAAGGCACGTATCGCATTGAAGCGGGAGCGTTCTGCACTGGATAAAATGAGAAAATATTTCTAGAATTTGGGGAAAACATTCTGCTTTAGTAAACTGTTTTTAGTTGTTCCTTTTCATGATATAGATTTAGAAATAGCGAGCAGAAAATTGAGAATTTTACGTTTCATTAGAAATAAAGACCAACTGCATTTTCCTGATCAAAAAAAAAAAACATCTTTCTTATTACGTCCAATTATGCAGTGCTCTTCATATGAAGAATCTTCACGCATGAATTCTGGATGAGTGCATTTTTCGATACAGCCTTCTTTATCAAGACAACTTTAGCAAAACTTTAGGTCGCACATTAACGATAAATATACCCGCATGTTCCTCTTAGCCTGACTGCAATTTTCTGCATTTATTGTCATAATCTCTAACATACACCCCATTGTCCTTCAAGGCAGGCTTACCGACTTAGCACGCTGTGAGCGAGCTTGAAAGGCAAAATATTGTAAAGCAAATTAAGATTTCGCGATTCCTATGAGCATGCCTAAGAGGATCCTATAATATTATATCCATTCTCATGACTAACCTCTAAGTCTGTGCAGCTGAACTGCAACAAAATTGAGCAAACCAATTCTACCTCACTCCACACCGCTACCGCCAATGATATAGGGTAAACCAAAATCCGGATGAATATTACCCAGATATAAAAAAGTGCGATTAAACCGTTCCAGTAGGGTTGCCTACATTTTTTGTTGTTTTTTATGTTTCATAGTGGCATATCCGATTTCAATAGCAAATATATTGCAGTAATATTGACACTCCGGAAAACCTTCATTCTATGAAAACAAGCTCAAGACTTACTATATTCTATTTCTGCGTCATGCGAACAATCAATATTTCCTTATTTTGTCTTTATCTACTACGGTCATGCTAAGCAGCAGTTCCAGGATATCTCCAGCAAAGGCTCAATAATATTCAAACTTCTTGCTATGTTTATGAGCTGCAGTTCTTTTATAGGCTTTGATCTGCAATGCCATCCTAGCTGGAATAAATTGAAATTATTTGCAAGTTAAAAGCTCTTGAAATATTACCATAAAACTATGTACAATCATTATCGATGTCCGTTATATTGGTATTGAGGCAGTAGCATATGTGCCATGGAAGATGAAGGGATCCAGTTCATCTATGTGTCACGATATGATGCTTCGCACAAAGAATAATTTGCAAATTTGCGCGCTTTATTTGTGTCCACCACACCAAGCACACCGTCCTCGTCACAAAATAAGAATTGAAGCGGGGAATTTTCTTTATATTTGCTTGCGCTGAACATTGCGCGCATTGTCTAGTGAACACGTTAAATAAAAGAGGAGGAACAATTATCTCACTTCGATGGCGTCTTTGTGCTGAAAGCGTTTTAAAAAAGCCTCGTCAACACCAAACTACAAGCGCTGCTAGCCTCCATTTTGTATAACAGCAAGGCATTTCATGTTTTATATATCTTCTTTGAGCTAAGTGCGACCGCGCGATCTGTAGAAAAAAACTAGGATCGAAGTATTCTGCTTCCAGGTGTCAATTTTCGGGTCATCTGCGCCTAGTTCACTTCGAGTGCTTTTTGTAACCTGTATGTCTTACGCATGCTTTTAAAGAATGGTTAAAAGAGACCGTGAAAAACATGCTTTTTTTCTTGTTTAGGAATTTTAAATCTGGGTGGGTCGTAACCATCTGCTATAAAAATAGAGCATGTCTTAGCTTTGGCTAGCCGGGCTAATGTATGTCACGGTGAGTGACGGTATAGCTTCCTACTCCTGGTTTAGCTCAGAAGGAATAATGACGATAGGTACTACCCATTACACACTAAACCAAACGACTTATCCCTGAATGTTTGGTCAAAGTAGACTGTACTTAAGTAGCAATGGCGAGTTGCTGGCTAGACTTTTCTGATTGAATTGCTGCCACAGCTCTGACATCCATTGCGTCCCGCACGTCCGCTGGCATAAGTAGCGGTGCCGTTAGTTGCCTGTCCTTTCTAGCTTGGTCGCGCCTTCACTACATTCCTCTGCTGTTGTGTTTCGGCGGCAGAACTTCTTATGCTTACAAAGCTTCGCGGCCACCTTCTCGCCACGTTATAACTTGTCTTCGACATAAGTAGCCGAGGTCGCCCCTTAACGGGTCGGTACGCCACGCTTGGAGCATTTCTTTCGATGCTTGCTAAGCATGGCCCGCGCACGCTATCCATATTCGGTGCGCCAAAGCGCGATGAAGCGCAAGCATTCTTTTCCCTTGTCCTCTTTCAACGTCCACGGCCGAGCACGGGATTGGTGCACGAGGTATTGCCTATCCTGGGTGCCGTATATGGGAACCAGCGAGGCGGCCGAGTGCCGATCACACCCAAAGAGAAGTTGTGTTGAGTCCTGACTCAGGATGGATTGTTCTCCTAATATATATTTCACTACCGAAGCAAAAACAAATGCACCTATGATTGACTTCTTCTGTTCACATTGCGCCGCCTTATTAATACCTTGGCAGCAAACTGGAGCCTTCCCGTTGAAAGCTTGCACGACTAAATGTCATTAGGCAGCCCATCAAATACAAAGAGTGGGAGCGAAAAAAGTATGTCCTATTCTAATCTTCAGCGCAACTTTGTTAGAGGATATGATGGGAATGAAGGCGACGGCATAAAAACCTCAATTTGAATGGTGGGTGGTGTACTAAGTTAAGAAAGTGGCAACAAAGATGGCACAGTGATCTATTTTTCCAGTGACGTATGCCTGCATCACGACTGCCTTTATTACTTCCCGACCTGCACACTATGCCGCCGCTGCGGCGGCACGTCACCTCTGAAATATTGCGTGAGTCAAGAGTGATGTCGCCCTTCATGAGATGTCGTTACAACTGGCCCTCATCTATCGTTATCTCGGCATCGCCCAAAGTATGCTTAGAAGGCCTTCTTTGCTCTTAGCGAAGTTTATTGTGTCAAAGCCATACTGGTGGGAAATGCTGGCTTTTACATTTTTTTGTGAATGTATTTTGATGTCTGTCAAAATTTTATAATTAAAAAAGGGATGCTACATGTGTGAGACACCGTCTTTTCTGCTGTTCTCACGCGCTGACGAGTAAAAGACAGAGGCCTTATAAGTGGAGGGAAGCGCTGGTAGTTCCCACTACCAAGCTCCACTGTATGGAGAAACCCGTCCGCGATTATAGCATCTTTTAATTATATACCCGCAACTTCCTTACACTGCGTGCTTAACCCGCTACAGTTAGAGGCGATCTGTACTGCTGTGGTACGCGGCACCACGTCTTATAGTGTTACGTATTTTTGAACGCCCTTTTCCCTTATGCATGCTTTAATTATACTTTTAATGATGTTTAACACCATTTACACAATTTCTTATTACTGTCACTTGTTAATTAGGCTTTTTTATATCCAAACACGTCCATTTCTCATTTTATGACGTCACGAACACTGACGTGACATCCACCTCAACATAACTACGTCACTATTCCGACATCATCCTATATCACGTGACAAAAAGTGAGGTGCCACTTAATCACTTTAGACGTCGACATTACCTCGTTTGTCTATATCGGCGTCTAATTGACTTAATTGGCTCTAAAATATAACTAATGACTCCACATGCACAAACTTTAACCCTGGCGACATTTTTTTTATCCTCTATCGATTTCAGTCATTCGATTTATCTGATCTTCCTTCACTTTGCCTCAAACCTGCTGGCAAATATCTGGTGACAAACTCCGAAAAGTATAGTCATTTAATGGTTACGCATTAATAAATCTTGCTTTTTACACATATGAGGGCGATATTACGGATCATAAGGACATGCTTCAAACTATTGCGTCTCGGAGTCTCTAATGGTTCACGCAGTTTCAAGGTTACAAACTTTCGATGTATACTTGGCATGAAGAAATTCTTCATGAAGAATTACTGTGTTAAAATTTCGGGGAACATTAACTTACGCAAATGGCTTTCGGGGGAATTCAAGGCGCCGCCTAGGTCCGATACGCTATTTTTGCGCTCAGTTATCGAGCTGTCGCGGTTTATTCTGCGTACCCCTCTTGCCCTCATCGCCAAGGTGATTGTGTAATATTCAAATCCTGGAACAAAGGCCCGTGCCAGACCTATAGCGAAGCCCTTCTCCTGTTCTCTGAGTTCATGCAATGCGGCTACAAATCATCTCTACTGCCCGCCTTTTTATCTGCTTCATCTGATTTACGTAATGGGTCTCCTCAGACGCCTGGCATAGATGTTCTCTTTACAGCTTGACCGAACACCTACGCATTGCGTCTCACCAGTCGTGTGCCGTTAGACGAGCGCAATTGATGTGTTATTCAGATAAACTGCGGAACTGAATAATGTAATGAAGTGGGCTGAAATTATTTCAGCCCACTTCATTCAGATATGTGTAATTGTCTACCAAAAACTGAACGTGAGAAATGTAATCACAGAATACGCAAGATTTCCACAATTAGATAAATTGCGGTAATTTAATTTTTACCAAAAGTGTTTGCTCGTACAGAACTGCACTGCTTCATTCTCCAGCTATCTGACTCAATAAAGCAGAATACTGAGACAATCTGCCTCGTAACTTATGAATCGTTGCTACAGAATAGAAGTAGGACATACTGCAATGTCGCAGCTTTTGTGTATCATGTCATATGAACCAAGTTTCCATTTCGTATTTTGCGCTTTCATGACACGAGTGTTTTTGAAAACCACTGTCTGCACTAAAAGATTGCAAGATAAAAAGGTAAGCGACGGGAATAATGGTGAAAATAAAACTAAAACGGAAGAAACTATAATTGGCCAAGTACATCATGCTGTGATGAGCAATGGTCAGTATTCGAGGTTGCTGGAAATTTGACGCGTTTTTTCCCCACAAGATTCGCTTAAAACAGGGCAGGCGCTGCCCTTCTGCTAGACTGGATAACATAATTCAAAGTTGGGGCACTGAAGTTTTTAGCAAAAACTTTTGCGCATATCAACTGAAAGAATTTAATTCACACAAGCTCGCAATCATTTTTACCCTGCAGTTTCATTCTGTTCGCCGTTTTCAGTATTGATTCTATTGAGCGCATTATTAAGGGTGTCGAAGAGGTGTGAACAGGGCGGGTCTCAGCTGGGAGAGAAGAGAGGACAGCGAATTATGCACTGCATTTCCTAGTTCTCAGACCTCTATATTATCCGTGCTGCAATGCATGCACTGGGACCTTCTTGAAAAAGAAACACTCCAGCCGTCGGCCAATGAAGCCATTTCCCAGACAACATGAAACACAGACCACATTTTGTAACTGTGCGGGTAAGCTAGTTCTCAATTCCGACCAAATTCACACACACTATTACCAACGTGCGTCTTGAACTGGCTATGCTATTCTATATACGGTTCAAAGTGGCCCGTCATTAGCCATCTATTTAAATCAATTGATTGTACCGTCATAACATTGGTCCCTATTGTCCATATCATTCAGTTACCGCTCACAAAAATTCGAAAGCATAGGGAAACCTTTGGACAAAATTATATATGTAGAATGCCTTGCCATAATTCATTCTACATCCGAGCACTTTGGTAAATTTTGCTCATTCTTTCTTACGACTTTGCAGTGTGCCGTACGCTAACAGCAAAGAAGAAACCGTGTAAAGAGATTGGTTTTTCCAGAAAAGAAGACCACCCATCTTCTGTTGGCCTCTCCGGTTTTCTTCCCAAGCGAAAATGTCATAAAATTTGTGTATTATTTATTCCTACTGCCAACGCAGGTTAGGGCAGGAGCTGTTGTTTTGCGAGTACAGATATCAAATCTTTCGCGGGTAAATTAAAAATAAAACAAACAAATACCAGAACATTACCAAACCTAACAATTACCAGAATAAGGAAAACAGTCCGCATTGTTAGGAGGAGGTTGGATATGTTCGATGTGTTTTGCTCTTTGCTGGGCATACATATCGACTGTAACGTATCTTCCGGGATTTTACTTTGTAATAGCCATGCAATAAATGATGAAAGAAAATCCTATTATACCCCATTTGCTTTTCAACAGGTGTACCCAAGGTTTATATATATATATATATATATATATATATATATATATAGTAGAACGTTACGACATCCATGACGACATCCATGACGAAT